>NIPM01000223.1:57075-104248 GCA_002738285.1 Holacanthella duospinosa | reverse complement strand
AAAAAAAAAAAAAAATCGGGGGACCGACGGGGAAAACGGGTTTTTCCCCATCCCCGTTGTCGGGGCAATTTCCCCGCCAATTGCAATCCCTAGTTACAGTTGATAACTTTATTTAAGATCTATACTATAGTATAGATTTTCTTTTTATCAATTTTGAAAAAAAAAAATTTTTTTTGCCATATACTTTTTATAAGAACATCCTGCTCTTATAAGCGTTGTAAGAACAAACGGTTATAAGAGCAGCATTTCCAGGCGACGGAGGGTAGCTCTTATAACCGTCGTGTACTGTACATTATATTTTAGTATTTGAAATATCTGACCTTGACCTTTGCGGTTGATGAATTATAAGTTAAAATTTTACTTTTATTTAAAAAAAAATTTTTTTCTTTTAAAAGTTTATTGCCAACAGTATGTTATGATAAAGTACAATTTTTCAAACTTTGTCAGACTTTTTAGACTACGCACAATATATTAGGATCTGGATAAAATTATTTTAGTATTCTACCAACACCGTGCTATTTTTATTCTCAAACCTTAGTAAAAACCTTAGAGATTTTTGAGTGGTTAATTTAAACATGATCAATAAAAATCATAGTATTAAACATTTGTTTTCTATTTTAATTTATGTATCCCTGTAGATGTTTTTGTCTTCCGCTTAATTTAAGATATGTTTGACTAATTTGTCATTTGGGACAATGCAAAAGAGAATGCTTAACTTTAACTGAATTCCGCACCTTCTAAAGATACTAATCCGTATTATCAAAATCATGATTAATGAATAACAGAATATAATTTTTATTGTTGTATTCATTATATTATTATTTCTCTTTCGTTTAATTTGCAAAGGACAAGTACTCTATTTTATATTTACTAATACAAATAATGACTAAATCTAGTCTCTGTTGGATAAGATTAAATTGAAGCATATTTCGGAATTGGTATTTGCTTTTCTTCATAATTTCAAAAATGTTCAATCACAAAAGTAGGAGAAGAATTATATTTTAATATTGTAGCCAAATTCTAAAATTTTACGCATTTTGAATTACCAGCTTTCAATTCCAATTTTTTCTCCCGTGGGAAAATTGTATTAGCTAAAAATCAGGAAAGTTGCACATAGTATTTGGCATGTAGAATTATAATTTTGAAGATCAAAGTGCAAAGTATGGTGGCAAAAAAAGACCANTGCACATAGTATTTGGCATGTAGAATTATAATTTTGAAGATCAAAGTGCAAAGTATGGTGGCAAAAAAAGACCAGGAATTAGGAAATGCTAAATGTTCGTAATACTAATAAATAATGAACATTAAAGTAAATGATGTTGAAATTTATTGTAGGAGCATTTGTAGGGAACACCCAATAGAGCAAGACTACAGGGTGTTCAAATAAGAAGGTGAAAATCTGGGACTAGAGTTTTAAAAACATGACCAGAATATCAATTACAAAGGTCTTCTTACAATTTACTACACACTAAAGACCATAAAATATCATCATCCTAAACCAATCCAAATTTTTAACATCAATCGATACTCCCTACACTTCCAAACTCTTTACTTAAAATTATTTTGTTAAACTTAAACAACATAAGAATAAACTGTTCAAGTCTATATAACTTCTGAAACTATTAACAACTTCAATTATAAATAACTTACCAAACAGTGTGTTTTGAACTCTGAAATTCGTAAATATTTAAATAATTTTAATGAAAGTTTACTTTATCAATTTAATTTACGAATGTTATCANACTCTGAAATTCGTAAATATTTAAATAATTTTAATGAAAGTTTACTTTATCAATTTAATTTACGAATGTTATCAGTAGTATGTTGCCTACAGTCCTCAATGTTATTTCAAATAACATTGAGGACTGTAGGCACTTTCCGCANAAATCTTTACAAAACTTTAAATAAAAATTAAACAATTGCAATTTTTGACGAAATTGTCGACGATAGTTACAGTTAGGGATTGCAATTGAAGACCGTCCCCGATCAGGGAATCGGGGATTTCGGGGAAATAGATTCCCTGGAAACGCCGGGGATCCCCGATCGGGGAAAATAACATCAACATAATAGAATTAAGTTGTGTTTTTTCTTTTTGTTATTTGTTTAAAAAATTTTTTTCATAATTATTAGTTTTTTTCACAAAAGTTTGTTGTGAATGGTGAAATGCAAAAAAACAAAATCGGGAGACCAACGGGGAAAACGGGTTTTCCCCCGTCCCCGTTGTCGGGGCAATTTCCCCGCCAATTGCAATCCCTAGTTACAGTTGATAACTTTATTTAAGATCTATACTATAGTATAGATTTTCTTTTTATCAATTTTGAAAAAAAAAATTTTTTTTTGAAATATACTTTTTATAAGAACATCCTGCTCTTATAAGCGTTGTAAGGACAAACGGTTATAAGAGCAGCATTTCCAGGCGACGGAGGGAAGCTCTTATAACCGTCGTGTACTGTACATTATATTTTAGTATTTGAAATATCTGACCTTGACCTTTGCGGTTGATGAATTATAAGTTAAAATTTTACTTTTATTTAAAAAAAAAAATTTTCTTTTAAAAGTTTATTGCCAACAGTATGTTATGATACAGTACAATTTTCAAACTTTGTCAGACTTTTTAGACTACGCACAATATATTAGGATCTGGACAAAATTATTTTAGTATTCTACCAACATTTTTGCTATTTTTATTCTCAAACCTTAGTAAAAGCCTTAGAGATTTTTGAGTGGTTAATTTGAACATGATCAATAAAAATCATAGTATTAAACATTTGTTTTCTATTTTAATTTATGTATCCCTGTAGATGTTTTTGTCTTCCGCTTAATTTAAGATATGTTTGACTAATTTGTCATTTGGGACAATGCAAAAGAGAATGCTTAACTTTAACTGAATTCCGCACCTTCTAAAGATACTAATCCGTATTATCAAAATCATGATTAATGAATAACAGAATATAATTTTTATTGTTGTATTCATTATATTATTATTTCTCTTTCGTTTAATTTGCAAAGGACAAGTACTCTATTTTATATTTACTAATACAAATAATGACTAAATCTAGTCTCAGTTGGATAAGATTAAATTGAAGCATATTTCGGAATTGGTATTGCTTTTCTTCATAATTTCAAAAATGTTCAATCACAAAAGTAGGAGAAGAATTATATTTTAATATTGTAGCCAAATTCTAAAATTTTACGCATTTTGAATTACCAGTTTTCAATTCCAATTTTTTCTCCCGTGGGAAAATTGTATTAGCTAAAAATCAGGAAAGTCGCACATAGTATTTGGCATGTAGAATTATAATTTTGAAGATCAAAGTGCAAAGTATGGTGGCAAAAAAAGACCANAAACTTATATCCGTAACTCACGTTATTCCCATAGTAATTTGTCTTGTCTAGAGGATAATCCAACGTTAAATCTTCCAAACTTGTTGGAAGTATTATTCCCAGCAAATTTCCATATTCGAAAATCTCTAAAATTGGAGTATCTTTTTCTATACAAGGCCGTGTAAACGTATATGTACATTCAGCCAATGCAACTTCGTATGTACTACTGTCTAAATTAAATGGTCTAGACAACTGATTTCGAAAATTTGATATAGTGTTAGTTGGAAAAAATGCTGGAGATGCATCACTTTGCAGATGTACGTAGAAATTGTCCATTCTCTATTGAGTGTGACTTATTACTAAAAGACATCTAATGTTACTCAACATTTATATATTCTATATTTTACCGATATAAATTTTATTCAATTGGTTGAAATCCATTCCTCCTTCCAATAAATCTATTTATACAGATTTGTGAGAGTTAATTCGGAGTTACCAACTCGGTTGGAAAAGACCTACTGTCCATAATGTTAATCCTACATTTCTCAATGCAGAGCGAAAAACAGACGGATTATGAGTGTTAATTTGGAGTGTTGAATATACATGTAGTCCTCACTGTTAATTCTACATTTCTAATGTAGAACGAAAATAGGTGGATTTATGAGTGTTAATTGGAAGTGCGGAAAGTGCCTACAGTCCTCAATGTTATTTGAAATAACATTGAGGACTGTAGGCAACATACTACTGTTATCATTTTATGTTTTCAGTAATTCAATCATTACTTCTGTATAGTTAGTTATGCCATTATAATGCTAGTAGNTGTTATCATTTTATGTTTTCAGTAATTCAATCATTACTTCTGTATAGTTAGTTATGCCATTATAATGCTAGTAGAAATTAACCATTTTATACTAGGAATGATACTTTTAAAATTTGAATAAATTATAATCAATCAATCAATGCAAAATTGAGTTTTTTCTATCTACTTAACGACACACTAATTGAGATAACTCCAAGGTTAATATTGGAGAGATATCTAATTTCAAGACTATAATCACCACTGCGTGTATTATTGATATTATTCATAGTGAGGTTTGTTTTAGAGTAATGTTTAGTTTTTAAGTTCTTTTCAAGTCACATTGCTCTCTTCTCGCGATGTCCATGACTTAATGGTGATTGTGCAGTTGACGGTACATCCTCAAATCACGTCAACACAATGATTTTTTGCCCCCCCCCCCCCCCTTCGTCAATTGAGCAAATAGGAATGCTGCTGAAGCTGAATATTTCATTATATTTCCTTGAATTTTGTTGGATAGTTGACACATGGTTGTTATACCCAAAAGATAATGAAGCATAGACTCTTATAGCATTCATTTCTTTCACACCTTTGTAAAGAGATGAGGAGAAGCACATCATGATGAATCCCACATTACCAAGAAAATCTTGCTGGTGATAACTGGTGAATCAACATCATATACACAAGCATTGAAACGGCATTTTTCTAATCGGCTCTAGCACAATTGGTATTGCATTAGTCCCTGTTAACCTAAAAACTAGGGATGGTGCCCCACTAGAAACAAACTTGGTTTTTACCATTACAGTAAAGTTCGGTTATAGTGAATTTGTACGGACCGGCAAAATTGGTTCAGTATAGCCGGAGTTCATTATATCTGTATAGTGAACGGACACTTCAATTTAATAATTGTTCATTATATCCAAATATTTCACTATAAATTCAGCTAAGCCGATTTAGAGAAGCACTGGGTAATGGGGATTTGCTTGAGACCATTTGATGAGCGCAGAATCCAACTTTGGATAGTTACATCGGCGTTGGCGTTTTATATTCTAAGAATTTGATATTTGAATTTTAGCTAATTGCTTAAATGTAACCTAATTATATTTCAACACTTTTATTATTAACTTACACCACAAAATCTTTGGAAGTCTTCTTCAATTTTACATTTTGATTTCAAAATAAGAGAAATTGTAGAGTTTCCGATCTTATATTTCTCATATAACGTTTGGCGAGGTGTGTTGGAAGACAAGTGCAGCAATGATATCCAATTTATCGTTTAAGGACAACGCAGTGCGCTTTTGGCCTGATTTTGACATTGTGAATTAGTAATTTACTTAATAAACTAAAACTCACTCTATATGTCAACATGCAAGTCCGGTGCATAGATGGGCAGGCATAGAAGTATAAGGAACAGTAGTAGCAAATGGTCTCATTACGGAATTCAGACATATTTCACTATACCCGGACAAAATGACTCTCGGGACCGGTAGGCTTGGTTCACTAAGGCCGGAAGTTCAGTATAACCGATTTCATTATAGCCGGAATACTTAACACATAATCTCCCATTTGCTTGGCAGGGACCGGACAGTGTGATTTGCTATAGCCGGAGTTCTATTATAGCCGGAGTCACTATAGCCGAACTTTACTATACATGAAATTCGTTCCGCGTCAACTTCTACTTTTCATTTCATGGCTTAATTTTATTTTGCAACTACCCTTAAATGGGTATGCATCTGTTTCATGAGACGACTCACTTTATAAAAAATCTCTGATTCAATATGATATATACGGAAAACAAAAGGTGGAAAACAATAAGATAGAATACAGAATGATCGAGTAGTATGAAATTGTACAGTTAAATTTATATCGAAATACGAATTATGATAATTTGAACATTTGATCAACCTACCGTTCGATTATATTGTTTTTTATCAATATTGCGCGCAATTTTATTGTATTGGAGCTCAATTTTTTCCTAGCAAATCACGTGACACGTCACTTCACCGTAGTCATTTAAAAAATTTATGAAAGTCTTTACTACCGAGTTCAGCTAAGCTCTAAAATTTTTGTCTTAACCGTAACTAAAACCCTTCATTACATCAGAAAAAAAATTTNCCGAGTTCAGCTAAGCTCTAAAATTTTTGTCTTAACCGTAACTAAAACCCTTCATTACATCAGAAAAAAAATTTAATTGGAAAACTGTGTGACAAAGGAAATTAAGCCTGATTTTTTATAGTTATAGTTTTGTGACATCATTTCTACAGCTACTTGTTGCTCTATATCATTATAAGGTTATAAATTGGCTTCAAACAAGAAGGCTAAATTTTTGCAAAATGAGTTTGAGGAAAATCACAGATTGATTGTATATTAGACACTTCTCAAGTTACTGAAAATCGTTGTTATAAAATGTTTTGTTGACTTTTCTTATTTCAAATAGTTTCATACGAGTCTAATTTGCCATAATTGTTGAAATTATAACCCAAATTTCACTTTTTATCTAAACTAGTGTAAGTTAAGGTAACCCTTCAATGTGGTAAGTTGGTAGAAGTTAGTATTTGAGAGAGTTAACCACCAGGGAATTTTTCGAGGATTCACTAAAATACCAACTTAGGAACTTTAAACTGTCATGTTGTACATAATCTTTTTGGTAAACAACCTCGCAATACCGAAATACACTTACCAAAAATGTTTTAACAATTTACCGAAAATAAGGGTAAAGGCCCTACTATATACTTCTACGGAATCCTAAACTATTCCTAATTTTCCAAATTGACTATAGCTAGATTTAACCAAAGTGTGCCTCNATACTTCTACGGAATCCTAAACTATTCCTAATTTTCCAAATTGACTATAGCTAGATTTAACCAAAGTGTGCCTCTCTTTTAATTAACGAAAAACTGCTGTCTAGTCTATATTACATATTATACTTACATCTAAGAATTAAAGATTCAAAATCACATATTTCCATGGAATATAATAATGTTTGCTTTAGACGAAATGTTACTATAACTAGTAGGGAAAGTGATAGTCATGTTGTGATGTTGAGTCACCAAGGAGGCAATCCTTGCGGGATAGAATATCCACAAAATTGTTGACGTAATTTGTGAATACTCCACGAGTTTAAAATTGATCATAAATAAAATTGTATGACAAATTGTTTGTTCTCTAAATTTCAAATGTTAGAGAGAGTATATAGCAGTTTCGCATTTACCAATTGACGTAAAGTGTGTTATTCCGAAGAAAGACAGTGGAACTACTCAATACTCCATATTTTGGTTGGATTTAAGCAAGAGTACTTGTACTTACTTAGCTTGTACCAGAGGTGCGAATCGGGTTGGTTAACCCATGATGGGCCTAGCCCAGCCCAGCCCACTGGGCTGGGTTTGTGAGTATTAATTTCTTATGGGCCGGGCTGGGCTGTGCTGAAATTTGAAATTTTCAATCTCGCGCAGCTGAAAGTTTCACCTTGAAAGTGGAACTCTCNCTTGTACCAGAGGTGCGAATCGGGTTGGTTAACCCATGATGGGCCTAGCCCAGCCCAGCCCACTGGGCTGGGTTTGTGAGTATTAATTTCTTATGGGCCGGGCTGGGCTGTGCTGAAATTTGAAATTTTCAATCTCGCGCAGCTGAAAGTTTCACCTTGAAAGTGGAACTCTCAAGGTGACTCAGCAGAGAATTTCTAAAAATATTTAAAGCAATATGAAAGTGTCGATGGTTTTTTGTGGGCTGGGCTGGGCTGGGCTGAGCTGGTTATGGAAATTTATTTTTTGGTGGACTGCGCTGGACTGGCCCGTGGGCTAAAATAATGGATTTCTTAACGGNTCCACGAGTTTAAAATTGATCATAAATAAAATTGTATGACAAATTGTTTGTTCTCTAAATTTCAAATGTTAGAGGGAGTATATAGCAGTTTCGCATTTACCAATTGACGTAAAGTGTGTCATTCCGAAGGAAGACAGTGGAACTACTCAATACTGCATATTTTGGTTGGATTTAAGCAAGAGTACTTGTACTTACTTTGCTTGTACCAGAGGTGCGAATCGGCTTGGTTAACCCATGATGGGCCTAGCCCAGCCCAGCCCACTGGGCTGGGTTTGTGAGTATTAATTTCTTATGGGCCAGGCTGGGCTGTGCTGAAATTTGAAATTTTCAATCTCGCGCAGCTGAAAGTTTCACCTTGAAAGTGGAACTCTCNAGGCTGGGCTGTGCTGAAATTTGAAATTTTCAATCTCGCGCAGCTGAAAGTTTCACCTTGAAAGTGGAACTCTCCAGGTGACTCAGCAGAGAATTTCTAAAAATATTTAAAGCAATATGAAAGTGTCGATGGTTTTTGTGGGTTGGGCTGGGCTGGGCTGAGCTGGGTTATGGAAATTTATTTTTTGGTGGACTGCGCTGGACTGGCCCGTGGGCTAAAATAATGGATTTCTTAACGGNGGGTTATGGAAATTTATTTTTTGGTGGACTGCGCTGGACTGGCCCGTGGGCTAAAATAATGGATTTCTTAACGGGCTGGGCTGGGCTGGGCTTTCAGCCCAATGGCACCACTGGCTTGTACCTATATAACTCTAAAGCGTCAGCCACACTAACAATTTTGGTCAAAGTAAAGCACCGTCCGCTGATTATATCAGTCCTATGTAATCAGCCCATTGCCTCTTAACAACAACCTATTAAAAATTTTAACACTAGTGCAATTGACCGATACATATGGCTGATACAATCCGCGGACGATTCTTTACGACTATCACAATTTGGAAAGTCTTAGAAGATGTATCTTTCCACTTTGTCTATGTCTTACCAAAAATCATTAATAGAAGAAACATAAAGAACGTAATGGAGATAATAGTCGGCGTCAATGAGTCATCGTTGTGCTACCTCAAAAATTTAATTGGACGAAAACGTAACCCATAAAGTGATGGAAAGTAAATGTAGCCTCGGCCATTACATTGCCTATGTGACACTAATCAAACAGTGAAACGACGATTCTCCTGATGTAGTCGGAGGAGCATTAATTTGAAAGTGGATCCTTTTAATTTTATAACAAGTAGTGTCGCAGACGCATTGTTCGAAGACCAAATTGGTAAAATATAGGGTAAAATTGACAGAATTTGTAATAAAGTAAAATTTGCACAATTGTCAAACTAAAAATTTAATGTTGAACGTTAATAGGTACAGTTAAATATTCTTGTAAACNGAAGAAACATAAAGAACGTAATGGAGATAATAGTCGGCGTCAATGAGTCATCGTTGTGCTACCTCAAAAATTTAATTGGACGAAAACGTAACCCATAAAGTGATGGAAAGTAAATGTAGCCTCGGCCATTACATTGCCTATGTGACACTAATCAAACAGTGAAACGACGATTCTCCTGATGTAGTCGGAGGAGCATTAATTTGAAAGTGGATCCTTTTAATTTTATAACAAGTAGTGTCGCAGACGCATTGTTCGGAGACCAAATTGGTAAAATATAGGGTAAAATTGACAAAATTTGTAATAAAGTAAAATTTGCACAATTGTCAAACTAAAAATTTAATGTTGAACGTTAATAGGTACAGTTAAATATTCTTGTAAAATTTTTAGTTATAAAAAGTAGAAAGACGATTCAAATTTTTCAAAATCATAGTAAGGTCTATAGTCAGCCTTGTTNATTTTTAGTTATAAAAAGTAGAAAGACGATTCAAATTTTTCAAAATCATAGTAAGGTCTATAGTCAGCCTTGTTGACCGACCATTGGAAATTAATAGGGAAAAGAAAATATTCAGAGAAAAAAAAATATATATAAATATAAGAATTAGAAAAGATAAGAATTATAGAGTAAAACGGTCTCAATTTTTTCAGGTGTTGTTGTTAAGTGAAGTGAATAATTATGGCAAAGCGACGAAAAGGCGACTACTGGACTTCGGTGAGTCGTAAATCGGATCGTCGCCGGAAGTCAAGGGCCAATGAGACTGAAGAGCAAAGAGAACTTCGGCTATACAAACAAAAGATGTACGTTCGTCAAAAGAGGAGCATGGAGACTCCAGAGATGACTGCCGAACGACATGCACGGTGTAGGGTGCAACAACGCCAAAGTCGACAAAATCATACTTCAAAGCAAAGGAGTCTGATCAATCAGATCAAAAAGTTGCAGCAGAGAGAAAGACGCAGCAAGATTCATAAAATTGATAAGAAACTCCAAACTAGTCAAACTTTTCACCTTAATAACAATGAAAAAGAAAGAGTCGGTAATTTACGTTCCAGGTGTAAACTTTGAAGCTGACGCTTAAGTTTTATAAGCATCAGCTTCAAATTGCTGAGGTTTGGTATAACTTATATCAAATCTCAACAGTATAGATACTAAAGGTAGAATTTTTGGAATTGATATTGAATTTATGTGGCACTGTTACAGTTTCTACGAAATCTGAAACCACAACGCAACTTTCGCGTTTTCCTGTTATACTTTGGAAAATCGGGATTCAATGTTGTAAACAAATGAAATCGAAAGTTTCACTTTACACCATGCAAACATTTTAAATGTTAGTTATTTGGGTAATTTTTTTTTGAAAAATTTCATCATCCTTAATCAAAATTATAATCGGATGCAACTACGATAATCTTGCGCAAGATAACATAAAATAACATAAAAAAAATAACATCAAATTTTTTGATAAAATACAGTNATTTCATCATCCTTAATCAAAATTATAATCGGATGCAACTACGATAATCTTGCGCAAGATAACATAAAATAACATCAAATTTTTTGATAAAATACAGTAAACTGCTAAAACTTTATTCACAAACATGCAGGTAACAAATGTTTCATCAAATATTGCGCAAAAAGTTGCATCATGTGCTCATGTCGTTAGTAGGCGTGTTGCGATATCCGACGGCTAACACTGCCGGTAAACTATCTGCTGTATGCCAGATACTTTTAGATATCCGCGTGGATAATTTTATAAGAAAATTTTTTAAGAAATTTTAAGAAATTAATTAATAATTTTATTTCATTTAATATAATTAGAATTATATAATATATATTATGCTGTTTAGGCAAACAAAGTATAATGCATTCGTTTCACGCATTAACATTAAAAAATAGGGATACGTGATACGTTCAGAGGATACATGTGACTGCGGCAACTGTGTATTAGTGTTTTAAAAATACTCTGATGCACGTTTGCTTGAAACGAGTCAAAAACCAAACTCGACGGGTTTTGATAAAATTTGTATGCAATATGAGTTTCATAAAGCCGGATAACCGCAACAAAGCACACTGGGTATCCGGCAAACCTACCGGATATTTTATTCGCAACATGCTCCGTCATTTGTCATTGTTTCTTGAAATTTTTGAGTTTGAACTCTTGAGTCCGCATCGGCATATAAAGGAAAAGAAAGCTATTTTAAATTTACTAATAAACCTGGTGGCTAATCTAGTCTTGGTTGGATAAGGGCAAGTTGAAGCTTATTTCGGAATTGGCTTTTATTCAAAGTTTTGAAAAATATTCAATCCCGAATATAGTAATAGAGAATTTTTTTTATTGTAGTGGCATAATTCTAAAATTTACGCATTTTGAATTACCAGATCTCAAATCCAATTCTTTCGCCACGGGATAAATTCTATTAGCTAAAATTCGAATAAATCGCACACAGTACTTCGTATTTTGAATTCCAATTGTAAAATTACAATTCAAAAGTATAGTGGCAAAAAAGAAACATCCGTAATTACGAAAATATTTAGACTTGGAATCTAAAATGCTAAATTTTGGTAATTAGTAGGGATGCCGCGAATATGTGAGTATTCAAATGATTCGAGTCGAAGCTTCGATATTCTAGTTTTGGCGCGAAGGCTTCGTCGAATAGTAAAATGTTAGTTTTTTATTAAATGATTATGGTTAGAGTGTGAAATACTAAAGAGTCAAAGAACGAGTGTATAAATCACAAACTTTAACAGACTAAAAACGTCTAATTAGTACAGTACCAGGGTGACTATGTAAGAATTATTTGAGGCTCTGCACATGAAAGAACTTATTACTTTAAGAAATTAATTTCTTTTACAAGTTTTTTCGAGGTTATTGGGAACGCCAAAAGTTGAAATTCGAAAGAAAATAAGTCAAGAAATTTGCCGCCAATGAAATTCCAAAAGTTTTAAATATTTTGATTTTCTCATATCCTTCTATTAATACAAGTAATAATTTGCTTGAAAATTTAATAATTAGTCAGACATTCATAATTCTGAAGGATATGAGAAAATTACGTAACAAAGATTTAATTAACTGAGGGAAAAAATAGACTTGTTTTAAAAGTTTTTCGATATTTAAATGTTGAATCAATGAAGGATAATCAGGGTTCGTGATAATTATCGGGTGATAATTATCATTGATAATTATCAATGATAATTATCAAGCTTGAAAAAATCATGACTTTTTTGATTTTTTTCAAATCAATAAACGTATTGCATATTTCGCATACAATACTCATTAAAATAAATACCATTCTTTTATCANCGGGATAAATTCTATTAGCTAAAATTCGAATAAATCGCACACAGTACTTCGTATTTTGAATTCCAATTGTAAAAATACAATTCAAAAGTATAGTGGCAAAAAAGAAACATCAGTAATTACGAAAATATTTAGACTTGGAATCTAAAATGCTAAATTTTGGTAATTAGTAGGGATGCCGCGAATATTTGAGTATTCAAATGATTCGAGTCGAAGCTTCGATATTCTAGTTTTGGCGCGAAGGCTTCGTCGAATAGTAAAANGTGAGTATTCAAATGATTCGAGTCGAAGCTTCGATATTCTAGTTTTGGCGCGAAGGCTTCGTCGAATAGTAAAATGTTAGTTTTTTATTAAATGATTATGGTTAGAGTGTGAAATACTAAAGAGTCAAAGAACGAGNCGAATAGTAAAATGTTAGTTTTTTATTAAATGATTATGGTTAGAGTGTGAAATACTAAAGAGTCAAAGAACGAGAGTATAAATCACAAACTTTAACCGACTAAAAACGTCTAATTAGTACAGTACCAGGGTGACTATGTAAGAATTATTTGAGGCTCTTCCCGTTGCACATGAAAGAACTTATAACTTTAAGAAATTAATTTCTTTTACAAGTTCTTTCGAGGTTATTGGGAACGCCAAAAGTTGAAATTTGAAAGAAAATAAGTCAAGAAATTTGCCGCCAATGAAATTCCAAAAGTTTTAAATATTTTGATTTTCTCATATCCTTCTATTAATACAAGTAATAATTTGCTTGAAAATTTAATAATTAGTCAGACATTCATAATTCTGAAGGATATGAGAAAATTACGTAACAAAGATTTAATTAACTGAGGGAAAAAATAGACTTGTTTTAAAAGTTTTTCGATATTTAAATGTTGAATCAATGAAGGATAATCAGGGTTCGTGATAATTATCGGGTGATAATTATCATTGATAATTATCAATGATAATTATCAAGCTTGAAAAAATCATGACTTTTTTGATTTTTTCAAATCAATAAACGTATTGCATATTTCGCATACAATACTCATTAAAATAAATACCATTCTTTTATCAATGAATTCTATGCATATGGGTGGTTTGTCGTCGGTTGCACTCTTTTCGCTTTTCGAATAATTCTTACGGAAAAAAAATAACAATGTCGCGTTTTGATTTTCTAGATACATAAAAATTAGAACTTATTAGTTGTGTTTTTTATATTTGTGGAATTATTGCCAAGCAAAATGCTTAGAGGGAAAGATCCTATTTGGGATAATAAAGGCTTGTGGGCCAAGTGTAAAAAGTGGGGGAAAGAGTTTCAAGGAATAATCGACAGGCTTAATCTCACTTTTTCAGAATTCATACGAAAATACACATATTATCGAAAATAAAAAATTTATTTGATAATTATCAACAAAATCGGATAATTATCAAAAAAATAGAATAATTATCAAAAACATCGGATTTTTTTGATTTTTTCGAAAAAATCAAAAAAATCACGAACCCTGATTTGGTATTTTGGTAGATGAGACTATAGAGTACTCTTTTAAGTGAATGAAGTANCAAAAAAATCACGAACCCTGATTTGGTATTTTGGTAGATGAGACTATAGAGTACTCTTTTAAGTGAATGAAGTATTGAAGTTTTGAGGCTGTTAAGTTCTTTCAACTCATGAAAGAAATCTCAACCAATCAAATAATTAGAATTTCCTTACAGATTCAAAATTCTTATTTGGCGCCACAATACTTCCACTTTCAGTGTAAATTCTTTCAAATGCAACGGGAAGAGCCTCTTTATTTATTTTTACTATGCAACTTGAGTGTAAAAGAAACTAAAAAATCCTGACATATTTTGCGTGGTAGTGTAAAGTAAAATATAGTGAGAAAAAAGTCACANCCAAACTTTTTCAAACATTGAATTGTTATTTTTACCACCAAATACAACTAGCAAAAGCCAACCGCTCGATGCGGAAATAATCAACTGTGTTAAAACATGTTATGCGAATCTTGGGCACAGGTCAAGGAAAGTACCATTTCCAATTGTTTTAAAACTTGTGAAAAAGTTGATTAAAATAAATCGTACGTCTTCGTGAAACTTTACGGTATCACAAAACATAAGGGATACGGATACTATCATTGGGCCATAAGTGCATTAAGAGAGGGTCTACTGTATTGAAGTTTTGAGGCTGTTAAGTTCTTTCAACTCATGAAAGAAATCTCAACCAATCAAATGATTAGAATTTCCTTACAGATTCAAAATTCTTATTTGGCGCCACAATACTTACACTTTCAGTGTAAATTATTTCAAATGCAACGGGAAGAGCCTCTTTATTTATTTTTACTATGCAACTTGAGTCGAGTTTAAAAGAAACTAAAAAATCCTGACATATTTTGCGTGGTAGTGTAAAGTAAAATATAGTGAGAAAAAAGTCACAAATTCAAACTTCATTGTTGATTTTGGTTTAATTATTTTAAACTACAACTTGATTTAATATTAGCCCTTGTTTAAGATGTCTGAAATTGAAAGTCTCGAGGTTGTAGTAATGGACCCAGTGCAATCTATCGGTACAGGTAGGGGAAGCTTCATCAAATTTAGAGCACTAATTAAATTTATAGTGTAATTTTTGGACTAAAACTATACTTTAGGTAAAACGTGGAATCGATATACCTAAAATTCACAATTATTCGTCGAAGTATATTCGAAAACAGTGCGAACTGGAAGCTTCGATATTCGCATTTACTCGAATATTGGTATTCGCGGCATCACTAGTTATAAGTATGAAAGTAAATAATGTTTAAATTTATCACAGGAGGATTTTTAGAAGACAATGGTGATTATTTGCAATGTGCTTTGAAATTCTCGAGGGTACCATGCCCAGTGTGCTATAATCTTTTCACAGAAACGTACCTTCCAACGCACATTCTCAGTCACGTGTCAAAAACTGAGCGTCGTTTCAAGTGCAATCTGTGTCCTTCCACTTATCAAAACATCAACTACCTCAAGCAACACCGAAAGAAGTGCCACACAACTCAACATAGAATGATCGTCTCACAATTTTCATGTGAAGTCTGTAGTACAGTGATCCATCGAAAACAAAATTATGTCAACCACATAAATCTTCACAGAAAAGCAAACGAAATTGATTTGCAAGACGATGAGGAGCTCTTCTTCTACTTATGCGACAATGACACCTGTCTACTCAATTTTAGAAACAAGGACCAATGGGAAAAACATATGGCCACTCATACACCCAATTTCTCTTGTGACAAGTGTCACAGGACATTTTCTATGGAGCATAACTTAAGGATTCATATCGAAGGGACGCATGAGCAGGTGGATGGAGGAGTAATGGATGCCATGATGGATTGTCCATATTGTGCAGAAATTTCAAAAGTAACAGATTTTGAGAGCCACACAAAACGACATTCGTTCAGGCTGAACGAGTTTGAGAAGGACATTGGATCTTTACTCTGTGACGGTACTTTGGATACAAAATTATTTAAAATATTGTAAATTTTTAACATCTTTTATTACATACGTTTTACAGAGTGTGGAAGAACATTTTCTGCTGAGAAATTTCTGGATAAACATCAAGAATTAGTCCACGAGATTCCAAAAATTCGCAGTTCTAAACAGTATCCTAAGAAAAAATGTAAAATTTGTGAAAAGATGTGTCAGAGTGAAAAAATATTGACTTCTCACTATCTGAATGTTCATACGTATGAACATGGATTGATTTGTTACATTTGTAACAAACGATTCAGTACACTTCGTATCTTAGGTAATCACTTTCACTGGCACAACAAAGATGTCCCTATACTCACTAACCGACACAATTGTGATTACTGTACAAAAGTATTTGCTGGATATATAATTCGGAACAAACATCACTTTCTGGCGCATGCGAAGAATTACTTGAGTGATCGACCTTTCCATTGTATCGTCTGCTTCAGAAATTTTTCTACAGAAGAAGAGAAAGAGTTACACTATGATATTCACCGGAAGTGGAAATGTTCAATCTGCTCACTCCATCATATAAGTAAAAAAATGTACGATGAGCACATGAAACTCCATGAAACTAGGCCGGGGAATGAAAAAAGGGGTTGGGGACGGAGTACACAAAAAAGAATAAAAAAATTTGAAGAAAAACTCAAGGAAACAGGTGACCCTCTGGATTCTGCGCAGATACTCCATAACACCGCCGCAGAAGCTAAAAGGAGAATTAACCTCAGTCAGCAGAACTATATGGCCTTAAAGGGTTGTAGTTCTAAAAAAATAATTGATTCCCAGCAACTTGCTAATGAGGAATCAGGTGAGACTTTTTATGCGAAACATTATATTCAAAAAAACTCCTTTTTTTTAAGAAAATGGTTCGNAATCAGGTGAGACTTTTTATGCGAAAGATTATATTCAAAAAAACTCCTTTTTTTAAGAAAATGGTTCGTTTTTTTTTTACTCTAAATAAAACAAACCTTGGCCTGCGCATTCGTTGCATTCCATTAACTTTAGTACGAAAAAATTTTTTCGTATATAAAATATTTTAAAATTTCTTTAGGTCTCCTCTATATTTGAAATCATATGACCAATTTTTGACGCAGTGCTTTAAAAAACGCATGGTTGAAAACATTTTCTAAACAATATTTATATTATCCAACATGTTGTGAAACTCAGAATTATGAAATTTTCATTATTTTTTTTTCAGAGCTAACAGAGACTGCGCTAGTCCAGGACGCAACGAGTGCGGATTTTAGTGCAAAGCAAACAACGGCGTTTTCCAATATTTCATTATCATTATTGGATCAAACAAATGATAACTCCACATCAATAGCCGAAAATTCATTCATGTCCATCCAGAATTCAGTTGACAATTCTAAACACTTGTCAGTAACATCAAAATCTCCCGAAAAACAAAACATTGTCCAATCAGAAGATGTGACAACTCCACCAAAGATGTCGACTTATTTTCGTAAAATCATAGTTATTCCTGAAAAACGTTACAAATGTGGCAGGTGCTCTCAGCAGTACTCTAACTCACTTCTACTTTTAAGACACCTTCGATGGCATATAGCAGATGCAGCTGGAGAACCAAACCCAATTTCACCTTCCTTCGTCCAAATAATCGAATTCGAGCGGTCCGAAGCACGAAAGTATGAAAATCCTAATTATGATGTGACCGCACCATCAATTCCCATATTCAAATGTGATATATGCGCAAAAAGATTTAGACGTCTGAAGGATTTGATAAATCATCGAAATGGAATACATGGGCAACAAACAGATGAAATTCAACCTGAGTTAGGACTTCCCTTCAAATGCGACTTATGCCCTCAACAATTTATCTGTAAGTGGATCACCAGTTGTTTCATAGTTCTGTAAGAATTTGCAATTTAGATTAAAAAAAGGATGGAAAGGTAGATGGTCTGCAGTTTTTTTTTAGCTCGGATTATCGGTTCAACTATTTAAACTAATGCATCTACTAATGTTATATTAAAGGATCCTTAAGAAGGAATGTTTCATTACAATACTTTAGGAAATCTGCAATAGAAAAATGTTTCAAATATTTGGATCTTTATTAACGTGGTTCTAAGTTGGGAAACGTTGCTTGTAGGAAACCTACGATAGCAAGATTCATCGAATGCAAAGAGGGAGATGGTATTTAGCCACTAAATTTCTTCATTTAAAACTAAGACCTATTGGTCTAATATTTCGCAAATTATAAAGTAAGTATACCATTGAGAAGATATTATAATATTTTTTTTATAAAAGGCAACCAACTCTGCATATTGCAATAATTTAGGCTAATTCTCGGCTACTGTGCAGCTGCAATACGAAAATTGTCTTCATTAACTCAATAACTTGTNCAATAATTTAGGCTAATTCTCGGCTACTGTGCAGCTGCAATACGAAAATTGTCTTCATTAACTCAATAACTTGTCTCAATAGTGAGGTAAATGAGTAGCTAAGATCATTGGGTACTTGTGTTCTGTCTATACTTTTAGCCAAAACTGCCCAATCTTGCATATGAGAAATTTCATATTCTGGGTTTTGTGTCTCTGCAATTGGAATGGAGAAGAATTTTATTAAATTTCTTTATTGAAAAACATATCCTAATAGTCGGCTTGTCACGTGTAAAGTTTAACACATTCATTGCTAGTGATGGGAACATGACCAAAATTGACATTATCTGTATGTACAGGGTGTTTAATCTTTTTTTGCACCCTCTTTCTCCAATTTCATCGTAGCTCCTCCCACCCCATGCTGCTGCCAGGAAAAGAGTGTGAAAAAATGACGTCATGCTTTCTAGGGTGAAAAAAAAATGTTAAACACCCTGTAGTTGCCCCATGTTCTCCGTGCTAGTGGTTTTTGAAAAAATGTCCTAATTTTACAAAAAAAAAAAATTTCCCAAAATTCCTTTTACGGGTCAATGTAAGATTATACACTAGTTGAAATATTTAAAGTGAAAATTTGAGCAAAAAATGAGATACCTTATGCTTTTCATCAAACCATCTTTTGTTTATTATGCATTTTTAACGTTCGGGTCAACTTTATCAATGTTTTCTTTCTTTTTTTTAACCTCCTATTGAGTTGTTTTTTAAATTTTTTAGTGGAGGTTTATCTGAAAAGGCACAAGAATCGGATACATTCAGCCACAAATATCGACCTCCAATCATTGTTGAAAACCAGAAGCCAAAAACTAAGTCCTCGACGAATCAGGAATAGGAAGACAAAAATTTCGAAGAAACATCTCTCGTTCACATGTCCCATATGTCCCATAACTTATCGATGTGAGTTTAAAATTATTACGAGATACATAAACATAAATACTCCGCCTAGTGAAGGCAGAGCATTTAGGCAACGTTACTAATGATTGAATTTTTATTCTCAATGTAGCGAAAATACTATTTGACAACCATAAGAAGCTTCATCATGCTAATGAATTAGCAAAACGCCGTTTACTGAACTTACGAAAAGACAGAGCGTTGGAAATAAAATACCAAGAATCAAAAAGACAAAAAAAGATGTATTTACAGGACGAAGATATTGCTTATGAATATGATGTCCCTTTTGCAAGAAACGAGAAGAGTACAATCAATGAAGAAAAATGGAAAACAAAAAATCTTATTTTTGAAAAAACCGCCATTAGAATGAATACGTATTCTCAAAAAGATGACCATAATGGTAAAGTGAAAATTCAAACATAATTGTTTTGTTATTTGGAAATTCAGTAGCAACGATATCTCCCAAGATAACTGATAGACATCTAGAATTCTAAAAGTGAAGAAAAAATATAGTAAAGTTTATATTATTTGATCCGCGTTCTTACCTAAAAGTTGGGCAGATCTTAATTATTTTAAATTGCTCCAAAATTCGTTAAAAATAGCCTCTCATAAGGTACTTTTTTTTTAAATTCAATTTTTTTTTCAGCTACCACATCCAGTGACAATTACTTAGAATGTCATATACCTGGTGATAATGTTCAGTCATCATCTTTGCCCATCTCGCCGCATTATGAGCCATACTGTATCTCTCAAGATGAAGACGATAATTGTTGGTTGGATAGAGTTGAAGAAGAGGACCCATTGGCTGGAACAGTTGCAGATAAAATTGAAATGAGGAATGTAGGTCAGTGTCATGCGCAACTCAAGATTGTTGACATATCTATGATTCAATCTATGGGAAACTCAAATAAGGATAATACCACTAGTGATGTAAAGGTTGAAGTTAGTACCGATGCAGAGAGACCTATAAATGACAACAATTACTTGGTTGATCCTGACATGTTCTCATCTTTTTTACTCAAAGAAGAACAAGAACAGGAGCAAAATGGTTCATTCATTCTAGATTCGTTTACTGCGCATCTGCCAGTCATGCAGGAGCAATCAAGTATCTCTCTGGAGTTTGATTTTTCCTTCTACAATCCCAAAATTACGTCTCTAGGAATAGTACAACAAAGATTTTTAATATCCATGTCTGACTTGAGTGAAAATTTGAAGCGCCATTGCCTTTCCCTGCCATTTGCTATCGTTCAAATACATGATTTGAAAAAATTAGGTAACAAGAAAGTAAAAATATCATCGGGATATAGCACATGTGCATTTACTGTGAAAGAAAATACTACAGTCAGCACATACGGAGTCAAGAACAAAGTTCTCCACCAAAGTGACAGCGTAACACTATCCCAAAACAAAGACAATTTTTCTACAAAGTTGTACACTAATATATTAGCAAAATTACCACCACACTTGCAGAAATTAATGCCTGAGGTAGTAAAATCTTCCACAATTGAACCCAAAAAAACTATAAAATCTAAAAGTTCATCATTGGTCCTTGACCCATCGTTTGTTCAAACTGGTCCAAAATCTATACCAACTGCTGGTACACAACAACGTAATCTGACAATAGGGACTGAAATTGATTCGTCATCCAAAACACTTTCAATTCAACCAAACCAAATGTTAGAGCACGAAAATTCGTGTTCGGGATACGAAGATGAAGATTTTGAGGATCATAGTGATGTCTCATGGCTACAGGAGGATACTAGTTCATCAACACAATCAGAAGTAGAACCAAGAATGGGGCATAAAGAGCATAGTATTGGCACTACAGACTATTCAAAAATATCAAAGAAACAATCTGAGGTGGTCGGGAATACTTTATCTACTGCAAAGAAATTTGAATGTAGACTATGTGAGCTAAAATTTTATCATAATACAACTCTCAAGTATCATTTGAGACGAAAACATGGATTGTCTCCATCTAAAACTAGAACAAGTACGAAACGGCATTGTGTCTTGGACAATTTTTGTAAAACAGCAAACCTAAAAAGTGGAGTTGTGTCGTTGGAGCGAATACCGTCATGTCAAAGGTCGGACCACTTTGATAGTATCAAAAATAAAAATGATGCAAAGTTGAACACAAAGAAAATGGATTCTATGCAGAGAACGGAAAGTGAAGAAACTGGTGAAAGTACCAACAAATTGAGGACATTACGCAGAAGCAAAAGGAATCGCAACAAAACTGCCAACAAAGTTAATGATGGAAAAGAAAAAATTGAAGTTGATTTGAAGGAATTGAATTCTGGAAAAAACAGAGGGAATAAAAATAAATCAAAAGAAATTTGTGCAGTTAGTGACGAAGTGTTTGAATCCAATCACAATAAATCAGGTTAGACAGTTAGTATGACAATTTAGTTGATAAAAATTCAAAAATTGGAATGAAGTGATTGAGCGAGCAGTGTTTAAAATATTTCCACTTTTAAGCTTGAAGGTAGATTCTATCAGGGTTTGGATAATTACAGGCATTATAAATTTTGTCAGATGTATACCAAATTTGATACCTTGTTGGCAATATATTTTTTCCTTGATAAGTAAAAATTGTTTAGTATACTTGTGGCTTCCTGTCCAAAATTGTACAAATTTCTAATGAATTGTTTTATTTTTAGATGAAGCAAGCGTTATATCTCAGAAGCAGCCAAAATCTGATGGAGAAAGCAATAACAACGAGTTTGCATGTACAGCATGTTCAAATGTGTTTCGCCGACCTTACGACTTATCCAGGCATATAAAGCGGAGACACCCTACTGCGCATGATTTACGTTGTGACATTTGTACCAAGTCCTTCCCAACTTATGCCGGAATGAAAACACATAAACGCTACATTCATGAAAGAAACGGTAAGTTGAAAGACAAGAATTTTTGCGACTTTTGCAACCGGAGTTTTCCACTCTCTATCAACATTGCTGGGCATATTGAGAAAATGCATAAATCAAACCCCACTCCTTATGCCTGCGTCGACTGTGACAAAAAATTTGCTATTCGAACGACTTACCGTCGACATCAAGAAAAATTTCATGGGAAACGCGGACAAACTCCATTTACATATGTACACACACCATTGTCCATAGAGTTCTCCTCTCACTACTCTTGTGGTTAGTACGGAAATCAAAAATATATCTGAATAGTATCTATGTATGAAAAAATTCAGAACTTTTTAAAAATATTGGACTTCTTTAAATATTTTTTCTTTAGATTTCTGTGACCTCGTTTTAGTCGGAAGGAAGCGGTACAATCGGCACATTCGTCAGCATGTAAACCTGGGCAGTGGACTGAATGAACGCATTGTGTTGTGGACATTTCTTTGTGATGCCAAAGACTGCAAAAAAATGTTTCGTTTGAAGCACCTACTGCTGAGTCACATGGAGTCGCACAATGAAGAGAGTGGACTTTCTACTTGTACCGTTTGTCAGAAATCGTTTGCAGAAGTTGGCAATTTGGAGAAACATATGCAACAGGTTCATGGTGACAGCACTAAAACTTTCGACTGTCCATATTGTGTTAGCTGTTTTGAAACAGCTGAGATTCTTAGACGGCATCAAGAGAAGCATAAAGTAGACTTGAGTTTACCTTTGGCAGGTATGTTTTTAAGTATTCAAAAATTTGTTCATCTAAATTAATCCTATTTATAATTTAGGCATTCATATGTGTGATACTTGTGGGAAAGATTTCACTAGAGTATGTAAGTCAGTGAAATACCTTTTTTTTTTAAATTCATCTAAATCAAAAACTAAAAGTAATATGATTTTAAATCACATGTGTATAAATTCTTATATTTGTTCATAATTTTGTAATTCCAGATTAGCAGAATTTGCACTAATATTTTGAAATTTTGAATTTATGATTTGTTTTTAGCAACGATGAATGCTCACATTGTAAGGGAACATGGGCCGGATCGACCACTTGACCCTCGGGCCAAACCACGCATGGACAATAGGAAACGGCAAACCAGTGAGCAATCACAAAGTGATACTGAATGTCCAATTGACCCACACCCTCTACCATTCGTTCAGAGAGAAAAAGGAATGAAAAAGAAATGGGTGCGTTGTAAGCACTGTACCCTCGTGTTGAGTGACAAATCGATTCTCTACAAACATCTTTACACCCAACATACTGCCGAACACTTGAAGGAGTTTCCATACCGCTGCGACTTATGTCTTGCTCCTTTTGTTACAGAAACTGATGCGCTAGCTCATAAAACAAAAATTCATGATCCACTGAAGTGTGAATATTGCGGAAAACAATTCAATCGGACAGGTTAGCTTACATAAATTACTAACAACTCCTACAAATTATAAAACGAGAAGTTATTTCTTTTGTAACAATTGATTAGGGTGAAAGGCTTTTTGTAAGAATAAGCAATATTAAATCCAAATAACTTTGTAAATTTTTAATCTAGCGTATCTGAAGTCACATATCTTGGGACATACAGGGGAGAGACCATTTGGATGTTCTTTCTGCGACAAGACTTTCACCTATGTTTTCAACCTCCGGGACCATGAGAAACGACATAAAAAAGAATTCTCAGTTTTCTGCAAAGTCTGTCAGGGAGAACCCGTGGGTTTCTACCGTAAAGTCCATCTCGACCAACACATGTCCAATGTCCATGGAGCGGGAGAAACTGTTAAGCAGCAATGCGTGAAGAACAGAACTGAGTCCAGGGGAGGAACGACACGCCGCAGAAGAGAAATAAGACAAAATCATACTTGGTCAAGTTCAAGTGGAGTAGCTGCGGAACCGCTTCAACATGTGACTCAACCATCAGACTCTGCACTGCAACCAGGATATCCTGTTATTGAATCACAGCCAATCGTACACTTTCCGAATGAGTATTCCCAACATGGCCTTGAACATGAAGGTATTCAAAAATTTTATAGATTTTACACAAACAGATTCAAATAAGTATAATTTTCTTTTATTTCCTTAGACTTTCTTCAATTCGTCACAAATTAAAATACGTCTCAAAAAAAATCCAGCTTCGACAATTGATTGATAACCATTTTAGGAGAAGAGAGGAAACAAAAATATTTTTACCGAGTTTAATTAATTGTATATAACAAATGCAGTGATGTTAATCTCCAATGGAAATTGAAGTTTTTGTTGATGATGACAAATTGGATGCCATGTCAGATGTCGCATCAAAAGCATCAGACACGGATCTCGATTTTAATTTTCATCTTGGTCATGTTACCAAGTTGTTGGTCATGTAGTTGGATTCCACACAAGTTACAGCTGGTGATAAATTCAGCCTTCAAGTCTAAAATGTGGTATACAACATAGTATCGTACAACAAAAGAATAATGTATTTGTTTAAGAAAAGCAGCCGTTGGACTACGAAGGTTCTCAAATTATCAAAATTGGATATAGTGAGACCTTCTCAAACAAGGTGGGATGAAATTTTAGATATGATTGAAAGGTTCATGTAAGTATCCAAAATATTGCTAGGAAACCATAGTGGCATTATGGTAAACAGCGTTATTTATTGAAATTCAGTCATTTCTTATATTCCGTAAGTAATATATGTCAATTATAATGCAAACCCTAAATGACACTACAATTCAATTTTTTTTATGTGAACAAGTTACTCCTTGCAGTTGATTGTTTGTTTCCTCATAAAGTATTTAGCAATTCATACCATATTATTCGAATCACGATAGACACCTGTTCTTACCAAGAATAAATTAATTATTGCATTACATGCATTTTTCCTTGAAAACAAATGCTTAGATAGTTGGAAATTTCCCCTAGTTAACAGATCGTAAGGAAATTGATTGGAAGTAACAGAATTAGTGAGAATAGTAGATCAGCGGGGTACTATTACAATTTGTGTTAGATCAACTACATTCTATGCTGCCGGACGAAGACTCATGGAAGACAGGTATTCAACTGCAATCTATCATTATCGTAATCTATCTAAATATTTCCTTAGGTTCTCATTTTTGTGTGATTGCTGAAATATATTAAAGGCTAAAATTTACTGTTAGATCCATGAGGAGATTTGAGTCCAAATGATGACCAATTCTTTACATTATGTTGTTAGCATACAGTGTTGGCTTCAGGGGTTTTGAAGGGGTTTGAGTTTTGCGGGTTTTTGAACAAAAACCCGGGTTTTGGGGNTAGTTCAGAACATTGTTTTCTTCACTACCCTAAAACTTTGCATTTGATGCTTAATTGCAACTAATAAGCCGGGGACTATTTGGCAAAGGTATTTTCTAAAAATAAAATTTGCTGGTACTAATATTGTTTTCTATTCTATGTCCCATTTATTACAAAATGGAATTATGTGATGCCAGTGGAGTTAATTTATATAATATTATACTATGCCAATTTTGTTGTGCCGAGCCTATAAGTGCAAAATAAATTATTTCATTAGATTTAATCTGCTAAACAAATTTGTTATGTTGCCTAGCTGCACCAGAAATTTTTAAATCAAAACCCATAAAAACCCCAAAACCCGTTCAAAACCCCTAAAACCCATCAAAACCCGGGTATTACGGGTTTTCGTAACAAAAACCCCGGTTTTGCCAACCCTGGCATATACGAGTACGGAGGTATCTATGACGTTATAAAGACGTTCACATGGATATTATGGAAGATGTCTCTGAGACAACTAAGGCGGTTATTTGACTCATAAAATATATCCTAATGTGGGGATTTGAACATAAGACTCAATCCCCACTACTGTACTCATAAATGAGACTCCTTACCTGGCAATGAATGACCAGGAAGGAGAGTTTCGGAGTTGTATTGAGTTTGAGAACGTGATTTCACAGCTCGGCTCGGTAGCACAATTAGTAAGTGAGTTGGGACCGGAATACCCAAGACGTGGGATCATACCCCACCAGAGACCAAATTTTTGTGGCAATCCCTGTCTCAAAGTGGCGGGTCAGCCCCGCCNGGGTCAGCCCCGCCACACCTTGTATAACATTCTATTATATCATAATTCTCATATCTCTATAATCCTATTTTTAAATATTTTTAAGAAGTCATTTTGATCTCAGTGTGTTAGTCGGGATCAGCCGTGGAAGTTGATGATTGGCTGGGAGTAAGTCCCAAAAATTTGAGACATAAACTACTATGTAAGCTGCCAACCTTCAGGTTTTTGAAGATGCAAGTTGGCTCACTTCAATGTAACATAAATAAAGATACGCTAATGTATGTGGTATTGCAGCAAGGAAAATACAATGATAGTCTAGCTAGTGGAACATTTCTTAAACAAGTTTTGCAACAATGAAATTTGATTTTGCGGTATACTACATAAAATGGATGCATAATATTTTCAGGTATAAGTAGTGGTTATTTTTGCTTGGTTGTCATATTTTACTGGACGGGTTCTTTGATTCCTTCAGACTGGATCTTTTTCAGCAAGAATGTAATCTAGTGTACCATTCCTGTGTCGTAGGCATCTCAACATTTTTCAGTATCATGATCCAGTTGATGTCATCGTTTTCAAATCGAATTATTTAACAGCGTACAGTGAAGCTGGAGGTTTATAACATCGTCATGACCGTCTGTTGGTGTTATTAACGAGGCGTTCACAGATTCCGCAAGAGAATATAAAATAAGTATAACGTAATCTGTAAATGATAAAACATTTAGCCGCGTGTACGTAACCGGATTACTAGAAGTGTTGGATTATTTATTTCCTCGTGACTTAGTAATTTACAATACTTTCTTCGCATCACGCTAAATAAATGAATGAATCATGTTGTGATGGAGAACTCGCGGATAAAATATTAAATTAGGTGCATTTTTGTTTGAGAATGTAGAATTGGATAGTAGTAAACCTCCCCTAATCAGAAAATGTTTATCGAAAGGAACATACAGTCCTCCACAAGTTTATAGGTGCACCTAACTTTTATGCCGGAAATGCTACTACTAACAACACAATGTACACAATTATCAATTAGTATAACCATAATTTAGTCCAGAATAGCTGCGTTTAAAGATTTTTTTAATTCTGCCCATACACTAAAAAAATATTAAAGAAAAAATAAAGTGAAATTGGTGAAAGCTTATAAAATTTATGCAATCAGTTAAACTTTCTAACAAAAACTAGAAATCTCTTCACAAATAGTCCAGTTAAATTGTTCCAAACTATAGTATCAGGAGTTGATTTATTCTAGCCTTGCATAAAGAAAATCATCACATTGAACTTGACAGTGTTTGGAAACATCGAGCTAAATTTCATAGTAGGACAGTAGTATTTCTTCTAGAATTTGGTTTATCTTTACAAATTGTCCTCTCCGTCAAACTTTTCTCCTCCAAAAAATTTTTGTGTGAATTTAA
Organism: Holacanthella duospinosa; assembly: GCA_002738285.1. Lineage (NCBI taxonomy): Eukaryota > Metazoa > Arthropoda > Collembola > Poduromorpha > Neanuridae > Holacanthella > Holacanthella duospinosa. The sequence goes on along the minus strand of NIPM01000223.1, from coordinate 76,546 downwards.
ATCTGGGCAAAAGGCTGAACATGCTACAACCGAGAATGTTATGACGACTTAGAAAGTTCATTAATGCTCTCGCTCTGTGACATTCGGCATGGCACCGCATGTAAATCCCATTTCCGATGCATTAATCGGTGAAAAATGGTTTCAAATTTGATGGAATACGTCTTCAATATTCTTATATATCATGGTGCATAAAATCAAAAAATACTACCGTATTTTCATTTTGGCTAAATACAGCCTAAATCATCAGAGATTGTTTACCGTTGTAACGTTTTCAAGAATATAATTTTAATTTTGTAAATCATGCCAATAATAAGCAAAACCATCTAGGCCATCAAGCTAATTTAGAACGACGAAAGAAAGTCCAACACTATTTTTTGTCTCCAAATTATCTTCCTTCCGTCTTCACTCAAGGAACTTTTTTTTCCCCTTCCAGTCGAACAAGTTTGGTGCGTTGAAAATTTATCACCAAATTTTTAAATTGTAAATGATCCGAGGCATTCAAAATTTGTTTTGTTTCACGGTGTACAGTGAGCTTCATTCGGTGACAAATATTGGCACATGACAAGACTTTGTTGGACATTTCTAGAGGATTAAGCGCTTCACTCTTTGTACCTCACTTCCTTTTACGACTCGGATTCTCTATAGTTCTGAAGTAAATGAGAACACAAAGTTCAGATCTACCCACTAACTTTCTAATTTGACGATTAGAAAGTTGTTCTTAATGCAAACGCTATCTTGTATCTTTTCAAATGAAGAGTGACATCCTAGACGGCTTACCAGACTCTAAGCTCTATTTTCATACTATATAACATCACAATTTAATATTTTCTATTAAAAATTTTATATAATTTGTGTTGGGGGTAAGCCGCCACGTCAGATTGAGACAGCAAATGTCATAAAAATTTATACGTTATGGGGTATGATCCCACGTCTTCTCCATACCAATGATTGCTCACACCATTAGAACTACATAGTCAATGTGAACAACCTTGTTTTCAATATCAATATTACAACGAAGCTCGCCTGTGCTTCCACTAGCACAGGCCTTCTCCTCTTTCCTGCATATTCATTATCAGGTAAGTTGTCTAGTGTCTCATTTATGAATACAGTAGGCGAATAGACTTATGTTCATATCTCCACCAATTAAATATTGATTAGCTTATAATTTTTATAATTTCCGAGATGAATGATTCGAGAAAGTGAACGCGTCCAAAATTGTGGCTACCGTTCTTTAGAAAGAAATGAATAATTTGTGTTCTTCAAGCCCAATTATAATCCAACCCAGTTTGGAGGGTTAAAGTCTAATTCACAACCTACCACCATCTACCATTTACAAGGCAACAAAGACCACCACCAAAAAGGAGGTGTTGGGTGATTGGATGGTACTGTTGGGAAACTTAAAACAAGCAATAAAATTGCACCCCTCCTTATCAAACATACAATTAGCTCCATCCTTATGTGAATCGGAGTGGGTCAGTAACACAGGTAAGTCGCGAACTTTCACAAAAAGTAACTTCTGGACGCATGCGATACGGACGCACTTCAAATGTGATGCTAGTCTAACTTCGCATAAAATTATAGGTTATTTAGGGAAGCTGAAACTTTGTTCAATTATTTGGTACATTTGGCGAAAAAGCAGGTTACGCCCATAAATTTGTGCAGGAGTGTACAAACTTCTGAAGTTTACTACACACGACATGTACGGCATTTACTAAACAATGGAGAATTTGTGTTGAAGCCTAGACTTATGTCTCATGTTCTTTAAAACATTTAATCTAATTGTAATATGGGCAATTAATATGAGGCATTAATATGAGGAATTATGCTTTCCTTGGTTACCAGACTCTGTTTTCAAAAGTTTTTTTTTGAAAGTTAAAGTTTACTCGAAAATGTTGCAGGATCCATGCTAATGATTTGTGCCTTTTGTTTTAAAAACCAGTTAAAATGTTAGAAGAATCTCAATATTGCTGAAAATTTTGATGTTTTGAAAACATAAAAACAGAATGCGTTAAGTTAAGTGTCACTTTAGGAAAATAGATAAGGTTTATACTCATTCTTCCACTTTTCTATCTTGTAGTCAGCTGGAGTGAAGCTGGTAACCCTCCCTATACACAAAGTTTTAAATTTCATTTCACCCAAAAAAAAGATTCAATGATTTTTTCTTACGTTTGTTCAGTTCTGAAAATAAGTGTTATTGAAGAATTTTACATTATTTCATTCATACAAAAATCCCTTATGCCATGGACTAAAATTTACTTGTTTTGCCTCACGTAGATTAATTATTACTCCGCTATTCGTTGAAAAATATTGATGAGAATGAATGTAATGTTGAAGAAGTTACTACGAGAATAGAAATATGTGTCGGAATTCCTTTGTCTATATAACAATCGCGTCCTTCTCATTTACAGTCAGACTTAATTAAACCGAAGTGTGGGTTAAAACCTTTACTGATTTATTTAGTACGCAGTTTGTTCAGTTCGTGTTACAATAAGAGAAAAAATTAATAAAATCAAAAACTTTGCATCAGATATCCGTAAGTTGGAAATTTACAAATTTAATTTATTAGATTCATTTTTGCATAAACGTCAGCAAACACTGAAATTGTTCATTTTTATGGGTTCAATTTCTGCTCGCTCAATCATATTCGATACTACTGTTGCGATAGTAAATTAAAAAAAAATTTGTAATTTTTGCGGAATGGTCGAAAGATTCGCGTATCTCTGAACCTTTAAATGTATGTATGTGCATATAAATGCATGTATGTGCATATAAATATGTGTGTATATGTATGCATGTATATATATATATGTTTGTATTTATGTATATGAATATATAAGTAAATATATTTGTATATGTATGTGTATATACGAATATATAAGCGTATATATATATGCATGTATAAATGTATCTATGTGTATATATTTGTATAGATGTATGTAATAAACATACGTTATAAATGCATATATGTATATATGTGTGTATAAAAGTATATATGTGTGTATAAATATATACTTGTTGAAGTTCTTATTGAGACTAATCATTTAGCAACACAATATAGCTGTTACCATTGAAACAGGTGAAACTTAAAAGTCACATTGGCAGGAATATCATTGGTATAAATTCAGCAGTAAGATTAGAGGTATACGAAATGAATTTTAAAACTCAGAATCTCTCTCCCTCATAACCTGAACACGATGTGGCTGTTGTAAATTACAAAAAAATTACTTAATGCTTCTTTAAATTTGTTTGTCAGTGAATCTAGTATATTGTACCGGTTGGGGAAATACGACATGGCTCTTTTTGGAACTTACTTTTGAATCTCTCATTCTCACCAGCTATCCGTTTCCAAACTTTGAGTTGATGCATTCTTTGATTCGATATTGATACAGCAATAAAAAAATAGGCTAGCAATTCTTTTCACATTTAACTTTTATCAAATATTTTTCACTCAACTCATTCAGTTCAGTTTCTGAGTACTACATAGGCGAAAAGCTAACCGGCAAGGCTACTTTTAGCTAGGCTTTTCACTTTCTTATTTTTCTTTTATGCTGTGGGCAGTAGGGAGGGCGATGGGTTGTAGGGAAGGCGGTGTGCAGTTGGGTGTTCTGTGGGCAGTAAGGAAGGCGGTGAGCAGTTTGGAGGGCTGCGGGCAGTTGGGAAGGCTACGGTGAGTTGTGAGGGCTGCGGGCAGTTTGAAGGGCTGCCTGGCAGTTTGGAGGGCTGCGGGCAGTTGGGAGGGCTGTGGGCAGTAGGGAGGGCTGCGGGCAGTTGGGAGGGCAATGGGCAGTAGGGATGGCAATGGGCAGTTGGGAGGGCTGAGAGAAGTTGGGAAGGCTGCGGACAGTTTGGAGGGCTGTTGGCAGTAGGGGGGGGCGGTGGGCAGTTGGGAGGGCTGTGGGCAGTAGGAAGGACCGTAGGCAGTAGGGAGAGCCGTGGGCAGTAAGGAGGGCCGTGGGTAGTTGGTAGGGCTGTGGGCAGTAGAGTGGGCAGTTGGGAGGGATCTGGGCAGTTGAGAGGGCTGTGGGCAGTTGGGAGGGCCGTGGGCAGTAGGAACGGAAGGTATCGTGAATAGAAATTGATCATATATTGGCAACGCTTGATGGATGTCTAGAACTTTAGACATGCGTGGTGTGGGTGAGGTAGGTGTCTAAAACATTAGACAATTAGTTTAGGCCACTTTTAAAAACTTTGCAATTATAAGAAAATATGATTTCGGCGGATTCAAGTGGCAGATTCTAGAGATACTTCAAGCATTTTGCAAGGACTATGGAAAATTATGAATTATAAATCTCAACTTTGTTTCAGAAACTTTTAATTTCTAAATGTGTCTAAAATAATTGACAACTGTGGGGTGTTGAGGGTAAAAGTGCAAGAGATTTTTGAAATTTATTGCCAAAATTTTTAAAACAATTCAAAATATTGATTTAAAATTTTTTAATTAAATTTCTGAATACGTACTTCGGGATAGGGTGCATTTAGAAACACGGCTAACTATCCCCTCTACAATTTTAACAAAATATGTTTCTAATTTTGAAAAAATAAACTGTCTTTTTGAAGATACACTTGATTCGAACTAAAAAAAATTCTACGTTTCCTATAGTATACATAATCAGTTGTTTGCTTTATTTCTGCTGATAATGAGCGCAGCCTCTATATGATTTCAGATAAGCAGAGCCGTGAATCACGGCTCTTGATGCGAGAAATGAATCGATGGGTAAACTGAGTATCGATGATGAAACAATTCACTAGTCTTATTATGTATACCATATTATTTTGCTTATGAGTATTTGCAACTGGCAGGGAATTCACAGTTGGATTAAGTTAGAAACCCCGTAGTAAGTTTACTCGGGATTTCTGAAAACCTAATTCAGAATGGGAGTAAGGGGTGGAGCATTATATCATTCACACTTACCCAACACACCTTACTTTTTGGGATTAAGATTTGAATAATTGAATACATATTATTCAATTATTTTTTCCTTTTTTGTAATTTCAAATTCCACACTCAGTTTCATCTACCCAACCTCACTGGGCATGTGAAGAAATATGGGAATGTTTTGTTTACACCTCACCAGGTCTCTCACATCATGAAGTTATTTTGCTTCTTCAGCCATAACATCCACCCCCTACTTGAATTAGAAGTAAGCAATAGGTTTTCTCCGGTTATGTTGCGTAAGTTTAAAACTAAGCTTGGGGTTTTCTACCCCAATAATTCTGAATTGTGATCCTGAAGGTTAACGTCTGAGGATCTAGTTAGAGTAAATACGTGACTTCTTATTCATGATCTAGAGATATTTTTGATCATTAAAAAAACTAACTTTCTAAACTGGTAGTTTTTTGTAAGGGTTACTCAGTCTTAGACACACCGAGTGCCAAAAATTTGACCAGAACGATAGAAGTAGTTAATAGTATCAAAAATACGTTATTGTTACACAAACATTTTAAATTACAATCCAAACAACGTCGTTATTAAATAAATGAGTTTAGATAAAATTTGTATTTCCAAAATTTTCTTGCTGAACGCTTTCTTATCACAAAAGATTGTAAAATCTGCAAATCATAGCAACTACCGGCCTGGCTTTTTAAAAATGACAATTTTTTTGGTGAGGTAGTAATTGCACCTACTAAAGTAGGCTTTCAAGGTATAGTACCATCTAATAGACTTTTCGCTGAATAATAAGCGAGAAAAGATTGTTTAGAAGAAAATAGAAATAAAACGCCGTTTCGCATTGTTTATGTTTTGCGACAAATACGTTGTAGTCGAAAAGCATCCCACCACAAATTTTTTTATGCTGAAATCAAAATTATACACGTTCGAGTATTGTTTTCCAGGTCTTCCGCATTTTTTTCAACAAAGGCAATTTCAAATTGTGGATAAGAGACTTCCATCAACGTGAAATTAATTCAAAAAAAGAAAAATGAAACCCTCATTGCTACTTGCTTTGTTTGCAACGTTGGGCTGGATAATGGCAGTTGAGTCCATGGTAAGTCTATTTTGTAGTTGACAAATATTGAATGGTTTATGCCCGAGTAATTCTAGTTGCAAAGCTGAGCGTTAGCAACAAAAGAGTTTCTACTTTTTAGTCAAATATTTCGATGACCGCTCAATCGAAACTTTAAACCAGGTACCTCACGCCGCTTAAATTCTCCTTAAAATTTAACTGACAAAATTCCTGGCGTAAGATTTAAGCTAACCTCTAAATTTACCTAAGAAGAAAGTTAAGGAGAGCCAAGACTAAGAAAGTTCGAAACACACTAGCATTAAAGACATTACGATGATAAGCATATTCGGTGTAATACTGTTTAAAAGTATTTTNAGTTCGAAACACACTAGCATTAAAGACATTACGATGATAAGCATATTCGGTGTAATACTGTTTAAAAGTATTTTGAATGTATACAACTACATTATTCGACGTTTGTTGGTTGAATCGCTTGAATTGGGTGGAAGTCGCTTTAAAATAATGTGAAATGAAGTTATATGATTTGAAATGACTAGATATGACTTGAATTATGCTGATCTGACTTGAGGATATTGAAACATCTAGAAATAACTTACAATAGTGTTAGTTGGATTGAACTGGTTTGCAATCNATAGTGTTAGTTGGATTGAACTGGTTTGTAATCGCTTGCAATTGCTTGAAATAATTTAGTACAATTTGAAATGCAATTAAAGTATGTTGAAATGATTTGAAATAATTGAAAATGTTTTGGAATTGATTTGGAATAAAGTAACTTTAAGTAGCTCGAAATAGGGTAACTCGCTTGAAATATTTTGCCATGACNAGTTCGAAACACACTAGCATTAAAGACATTACGATGATAAGCATATTCGGTGTAATACTGTTTAAAAGTATTTTAAATGTATACAACTACATTATTCGACGTTTGTTGGTTGAATCGCTTGAATTGGATGGAAGTCGCTTTAAAATAATGTGAAATGAAGTTATATGATTTGAAATGACTAGATATGACTTGAATTATGCTGATCTGACTTGAGGATATTGAAACATCTAGAAATAACTTACAATAGTGTTAGTTGGATTGAACTGGTTTGCAATCGCTTGCAATTGCTTGAAATAATTTAGTACAATTTGAAATGCAATTAAAGTATGTTGAAATGATTTGAAATAATTGAAAATGTTTGGGAATTGATTTGGAATAAAGTAACTTTAAGTAGCTCGAAATAGGGTAACTCGCTTGAAATATTTTGCCATGACTCGTCAAGTTAACATAGTTGAATTCTGTTGATAAGAATTGAAATTTAAAATAATTTTTGATTTTCGATTTTCCAATACAAGAAGTGAGTTTAGCCATAGCATTAATGCATAGTTTTGTTAAGACTGAACGAAACTATAATGCTAGTAATATTTAACAGTCAATTAGAGGCAAAACATAGATATAAGTTTCATTATCCATAGCATTAAATCAAAATTTGGCTAAACTAGTATTTGCTTAGAGTACAAATACTGAACTAGTATTTGCTTAGAGTACAAATAGAGCTATGCAATTAATGTAATTTGCTCAAGGTGCACTAAAACGGAATTAAGAATTGGGATGCAATTAATCTCTATAATTAGCTTTATAAGCAAATTTATATTTAAGAAATGGNAAACGGAATTAAGAATTGGGATGCAATTAATCTCTATAATTAGCTTTATAAGCAAATTTATATTTAAGAAATGGTGGTCCGGATGAAAATTTACATATTAAAAATACTGGTTCATTTCATGTATTGTAAACAACATTTCCCATTTCGAGCGTGAAGTAATTTTTGTTAGCAAAGAATAGTCCTGATATAAGTGACTACTTTACTGCATCGAATAATCTTAAGTGTATATACATACATTATCATTTTTTATTCTACATGGTTATACCGGAATTTAACGAACAATGAATGGTATTGTTTTAAACATGTATTAATTGCAGCAATGCACTATTGGAATAGCGAAAATGAAGACAACTAATGATACGACGACGGTTAAATATTCAATACGTCGAATATATCAAGGAGCAGTTAAATTCAAAAACTCAAAGAACACAGCTGGGTATGTGCACACTAATGAAATAATGCTTGATTATGATTATGCATTATCACATAACTCATTTATTACTTTTTATCATCCGAAATCCGAAAAGTAGCATTATGCCACTTCAATGTTTGCCTCTGCTCAATCATATTTTTGTAATCTATGTACAATCTGTCAAGCTTTTATTCAGCACCTTATTTTGACCTTATTTAGGTGATTTCAAAGAATTCCAGGAAAATTGTTGCGGTAAAAAAAATTGAAATGGTTTTTTATTTTCTTTGACATGTTATTTTAATTTTATTTAAAGATATAACTAGAAAGTATTGTGGTGGGCTTGTCACAACATTTTGAGATTTAGGCAAAGATTGTCAAAAAAGTTTAGCCATGACAGGGTACGAACTCACTTCTAACCTGGGAGCCATTTACAATTTGAGCTACACAGTCATTAAGAACAATCCTATCTTCAATCTCAACACTTCCCCAAAATTCACTTGTGCATTCCATTAGCATTGTGTTTTCCTCCTTAGTGATCATTCTCTACTCACTAAGTCGGGTACTGTTTCATTTATGTGAATAGTAAGGTTGGTAGAGTCTTATTCTCATATCCCAACGCCGTATTTTAGCGAAATAAATAATTTCAGAAAAATTGCGATTCCGTTATATCTGAGGCCGATAAAACATTTGCAAAAAAATGTCGAAATATTTGTATAAATTAAAGTGCCTCTGTAGAATCGGGTTTCTTGTAGTTTGCATCAAAATGTAAACTGTAAGGAGCAACTTATTTTCATTAAGTGTGCCACAGAGAAAGGTGAGTGTTAACAATGAACAAGTTGCGTTTGCATACCGGCCAGAGGAGGGAAAAATTCTACATACACAAATCATTTTGATGCATATCGAAAATTTATGTCAATAGTCCTGGCATTAACTAAGATTCCGGCGACTGTCTTTATTTCTTCAGCACATAACCAAATGACTTTGGAGACAGTTTTGAAGACACAAACAACCATTGAATATGCCCAATTATAGTNTAAGATTCCGGCGACTGTCTTTATTTCTTCAGCACATAACCAAATGACTTTGGAGACAGTTTTGAAGACACAAACAACCATTGAATATGCCCAATTATAGTTTTAAACATTTTTTGGTATGGTAAAAATGGTAAAAAATTACCAATTTAGTANGAGGGAAAAATTCTACATACACAAATCATTTTGATGCATATCGAAAATTTATGTCAATAGTCCTGGCATTAACTGAGATTCCGGCGACTGTCTTTATTTCTTCAGCACATAACCAAATGACTTTGGAGAAAGTTTAGAAGACACAAACAACTATTGAATATGCCCAATTATAGTTTTAAACATTTTTTGGTATGGTAAAAATGGTAAAAAATTACCAATTTAGTAGCCCAAAAACTTGACACATTCCTGTATTGTATACCTTGTCATTTTCTTTGGTATTCACTGTCGGGCAAGTAATCATCTTACCGCACTTTGAGCCGACCCCAGTCAAATATGATCGTCTGCATAGAATAGAATTAAACTAAATTTGGATTGAAGAACTCCAATTTAATTAGAAAATTCTTTCGATTTTTTTTCTACGAAAACATGTAGGTTTTCGAGAGTTAGTACCTGTGGCAGTGATCCCATCAACTTTGAGATCTTTAGTGATTTGCATCCAAGCAGCACTGATGACTTTCCTTCTACTGTGCTTGGGTTCACTGAAGTCGTAAATGAATTTACGAGTTTCCACTTTTCTAATCATCCCATTTCAATGTCTTTGCAAATTTTAAGGATATCTGTTGTCTATGTTTGAAATATATGAATATATTGATTAAGAACAATTTTAAATTTGTCGTTAAGAAATTAATCAGATCTGAACAAAGGGAACGATGTAGAATGTTATATAACTTTGGAAAACAGAGTACGAATTATGAAACAAATATGGAAATTTAACCTCGGAACACAATTTGTAAATTGAAATAAATTAATCACGTGAAATAACACAACAAAATTTCCTAGGACATTTAGTTTATTAAAATCATGGATATGCTTGCGTAAATTTTTNAAAAACTTGACACATTCCTGTATTGTATACCTTGTCATTTTCTTTGGTATTCACTGTCGGGCAAGTAATCATCTCACCGCACTTTGAGCCGACCCCAGTTAAATTAGATCGTCTGCATAGAATAGAATTAAACTAAATTTGGATTGAAGAACTCCAATTTAATTAGAAAATTCTTTCGATTTTTTTTTCTACGAAAACATGTAGGTTTTCGAGAGTTAAGAACAATTTTAAATTTGTCGTTAAGAAATTAATCAGATCTGAACAAAGGGAACGATGTAGAATGTTATATAACTTTGGAAAACAGAGTACGAATTATGAAACAAATATGGAAATTTAACCTCGGAAAACAAATTGTAAATTGAAATAAATTAATCTCGTGAAATAACACAACAAAATTTCCTAGGACATTTAGTTTATTAAAATCATGGATATGCTTGCGTAAATTTTTTATAAAGACGTATCATCAAAATATTTAAAAAATATTTGACCGTTTTAGAATCCTAACCATTCTACCATTTTGAGATACAAGAGCTTCCCGAATCCATTTGTAAAAGTTTATAATAAATAAATAAATTTTAAATAAATATGTTTAAATATTTTATGCACACGTTTTAGCTTTTATTTTTCTTACAAATGTTTCTAATAATTTAGGTTGTCTTTTCTTTATATATTTTAAACTTTTGCTTTTCATCACAAACTTTTTACATTTAGATTGCTTTCTAACGTTACCGCATTGTTTTATCTAAAAACTTCACCCTATCCATATCCAAGGTGTTTGACTTTTACCCATGCTCTAGCAGATTGAGAGAGAGAGAAAGAGAAAGTTTAGGTTCCAGGTGTCCTGAGGGGTGAGACTTCAAAATTGNCTGCATTGTGTTTTATCTAAAAACTTCACCCTATCCATATCCAAGGTGTTTGACTTTTACCCATGCTCTAGCAGATTGAGAGNCCGCATTGTTTTATCTAAAAACTTCACCCTATCCATATCCAAGGTGTTTGACTTTTACCCATGCTCTAGCAGATTGAGAGAGAGAGAAAGAGAAAGTTTAGGTTCCAGGTGTCCTGAGGGGTGAGACTTCAAAATTGGCCCCTAACCTCATACTTCTTAATTAAATCAAAATCAAAATCAAAAACTTTAAAGAATGGCAAATTGCCAATGACAGAGAAATTTTACTATCTGTTACTCAAAACCTAACTGAGAGGAAAACGCCCAGTCCACATAGCAAAGTTGAACAAAAGTTTTTAATATTGGGTTTTAGCCCCACTATCTATTATTATTATTATTATTGGGATTAACCAAATCCGAGTCTAACATGAATTCGATGGATTGCATACAGTCTTACATAAGTTTCTCATAATAATAGTGGAACTANTTGCATACAGTCTTACATAAGTTTCTCATAATAATAGTGGAACTAAAAATTATTTTCTAACTTTTATTTAGGGAAATCACTATTTCGAATCAAGTTGATAATCAGGAGTGGTTCCAAAAATATGTTTGTGCAACAGGAAATACTAACACAAGAAGCAGTTTAAACAACATGTTAATAAGCTACAACAATAATGAATGGTATTTGATCACAATTCCAGAAGCCATACAATGTGACTTGGACACAAGTTTTGCTAAAATTGTGTTCGAAAATAAAGTACGTGTGAATGCAGAAGTTGAGAAAGTGATGGCTAATATGATAGGAAGTGATTCTGAAGAAGAAACAAGTATGACTGCCATTGAAGCAGATCAAGAAGTGGAAGTTTCTGAGTTGTCAAATTATGATAGAAACGACAAAGTAAGTAGACCTCGCTACTTATCTTGTGAACTATTATTTAAATTTCACCTGTAACCAAAAGATGTGTTATATCAAAATTACTTATGATTATTTTTTGAACCAATTAACATAATAATTAGTTTCACATTTTAGTTGTTAGGTTTTGTCTGCAAGATTGTGAGTAATCTAGCCAGTGGTTAATGAATATATTTCTGATTTTGGAGTAGTTAATAGAGGAATTTAAATATTAGGTTTAGGTCTGGACCGACCTAATTTTTCTCGACTTTCACACTCTCGGTTTGAGTCTGAGTTTGTTGTAACTTAAGAGGCTAAAATATTAAGTCCAGACCAACATTTGGCTTGATTGGTTGGATGCTTAGATTAACCACCAGTAAAATTTAAGAAAACTAGTTACGATTTTAATACTTTAGATGACCACTGTTTCCTAAACTTCCGGTTTCATAAAAATGATATGCTAAAATTATGAGAATGTTTAAATGTAAATTAGCATCCACAGAAAATGGATTAACTGACTGTTCCTACCTAAACAGCCAGATCGTACTTTCGATTTTTTTTCAAAATTCAACCTTTTTTTAGACCCAATACTTAATTAATTATTAAAAACATTACGTAATTTACAATTAAAACTAAAACAAATGAAACTAAAACTTAAATATTGCTTATAAACTGAAGAAAAACAAAAAAACAAAACTCTTGGTTTGGACTTAATCTCAGACCTAAAGTGAGAGGGAATTAGGTCTGGAATTAAGTTTTTGAAAGACGGACTAAGTCTTGAGGAAGGAGAAAGTCCTTCTACGTCACATATTTGTGGCGCGAATCTCATAATTAGGTCTGGTACAGACCTAAACTTAATATTTAAATTCCTCTAATATACTTAGCTCAACTTTTGTTTTTTCGCTTCTATCTTTCACTCAAAGGTGACAACCAATCTAATCTTATACGTGAAACTAGCCAAAGTCACACCCATGCTGAAAGGATTTCAAGTTTCAGTAGGAATAATCTATCAAAAGAATAGATGGGTTTAGGAATATCTATAGACGGAATTTACTACCGGCGCTTCTGGGCTGAAACAAAAATTACGGTAAACTGCACAAGCTGAATACCGAGGGAACGGAATATTTGGTCTATGGTATCGGATGTTCGCCTTAAGTGTTAGCCGAACAAATAATTTAAGGAATAATTTGTTTATCATAACCAAAGTGTGGCAGAAGCATATAACTAAAAAGAAATTTTGTTCGTATTCTGTTTTCCATCTCAAAATTTGAAAAGTCATTATAAGAAATTTCCAAATTATTTAGTTCTCGAGTTAACAGTTTAAGTAAAATTTAAAAAAATAAAATTTAAGTGCAAGTAGTTGATGCACTACTACTGCTAGAAGGTTTCGTCTTAACTAATGCTGTCACCGTTTCGTATCTGGATACGGAATTTTTGTTTCGTTCCGTATCGTTTTGTTTCCATATCCAATTTTATTGATCCGAAACTTTTCGTATCGTTTCCGTATCCACGTGGACACGATACGGAATTATAATGGAAACGATACGATACAATACGAAAAGTTGAGATTGATTTTCTTGGTCGCTTAGAAGTTATAAAATGAGTTAAAACAAGTGTTCGGAAAGACGAGATGCCGAACTGTGGTTAAAACAGCGCGATTTTCAACTTTCTGAAAGTATTTTAGTGACTCAACTTTAAATTCAACTGATTAAAACTAAATGTGAATCTAAAATGTCATCGGAAAGTGAAATTAGAGAAAGGGATTTCATTGACATTGGAAGCGACTGCGAAACTAGTGCATATTGTTCTCAAAAAATACCTAGGAAATCAAGATCTGAAATTTACAAATTTTTCAATTACAATGAATTCAAGTTCAGATATTATTGTAAATACTGCTAGTAAGTTATTTAAGAAACACAAAATACTACAATTCATAAATGAATTTATACTAATCATAGTTTAATATTTTAAAGCGCGAATTACCCTTAAGCTAAGGATGGGTCAACTGGAAGTTTACAAAATCATATAAAGTCTAAGATATGTTGGTTTGCATGACCTGAGTAATTTAATAAAATCTGGCTTGATAAAAATAAAAATAAATTTTTCGTTTCCGTTTCCGTATCGTATCCGTAACGTATCGTATCGTTTCCGTTGCTCATTTTTTGTATTGTATCCGTATCTGATACCTTTCGTTTCATGTCGTTTCTGTATCACTTGGATACGATACGATACGATACGGTGGCAGCACTAGTCTTAACACAGGGTTCGGCTTAGCCTTGCTATTTATACCCGAATTCTTTATCTCTTGACGCCTACCAAACAATTTGGTTGGTACTAAATGAGTGTTCGTGATAACTAAAGTTTGCTTATGCGAGGTTTACTGTATAGTCATTTCTCTACGTAATCTTGTTTATTCGTCCATTTACTTGAAACTGCTTAACAAGTATATACCGGTTTAGTGACAAATAACATAGAAATTTGTCAAACTAATTCATGAAAAAAAAAATTATTTTTTGACATATTTTAGTTATATAATGTCAGAATAGCAACAACAATGAAGAAATCTGACGGCAGCTATGTTGGAATAATAAACGAAGAAGCACCCATTTTTGAAGGAACAATTAGACACTTTAGTTATGGTGAAAAAATACACGAATGGTATGTTTCGTATGGTGTTCTGCTTTAATGAGTAGTATTTTCTACAATTCATGTTTATTTTGGATTGATGTATAAACTTGCTGATGTACCTTGATTATCGCTTGATAAAATTACGGTAAAATGAGTTTTAACGTTGTACTGCACGAAACCCATAGAAGGAGTTTTTAATCCCGGTCCGATAAAAGTTGGATTAAACTACATTTATTTTCTTAGTGTAATTAAGTTCTATCAAACTCCTGTGAGAATACATAATGCAATATAAGTATGTAAATACAGGTTGTACAGGGACCGCCAAATTAACCCGGGCCTTCTTTCTCCGCCTTTCACCAAAAACGGCTTAGGGCAGGAGATATACAATTAGTAAATAATGGAAGTGAAGTTTCGATTAGGTAGTCTAATGCAAAGCAGGGGAGCAAAGCAGAAAGACAGAGAGAGGGGTTAGCAGGTTCTCTGTTGAGTGGGGTGGAATAGATAACAAGGGATCCTGCCCCATTCCTCGACTTGGATATTTCTCTCAATTAACCATCTTTTAGCATTACAGAATAGCGATTGTTTACAAAAAAAAAATCAAAATCATTTTGATTCGACACGTTAATGCAAAGCAGTTCGAAGGATGAAAGCAGAGAAGCANAAAAAAAAAAATCAAAATCATTTTGATTCGACACGTTAATGCAAAGCAGTTCGAAGGATGAAAGCAGAGAAGCAGAGAGAGGGGTCGGCAGGTTTTCTGTTGATTCAGATGGAGTACTTAGATGCAAAGTGACCATACCCCATTTTTCGACTTTGAGTTCATTCTGTCAACTCTGCTGTTGTTAAATTAATTTTTGTTAAAGTATGTTCCCTTCATGTTCAACTTCATTCCCACCAACTTTTGTATTTCTCGCTATTTATTTACTGTCTAAAAGTTTTTTGGTGAAAGCGACTTTCTACGGCCCGGATTAATTTGGCGGGCCCTGTATAAACAAAAAGGGAATTGGAAAAAGTCTCTTTTTNTAAACAAAAAGGGAATTGGAAAAAGTCTCTTTTTCTCAAATTTAGTGGTGTGACACAATGGACATAAAAAAGTAAGAAGGATAAAGAATTTATCCAACGGTAAATGGTGTGTTTACGTTTATGACTGAATCTTATTATTTTTCAAATGCCTTTAATAGTGAATAGGATCAGTTGCGATCGTTACAGGAGTTTGAAATTAAAATAATGCACGCGAAATAAGTAAGGAAAGGGATTTATTCAAGGCTAGTTTAGNTCTCAAATTTAGTGGTGTGACACAATGGACATAAAAAAGTAAGAAGGATAAAGAATTTATCCAACGGTAAATGGCGTGTTTACGTTTATGACTGAATCTTATTATTTTTCAAATGCCTTTAATAGTGAATAGGATCAGTTGCGATAGTTACAGGAGTTTGAAATTAAAATAATGCACGCGAAATAAGTAAGGAAAGGGATTTATTCAAGGCTAGTTTAGNCGTTACAGGAGTTTGAAATTAAAATAATGCACGCGAAATAAGTAAGGAAAGGGATTTATTCAAGGCTAGTTTAGAGTAAGATGGCTTATGACTATGAGTTTTATAAGTTATTCGCATGCTATTGAGAGTGAATGAGGTTAGTTGAGATCGCTGTAAGAGTATGAGATAGAAATTCTATTGACAAAACTTATTAATTCTTGTATGACAAATCCACCCACATGTTGCATTTGCTCACACTCTATCCATTTCTCTTGAAAGCCGAAGAAAGACAAAAACGTTTTTGTTGGAACAACCTTTATTATGTCAATGACTTTGTTCGGGAATTCCACTTCTTACTGTCATTCCAATAAAATATGAATTTTTTCAGTTAACCAAAATTTTACCATCATTTCCTTGCAAATTATATTTTTCTTTTGTTTTCATGGTAAACAATGAAATGTAAGTTTGATACTCAAAGCGCATACTAGGACTCTTTCCAAAGCTCAAATTTTTTTTAACAATAATAACGACACGATTGCATTGATACACAAAAATCAAACCTATTTTTATGCACCATTGATTGTCGAAGTAATGAGTGTTATTTATGAGAACGATATATTTTAGATATTTCTATACATTTATTTATGTTGAATGTTATTTTGCAAGGAATATATATATCTCCAATGCAACTATGCCAGATAGTCAACAACATGAAGAACTCAATGGAGATAAAAAAATGAATCCGGAAAAGATTGTTAATGTTATATCGTCAAGAAAGCCAATATCAGGGGAAAAGGATTTCCTTGTGTTTGGGGCGAACGGAGAAGAAGATTGGAAGCTGGTTTGTCAAATTGTTAATGTTCAGATTGGTCGAACTCAGAACAGTCCTGTAGTGGTTACAGCCAAAACCACTAGAACAATTACAATTATGACGACAGTTGATGAGTATTTCCCAGCTGAGGTAATCAAGCTTATTTAGAGTACACAATAAGCCAAATCCCTCTTGCTTATTAGCTTCATCTCACTTTCAGTTTTTCTAGCCAGTTAATGGTGAAACTAAATAATAGTCAAAATACCGGGTTTTTCAAACTAAAGAAAATNTTCAGTTTTTCTAGCCAGTTAATGGTGAAACTAAATAATAGTCAAAATACCGGGTTTTTCAAACTAAAGAAAATTCGGACCACAACAAAATGCAAACCTTTTTTAGCTATCTAATTTACCAGTTTTAGCTTTATTATATTTGCAATTTTACTGTGACTATATAAAATTAGAAATCCTGCAATTTTTATTGTTTAGAAATTCGCAAACAAAATTTGTAGATATCAACTTTAGCGTAGAGTTNATAGAAATCCTGCAATTTTTATTGTTTAGAAATTCGCAAACAAAATTTGTAGATATCAACTTTAGCGTAGAGTTTAAGGACTCAACTTGGCACTTTGTAAGGCACTTGATAATCGTTCTGAAAGTGGGAGAAATGAAATACTTGAAATTTTGCAGAGTTGTTATTGGCATGATTCTGAGTAATGTCTATATGGACATTAAATTGATGAAATCGCTACTTAANTTTTGCAGAGTTGTTATTGGCATGATTCTGAGTAATGTCTATATGGACATTAAATTGATGAAATCGCTACTTAAGATAAAACAGGGCGACGAACGTAGTAGCTACGAAATCCATAACTATGGTGCCTATTACCTACCGTAATGACCAAAGNTAAAACAGGGCGACGAACGTAGTAGCTACGAAATCCATAACTATGGTGCCTATTACCTACCGTAATGACCAAAGCCAAAGAACAAAAAAGTTTAATACTAACAGCTGACTCATGCAGTTTACTAGCGTAAAAATGAATATATTAACATTTTGTTCTTTCGCTTTGGTCACATCGGTACGTAGTTTTTGTAGGGATATTTCAATCTTACTCCTCTTCCTGCAACGCTTATATTTGCTTTGGAGGAAGTAAATAAATCATCCAGAGAAGAGGGACTAGATTCAAATATGTTAAAAATATAAATCCAAATGGATAGTAATTTGCACAATATGAAACAAAAATATTATTTGATAACTTTCTTTAAGTTTGTAGTTTAATCCTGCTTTACCAGTTTTATTTCATTCATTTTAGGAATGTGTAATTCATTGTACAGAAGATGCAACACCTCTTTCGAATGGCATGCATGGAAATTCAGTTTCAAATAGTTTAAAATACAAAGCTACTTTACGCAAACATATAATATCCAGAAAATGGTAACATTTGAATTATTTTTCTCACTGAGTAACTTGTACAAGAATGAAAATTATTTCCTTGGACTTTTCTTATTGCTTTTTGTTTAATTCAGTGCATATTTTCCAAAACACCTTAGCTATAAAATAATTTTTCAAAAAACAATCAAAATCAACAAAAACCATAGGGGAATTTTGTTGCTATTTAATTAATTTTACGCTGAAAACATTAAATAGATGGAAATCCGTTATCGGATTTATGTAAGAAATTAATCAATATTTTCCGTTTGAAAAAATTTACTTTGTTTTTGATAATTTTGATAATCAAATAGCTTATCACCGAGACGTTTTGAAAGAAATCACTGTATGTGCAGTGTATGGTTATAGCGATAAGAGTAATATTGGACTTATCGTGTCTGCCGTCCGTCTATCCTTCTGTCTGTGTGTAGTTTTGACGATTTCTTTGTGATTACGGATATGGAAAAAGACGACGGACTTGGTGATAATTAAAAAAAAACGATGTTCAGACTAGTGTTCTCCATGACTCTGGAGTTAGCCAGAGTCGGAGTCACTGACTCCAACTCCAAGAAAAGTTTGGAGTGGCTCCGGAGTCACTGACTCCGACTCCTTGAAAATAAGGAGTGACTCCGGAGTCGGAGCACTGACTCCGGAGTCAAAATTCACATTTACTTAGATTTCGCAAATACATATTATGCCCATGGTTCTTTTTGTGTGGAGGTGGGGCAGTTGTCAAGGAAATTCCATTAAAAAATCAAAATTCATCTGAAAGTCGGCAAATTAAGGACAAAAGTCTGTAAAAAAGTAAATTAAGTTAGGAAGTTATCATGAGAGAGAACTAATTTGTGAGCCGACATTTGTCCCGGCTCTTGTTTACGTTTTAGTCTTAAAAATTAGTAAACAATTTCTAATTTTGAGTTGTCGGATTCTTCGTCGGCATGCCTCCATTATTTAAAATATTTAAATTTTAAAATGATCCTAAAAGTAGGAGCAAAGCAACTGTATATTGCAGCTACACTATATTAAGCAGCATCTGTTAATTAAAGCGGCTCCTATATATAGCAGCAGAGCTGCAATATTTAGTGTATCATACCTTACTGACAAACGTATATTTTGTTTGTGATGTAATGCTATATGAGTTCTGCGCATGACATTTTTTTGAAGCTGACTCCAATTGTGTGGAGTCGACTCCGGAGTCATTGACTCTGACTTCTTGTTTGCATATGCCTGCTCCGGAGTCATTGACTCCGA
>NIPM01000223.1:0-56956 GCA_002738285.1 Holacanthella duospinosa | reverse complement strand
GGGGGGGGGGGGGGGGTATGGGTTGGGATAATATGTAAAAATCTGAAACTGAACGGGTAAGCCGTACTTGAAAATATTTGAAGGTTTTCTTATATTAGCTTTCGACTCAATTTCAGGACCATTTTTATAATGGGGAAAGATGCAGTCACAGAAACATTAGACATGAAACTGCTGAATTTGGAAACTGCAAGTATTATTAAACAACACATCGAATCTGCAGTTTGGAATGCAAAAAAAAATGCAGTTGATGGAATTCAACCAAATTTCCTGATTTATCAACTTTCTCGTGAAGTTGGTTCAAATATAGTTCTAGGAAACTTCTCAATTAATCAAAACAATGATACATTGGAGATTGATTTCTGGAACCATAGTAAAATTTTTTTAGACGTAAGTAAAAAAAAACAATGAAGTTGTCGAAACAAAGGCCTAATGAAACAATACCGTCTAGCAAAAGCTGGTCTGAAAACATTTAAAATGTTTCATTGATAATTTAATCAAAGTTATAAAACATCGCTAACGTTATCGTGGCCTAATTTTGCCCAAGAAAGCTAGAAGTTGTTACCAATTTAACAAAAGTTTCAACTTGGTATCAAAGACGTGACCATTGCTATACCTTCGGAAAAGTAACCCATTCGACTCATTGATAAAAAAATTCGCTTTCACTAGGCAAAAGTTTGAAAAAAAATTGGAAACAATATAAAAACTATGTATATTGGGATGAGTATTAACTAATGTAATACAGGACAGAAACGTGAAAGTGTATCGGCAGTTGTGAAAATAATGGAAAATCACAAAAGGCTGTCACAATTGGAAGGAACCTGATTTAATACTACAATAACTAGAGAGAGCAATGGGAATTAAAATCCCAAAATAGAATCCACAAGAGAGCCCAAGAGACAATCCGGTAAACAAAAATGACACATTTCCATGGCATTTTGACTAATTAATTGCTTGACAATATGTTAATCGATTGTCACTGTACGATAAAATTCACACAGATTGTACCAAGTTTGCTATGAGAAATTTTGAACATATTTGGTAAGGTTAGTCCATAACTCCAGTATTTCAAAAAATTTAAATTTTCCAATTTCTTGATTTCGAAATATGTTAGAATACAGCCTTGAGAACGGAGTTAGATGTCGGTTCGACATCCAGCTTCAAGAAAAAACGAAATTTGAAAATGACCCGAGTTATGGACTAACCATATCAAAGATGTTTTTTGTAAATTTTTCATAGCAACCTTGGATTGCATCCTGTTACCATGAAAAATTTTACTTATCGACGGCTATTTGATGAAGATTTTGAAGGAATTAGTCAAAATGCCATGAAAATATTTCTATTTTGTTTACCGGATATTCTCTTAGGCTATTTTTATTTTGGAATTTTAATTCCCAATGCTGCCTCTAATTATCGTAGTATTAATCAAGTTTGCTTTGAGGAATTAATCTAAACTGGCTATGAACTCTAAGTTCTGTCCGGTTATAAATGATACGTATTCTGTGGATCCCAAAAAAGGTAACTTACAATCATTATGACACCAAATAAATAAGTCACGAACAGAGCGGAAAATGTCCAGGTAATAATTTTACTTTGAAGGAAGTTGTCGGTCTGATACCCTTGCAAATTCCCAATTCTGGAAGTGGTTGCTAGTATCACTTTTCAAAACAAAGAAAAGATGTTCTTCAAATTCCTTGTTATACAAATACTTTTCTCAATGTAGTGGAAAGTACCACTTGGCCACTTCTAGTTTGTATTTACGGCTGCTTAGTAAAAAATATGGCTAAAATGGCAAATTCGCACCTGGCTGGATATTGTTTGTCTTATACTTTTGGAATTCGAAAGTCAAAAGCAAACCTCTACACCCAATCACCTGCAAATTCTACACAAAATATGAATTTTTCACCCTTCCATTGATTTTACGTATTTCAAAAAATAAAACAAAAATTTATCACTTAATCAAAACGTCGCGAATCCCTCATCATTTACTTTTCAACATTATTTGTTTTTATTCTGTTACAGTGTTACGTGAGCATCATGAAAGGGCACCCATACTACCTTCAAAATTCAAAATCATTGGCACAATTGCATGCAATGCAAACGTCAAAGTAAGTATTTCCTTCTTAATATAATTTCTGCATATCTAAAATACTCAGTTGAGTATGTTTTACAAAGTTAACACAACACACAGTTTAATACTTCAATCACATTTATTTTCAGCACATCGCTTGTGATAGATGCTTTGGATGAAAAAAACAAATCTATTATGAAGTAAGCCATTCTCTTGTTTTTTCAGAATACTTTACCAGGTTGTATTACAGGTGGCAAAACGTGGTATTACTCCAACTTGGTATTAAAGAAAGCTCTGATGTTTTCTTAGTACAGGAATTGATTAGAGAAATGCTTTTTACCCTACTTTATTGGCCAAGAATACGGTTGGATTCAACCAAAGGAGCTTAAAATCTTGTGACCCATAGGAACATGAGGGTACCGTGAATGACTATTAGCCTAATTGCTTGTTAGATCATTAGGTTCTTATCTGCAGGAAAAATTAACCCCCTTTGGAAAATACAACCGAAAACAAACAGTTGACATCCATTGCCTTTCACTTTAGATGTTAACAAACACAAGCATGAATTGCAGTTAAGGGCTTTTAGATTTTGTATTTAAGTTGCCTCCTTTGTTTTCTAATCAATTAATCTTTTTGTATTCACCTGTAGCATCAGTAAGACTCCATATCTGTAACGTTATGTTGCTACCAACATTCCTCTAAAGTACAAAAAGTTTTTACAAGAACCTAGACGAATTTTGAGCGCAATGGTCGCTACATGCTAGTTATAAATCAGCAGATATTTTGTTGTAAGTAGTTACTATGAAACAGTTTACCTTATGCTAAATAATCCAAATACATTAGTTTAATAAAAAACTGTGACAACCGCATCAAACAGTTGCCTTAATCTATTCTATTGCAACAAATGGTTGAAAGAAACAACTTAACAAATTAAACTAACCAATTGTACTTCTTGTAACTGTATAGACATCCTTATCCTACACTAACAAAAACACAGTTAGGCTTATACCAATAAGAAAAGCTTTAGCATAACTTTCGCATCAAGGAGATAGGTTTTCGATAAAACTAACAGCAGAATTTCATAGCAATTGAGTGCGCGTAATTTCAAAAGAATTCAAACGTGAATTGGCTCATGGAGCACCGTAACCAATCTCAAATTTTTAAAACAAGAAACAACTTTGTAACAGAATTAATCTGTAATTTTCAATATCATCAAACTTTGTCATTAATTCAATCAACCACGATTTCCCANTTTTCGATAAAACTAACAGCAGAATTTCATAGCAATTGAGTGCGCGTAATTTCAAAAGAATTCAAACGTGAATTTGCTCATGGAGCACCGTAACCAATCTCAAATTTTTAAAACAAGAAACAACGTTGTAACAGAATTAATCTGTAATTTTCAATATCATCAAACTTTGTCATTAATTCAATCAACCACGATTTCCCANGTTGTAACAGAATTAATCTGTAATTTTCAATATCATCAAACTTTGTCATTAATTCAATCAACCACGATTTCCCATGTTTGAAAACTCTCAAATCGTATCAAGTTTTCAACGTGTAATTTCAAGTATTTTTTGATTTTTGAATATTAATTGGACAAATTGATATTTGATGCAAAATATGCCCAAAATTTTGCTTAATATTAATAGTATTTTTCATTTGGTTCTTTATCAGAAGTGAAAACTAGCGTTTCTTTCCTCAGCTCAAACTAACATCCAGTTTTCTTGCCAGGATTTAACAACCCTTGCTTCCCAGTACTATTCTCTAACCGCTAGTACCTAAAATATCAAATCCTTTTAATATCTAACAAAACTTTCTCCAAATAACATTTCTTAACAACTTTATGATGTTTTATTTTTTCACATAAAGTTTTTTAAATTTTGTTTCCTTAACAAATTTTTTTTTCTTTGCGAGTTTATCAAGAGGTACACGAAATTTCTACCTTTGTAAAGTCATCCCAGAAATGTCACCGTTGCTACATTTTCGTGTGATAAAACATTATGCGTGCATAATATTTTTTTTGTTTCATTTCAGCCCTGAATCCAAAGAGCTAAGCTTACGTTTGGATAAATATTTTACTCAGGTGCAACAAAGCAAGAATAGTGCAGAGATGACATTCATATTACTTCATGAAAAATTTCAAGATGATGAGTTTCCAGATCTTCAAAATGGCAATTGGAAATTGGCCAATGTTGGCTCAGTCTATAAGTCACACAATGAATATATCACACCTTCCAAGAAGATGGATAAGTTGTCATATTATGTTGACTTTACCAATTCAGAATTAATGAAGGTAGTTTTACATACAGATTTTGGTTGCAATAAGCCCAGTTTTTGTTTAATGATAGCGGACAAATTCATTTTAAAAATTCAACATAATAGAAAAATTATACTTATTCTGTATCTTTATAGGCAAGAGAATATATAATAGGAATTGCCGACCTTTCCTTGTCTGCACCAGCAATAACTGATAAGTTAAACTATCTATTCAAAGGAGATGTTATCTTCACCTCAAATGGACAACATGATATCGACGGGTAAATAAAACAATGAATTTTTCTAATAACTACAGGTCCTCCAGCGTAAAATTGGAATTTGNATGATATCGACGGGTAAATAAAACAATGAATTTTTCTAATAACTACAGGTCCTCCAGCGTAAAATTGGAATTTGAAATTATATTGTTATTAATTATCAACTATCGTTTGGAACAAATATTTCTTTCACTTTTTGAACTCCACCCACTCCAGGTTTAACTCATGTTTCGANATGATATCGACGGGTAAATAAAACAATGAATTTTTCTAATAACTACAGGTCCTCCAGCGTAAAATTGGAATTTGTAATTATATTGTTATTAATTATCAACTATATAACTGATATATAGAAAAAAAAATTTTTTTTTGCTAACAGGAGCCAATGATTTTTCCTGTATAAAAGTGCTAAATTAATCATATTTTCAAAAAATATTTAAATTCTTTTTCAAATTCTTGCCAATTTTTCTGGAAACGAGATATGTTTTTTTAAATCTTAAACAAAGTTTAGCATAAAGATGTATAACTGCAAATTATTATTCGACACCATTGAGTTAAAGTGCATAGCTTAAAATATATTATTTCAACAAATTGTCGCATCTCACACAAAATCACCTACTGGATATTACATCGAAATTTTAATTTTATTTCCTGTTTCTGGCACTACAAGAGTAATTGGAAGCTGAATATTCAAACTAACTGTTAAAATAACTTTTCATTACCATTAACATTAATATTTTTTATTAAGAAATAGTTCTTCTGATAACTTACTTTGTAATACCTATAATTCATTTCTCTGTTTGTTAATCTTGAAGCGAAATCTGGATTAAGATAACATCTTATATGACAGACACGACCACCACTGGGTCTCCCACAATTCCTATCAGAAAAAAAATAGATGACGCTGTAGCACATAAAGGTTGTTCCATTGTATTCCAACAAACATCATGGAATTGTAGGACAAGTGATGAATGGTTGGCTCTATCTGGCGACGTAGATATATATTCAGAAGATTCAAAAATTTTGAAACTTCGATTTAGTAGAGCTTCTTATATTGCACTGGCGGAGCGAAAAGTGATCGGACACGGTCCTTTCTTGAAACTCAAAGAATTACAATTTTCACAACCAAAACCGAAGGTAATTGGAATTTTGATTACAATAAATATCGCATAAATCGAACTACCGAAGACGAAAATATTTAGTTGACAAAATTTGTGGTTCGACGTAGACATAATTCAAACGAGTAACATAAATAGAAATAATTTCTCAGTCGTCTGAGCCAAAATACATAATTCATAAAGGGTAAATTCTTCTGGGGACTAAAGCATAACTAATAAACCACTCAACCACGATGTTTACGGTTAAAAATATAACCTAAGTCTCTTATGGTATCCTATTCCAATCTTTGAATATAATACTCGAAAGGAGAATTTCATTTCTTATACTGAGAGAGGTCGATATTCACAAAAAACTAACAAATTATTTAATGTTCGTTTCAACCGTAAGGAAACAATGTAATTCACGTACTGGGACAGCAAAAAATTGTTTGTCTTAGCCAAGGCGTTTGGCCTAACCGAGTTACCATTTGTTCACAAATATTCGTTATCCGATAGCGGATCGGATAAATTGATTTCATAAATCGGCTTATCCGAGATCGATTGTGTTTATACTTTTTGGAATGTACAATTTTTGAATACTGCGATAATTCATTTTGACNCCGATAGCGGATCGGATAAATTGATTTCATAAATCGGCTTATCCGAGATCGATTGTGTTTATACTTTTTGGAATGGTCAATTTTTGAATACTGCGATAATTCATTTTGACATAACTAATATAGAATTACTTAATTTAACATCATTTCATTACTCTTTTTTAACCTAATACAGCAAACGTGGGAAGAGTCTATTTTAAATTGCGAAATTCTTTATATTATTCCAACACAAAAATTAGAATTATTAATGCACCAAAATTTACATTGTTATAAGGTGTAATTTTGATTAAGTAACTACAACATCATCTTTTATCCCTAACGGAAAAATTGAAATACACAATTTCCTAATATCAAACTCCAAACCTTTATCTGGATTAATATCTTTGAAGCTATAACCCCTGATGTGGTTCCGGTTACATGGGATATAACTAATCAATTTCTACGCTATAAATTCATTTCTACAGACAACACTAATTATAGTTTAATTTAAGACTTCACAGATACAAGAACGCTGGTTGACAATTGCCGTATTAAGCGAAAAAAATCCTCCCTACTTGGACGTTGTAGCTACATTTCGGATAAAAAAAAATGGGTAACATTGCACAGAATAGACTTAATGAAATATTTAAATATATGAAATATTTAAATGATTTTAAATTTTTAGTGACTATTTCGCAATACCGACCACCCAGTTATATAAAATGGAATGTTATACGGAACGGTTTCACCAACTAAGATATCGGTAAGTCTGTTATTGGCTCTAAAAAAATTTTATTTCATACATTACATTAGCTAATAGTTTAGTTTCACATGAATATTGACGATTGCTGGTAAAATATCAGGTGTTTTTAGCTTTAAAAATAGGTTGCAACTCGTTTAAAAACCGCAAATCTTAGAAAGGCGGTTGCAATGCAAAAAATTAGTGACAAATACGTATAAAGAGATGAAGAGAACAGCGAAACGAGAAGCTACAAGGCGACATGTAGAAAAATTGTATTACATTACTTTCGACACAAAAATAGTGTTTGCCATTTAAGTTGAGGAAACAAATATTGTTTGGTAACACCATTCGGTGCACAACTATCTATAGAATTCTAATTAAAAATGAGAGATTGTTTTATGAACAAATAGTAGTTATATAATGCAAAATTGATCGTGCTAGGTTTATTTGATTAGCACTGCTTAGTCTTTCCGTTCTGTTTCGCAATTACAATCTAGTCTATGCGATACACTTGAATCTGAAGAGATTTTAAAAATAATACTAACGAAAAGGTTGTTGATATGTATACATAAATTACAAAAACCAGCAACGATACATATGATACTATATATTCAGACGTAATGATTTTTTCTTCCCTCTGCGAGTAACTGTATATTAATCTTTTCGTATCTATAGCAAACTTCTAGTACTATTTTCTTTAATGTTTGTGACTATTACGGTATATTGTTGTGAGTTTAAAGGCAGTTTTTGGGAATCTTAAATTGTATTTAGTTAAAGATTATTGAAAGTCAAATAGATGTAAAATAATACTAGTTTCTCTAGTCGTAGTATCATCCAATATTTTGGTTGGCACAATAGGGAAATCAACTTAAGACTAGTATCGAAAAGGAAGGAAACCTTGACAATCAGTTTTTTTAATCAGTATCAAATAGTAGTTTAATTGTGACAGTTGGATGACAAATATATTCGACCATCGTATTACACAATGGAACAGTTTTAACACCTATATTCGTAACAGAAGAATAATAATTTGAGTTTTATATGAGTAACAGTAATTTTAGATACCCAAGAATTCCAGCGTAAATATGCGCACTGATTCTATAGTTCAATCGAATAAGATTATTAAGAGTATATTATTTCAAGGCCTAGCGACAATCTTTCACTAATTTAGACTTTTGCATTTATTACAGCAAGCCTGGTAACATGAGTGATTACATCTTAAGTTTAATTCAGAAAAACTCAAAAAATGGTCCATACATATTCCTGGACGACGTGAAGGATATAAATGCAAAGTTTCCTGGGCGATGGATAATGCTGAAGCATATCGGCTTTGCTAAAATCATTTCAGAGAAACATTTGTCATTTGAAAGTTATTCAAGGTCATCATATGAAGTTGGGACGAAGGTAATAAATTAATAGTATAAAACGTATGCAGCTTTTGTTATATTCGTTTTAAACCATTTTAAAATTATGCACATGTTGTATAACAGAGGTGTAACAATTATAGCAAAATTGTAATTATCATTACACATTACTTTCATAAAGGTGGTTCAGTTACATTTAAAAATACCTCATAGTGTAATCGATTACAAGTAATTGTTAGCGAGTAATGTTCAATTACAAAGGAAAGATTAAACAATTCACTGTGAACACTATTTCCGTTACTACAAAATCGATCATATTGATGGTAGAATTTGAATTTGTAGTTTTGCTACCGACGCTATCGATATTGAAGTAGCAGAAATAGTGTGCACAATTGCATGCTTAATATTTATATTGAAATTTACTTTTCATTCAAAATAGTTTGAATTTAATACTTTAAATTTTAATTTAATACCGATGTTATCGATATTCAAGTCGGTGTAATATTGTCTGCAAGCATATATTTGATTAACATCATGTTCATGTTTTTATAAAGATCCCACAATTATTTTGTTTTCGTTTCCACAGCAGTGAAGCATGTGATTTATATATTTGGATCGTGCAAAAGCATTTCAGTTAATCGAAACTTCGGCTTAGCCGTGCCATTTGTACAGATATTCCTTATCTTGGACTATCAATGGTAGACTGTATTATATTCTAAATTTTACTGATCTTGTTTTTTAGATTTACATTCAAGCTACAATTCAGAAAGAGGATAATCAAATGAGTGAATTTGTCTGTGTTGGTATTATGCAATCATCAACGTAAGTATAAAGAAAATTGAGAAATTATATTTGTCTAAACTTTCAAGATATTATCAAAATTACGTAGAAACCGCAAACCTTCATTAGCCGATGTGACACTTAGTCTTGTAGTGCTACTTAGACATGCTTAGAGACACGGAGAGCTATAAAGACTACAATTAATATACGTAGACAACAAATTAGTGCTAAGTAGAAATATATGAAGCTTCGAGGAACCACCTAGAGCAATCTAGTAATACATAGTTTTAGTGAACATGGCAGCAAGCTGTAGTTTGTTTAGACATGACGACACTTTATTGATGATTGAACAAAACATGTAGTCTAACAATGTCACGTTAATGCGAATGCTGTCAATAATTTAAAGAAAATAGTTTATTATTGGAATCTAGAATTTGCAATAGAGTTGAAATTATAGATGTGTACATCTTAATAAGTGTTGAGACGCTGCGAAAATTAATCACGCGTTGTTGCATGGTTGAGTAGAAGATATGTAACTTCACCTGAACCAAAACCGACTAGCAAATTTACTAACAGTTTTTGGTTCAGTTTTGATGAAAATTTTTTTACTGAGAATATATAAATGGATACCAACCCGCAAAAATTGCAAACATAGCGTAAATTATAAAGGTTTTCAAAATCAGAAACCAATAAAAAGGAGGAGAGAAATGAGTTTTTAGATCCAAATAGATACCTAGAAATAGCAGTACACGTGAAAGTTAGATTCAAAATTACCCTATGATGAGATCGAACTAGAAACACTTAGACATTGTAGGAAGAATTCGAAGAAAACGTAAAGACACGTGAGTTCGTAGATTCAAATTGGGGCATCTAGAAATAGCATGAACCGGTAAAGGTTGTTAGGTTGTTAGGTTACGTCCAAAATTATTCTATAATGAGAACTAACTATAGGTATACTTGACATATTAGGAACTGATGATTAATACTGGATAGTAAATTTTCAGAGCCAAATATATACTTGAAGAAGATGAAGAGGTAGAGTAATATAGAAACATGGAGCAATGATTAGAGAGTGTCTAAAAACAATAGCAGAATGTTTAATTTAGAACTAATTCTAACCAAATGAACTATAAATGTGTCTTTGAATTTTAATTCCAATCGATCTTTGAGACAGTCGTACTTTTTCTTGCTTAAACATATGACTTTGTTTACCACCATTTGAATTGGTCTAAATATCCCGAACTATGCATCTATGCACCTAATCATATTGCAGCCGGAGCTGTTTTCACCTGCAGCTAATCATACTGCGATCGGACAGACAGACGGACACGACGCTGTTTGCGGTTATAAACTAGAGCGAGCCCTACAAGCTCAAACTCAAAAATAACAAAATACATAAAAATTAGCAAGTGACAATCCAGTTCACAAAATTGCCCCTTATTATATCATTTTGACTAATTTTTTTTAATTTTATAATTAAATTTGAATAAGCGAAATTAGTCCCAATGAATCCTAAGTAAAAGTAACAATTCTAAGTAACAATTCAACTTTATCCGCTAATCTTGTGGAATCGAGATAATCAAAATGTATTTTTCGTTTGGGCTAATATGCTAATTTAAATTTCAGGAGTTCGATTTTTGTGACTGCACAAAATTTTGCTGAAACAGCTCATAATCACTTTTTCCCAGGAGCGGATTTTAAATTTGTGTCGGAAACATTTATAAAAAACAAGCTTAAATTCAATTGGGCAAAGGCAGAGTCATTTTATGATGAGAAAGACTGGCTTGGGAATATTCAATTTGGAGTCAGAGCTCAGAATGAAAACTACGTTGTTCTCAGTTACTCGTTTGTCTTATAGTAAATATCGAGAATAATTCAGGAAGAATATTATCACAGCAATATAGCTACAATAACTTGTAATTTTCTTTTTCGGATATCTTCATGTCTATTAAAGAAACTAATATTGGAATACTATGATACTACTTCAGTTATTAAACCAGAATTTGGCGTTTACTAACAAAATATTTTTTAGCAGGTAGTTTGAAAGATCATTTAGTGAATTACTCTTGATTCTATAGTGCTAATGCATCATTAGTTTTAGTATTAATAAAGTCTTCATTTGCAATATCGCCAAACATATTAATATTTATATTTCACTGAATTTGTTAGTCTTTGTGCTAGGTTTATTAAGTTGGAGAATGTATTGTGTTTTATACAATTGCTCCAAAACTCAAAAAACATTTTTGTACCCCATTGATGACGTTAACAGATTTGCAATTTCAAAATGTCCCACTTCAACGCATTGCTGCTCCCTTTATTCATTAAATGATTGTGATCTTATCCTTTTCAACAATTAGAATTAGAGAAATTCCACAACTAGCGTGTTCGGAATGGTAA
Organism: Holacanthella duospinosa; assembly: GCA_002738285.1. NCBI lineage: Eukaryota > Metazoa > Arthropoda > Collembola > Poduromorpha > Neanuridae > Holacanthella > Holacanthella duospinosa. The sequence goes on along the minus strand of NIPM01000223.1, from coordinate 45,372 downwards.
AAAATTATTTCGGGGTTTATAAAAGGCGGTTTAAGTTAACAAGATTCTGATGTCCTTGTTCCAGTACAACAGTACTCCGTATAACTGAACCAAACTAAGATTAATCCAAACATATCGCCCATGGTATACCGAGAGTACATCTACACAGCACTCGCATTTGGCAGAATACAAAGATGGGCAACTGAGAGCCGAACTCTACTTTAGAGACAAAAATTCTGGAACCGTTGATGACAATTTACCAAATTCTGGACAATTAAACACAAGTGGGGGACGTTGACATTTTTTGGCTAGAAATAATACCCATTACTTGCCGAATCTGTGCCCAGTTCTTGATGCTGGAAATTAGATCTTTTACACAGAGTTTTGCTGCACCATCTCCCTTCCCCAAAAAGTTTAGCATCTCTAGATACGAGTCCAGAGGTACTTTGAACGGCGTATTGGAGAGTATCTTGATTCCTTCGGCAAAATTTAAAATTTAAATTCTTAAGCAAATAGAAATATAGTATACAAATTGTTTGATTTTGGGGTATTAAAAGTAACAATTTTTGAACTAACTTTATGCTAAAAATTTGATGACAAATTAAAGTCAAATTTAATATTGTACACCTAGTACGAAGTCATTAGGTCAATCAGAAGTTATATAACACGTTGAAAATAATTTTCTGAGTCTGGTTAACTGCCCAAGGTGCCTGGCGATGTGACAAATTATACATTAAAATCGAGAATGAATTTATAACAGAAGTTGAATTATTTTATGGAAGTATTTTTTCATAAGGAGACTGAAATTTAAAAGTAAATACTGAAACTGGCCGCTGAAGTGCTTTGCATATGATAATTCCATTAGCCTGAATGCTTAAAAATGGGTAGAAACCGCGAACACAAAAACATGTATAATCGAGTAGATAGATACATGGATGAATAGATGGATGGATAGATAGATGGATAAATAGTTAATAAAATAGATGGGCCTAACCCCATTAGCACCTAGAAACGTAATCGTAAGAGATATATGCTTCGTGTTTCGTTAGAGTTGCATCAGTTTCCAACGAAAAAGTAAATTTCTGACTCAAATTAATAGCAAAAATGCTTAGAGCTGCCTAGAAATAAAAAGCTTTTGGAATGGTATTTACATATAAATGATCATCTTGCTTGCCCGTAAGAATAAAATTGTGTAAAATATATGCATTTTTTGTCTAAGTAGCATCTGTTTCACAAAATACCCGATTTAACAGAAAGTTGAATTTCAAACCCAAATATAGACTTATAGAAGATGACGAGGTAGAGCAATATATAGACACATTGAGCAACAATTAAATGGTGGCTAAAAACAATAGCGGAACATCTCATATAACACCATTTTGCAGCGAATCAACTAAAAAAAGGTTTTGAATTCCAGTAAAAGAAGATTTTTGTAGCAATGATTCGCACGTTTGCTGTAGCATTTGTTATTGTTGATAAGTATTTTAACTAGTTTTAAAATCCCAAACTATGAAACAAGCACCGATGCAGCTAATCATAACTATTGAATCCGGACAGCAGACAGACAGAACAAACCCCTTCAGCTTCCTTGTTCGTGGTTAATAATTTGTATAAAATGGATTCAACAGGATATTGTTACCAATAGTTGAGGCATCTATGGAATCATCTATATTTCAGTCAAGAATGGAAATAAAATTGAAACAATAAATAATTTATGAAGTAAATAGGTAAGTGATATGCCCATGCTCCTTTGCAACTACGAATGTGAATTTAACAAACAAGTTTCTGTATGCTTAATATCAACAACCCACACGGATATGTGGGGCATTGTGGAAAAAATAATTGACCGTTTGGAATGATCAGTCATTTTCGTGTTGATCTTATTAATGTAATGTACCAAATTGAATCATTATAGCGATGAATGTCACAATACATAGGCGAGAGGTATTAATAGCTAAGAAATAACACATTAAAGGTATCTGATTTTACAAGCACCATTCACTAAGAGAGACAGCGAAGTTTCCACATGAGAAGAAGATTAAACCAGTAACCGGAAACAAAAGTTAGTAATATGAGACATATATACATCCTATAGGAGGAACTATGTGGCTGGATCTCTTTGAAGAGTATTTACTATCTATTAGTAACTCTAACCTAAGGTCACAAAGTAGATGTAAGTAAATAAACTTATGTTGTCAAAAAACTTTAGCAGATTTTCTACAGGAAAAATCTAGATTCCACATTGCAATTGAATTTATTAAATTAGTTTCAACTATAGTTTTTGTCTGCAGAAATAATTAATTTTTTCCTTTGCTACGTCTGGACTTCCATGGCGTGAACCAGATTCTTTTCCTTCAAAAATAGTTGGAGTTTTGAGGTGGGCAACTTTCCTCTCCATCAACTGTAATGTTTTTCGAGAAGAACTACGCACATCTTATAGTGAATTCATCATCCCGATGTAACATCCTATAATAATTGTAACATTACAGCAAAGTTTTCTGTTGTTACATTTCATTGCAACATCCAAAAATATGTTACCAATATGTAAGGAAAAAAGAAACAATTTGGTACAAGATTTATAATTAATATTCATAAACTTTGATGCAAACTATTTATTTGTGATGAAAACGGCTTATTGTTATGAAGATTAATTAAATACTTACACTACAACTATTGCGACATAAGAGGTAGTTTGTATGCACTTCTACTGAGAGATTAGGTGCAGCGGAGAACTCAAGCATTAAAGAATCCTTTTCGAAAATCGGTGCATTGTCCTGATGCAAAGTAATTAAAGTTCACATATTCGTCTACATGTTTACATTATTAAAAATGGCGAATAAATAACTTCGATTACTAATTCAATAATTGAAAATATCCGTAAGCAGCAAGCTTTTCAGGTGACGATTGAAATAGTTGATAAAAGTTCCACAAACAGCAAAAGGTTTACAGAAGCAAAGTCGACCACCCCTAAAAGAATAGCATAGCTCAGAATTGGAAATATGCAGCAAGTAATACCTTATTCTAAATTTATCACCCGATGTTGCCAAAACTACTCATACAAATTATTTAGCCTAATGATGAACGTTGTTTGACATCTTGAACGATTAACTTTTTTCTATAATTTTTAAATCGAAAGGAAAAATAAGTTAGCCGTAACCGGGTTCACTTCGATGCTTCAAATTTTAATTCCAGAAATGATACAAGACTTTAAACGCAATAGAAAAAAGTAAAACTTGATTCAGAATAACTTAAAATAAGCTTAAAAGGTGATATAAAATTACCGCCTACATAAAAAAATTTCTTTTTTCATCTTATGATTAATAGTCTACTGATTTACACTTCCAATTAAAGTGCAAAGGTCGACTAACTACATTTAAGAAGGAAAATCATTTATTTATTTCGAACAATTTTTTCATATGATCTATTGTCCTCTAAACACTTTCATCAACTTATTTCCTTTGCATTTTAATTTATTCAAGAAATTCTCTCATTGTTAAACACTTAGCAATTGATTACGCAAAACATCCTACGATAAAAAGGATGCACGCGCAAAAAATCACCAATCATAAAAGATTACCTCATCTCAAGAACTACCTATTGTAATTTGCATTGATGAAGATATTTTACATATTGTGTCCTTTATTAGTATATGACAACTCAAATCAAATGCTCATATATTATTTTGAAGTTACCGAGATTTGATGTGAACAAATTTGCAAAAAAGTATTTTAAATTATACATTGAAATTTGACAAAAAAATCATCAGTTTAGTTTTGTGGGTATTGATTAAACATGGAGTCTTCCTGGTCAGCATCATTTACCAGACTATCACTTGTAATTTTAGTTTTCATAACTGTATCAGTGACCTCATTTTCTGCAAGTGTACCACCATTGAAATCAGTGTGTCAAAATATGTTACCCCATCATCATGACTACAAGCCACAGACTTCTCAAGCACCATATCAAATTACAACAAGTGGAAGCACAGTTGCCGGTGGACAAGGTGTCGTCGGTAGGTTCAAATTTCTAAATTTAAGAATAATATAGCACTGAATGGTAATATTAAAATATATTGAATTTTTCAGTGATGTTGAATTCAACGGTGGAAGGGACGCTCTTCAGAGGATTCTATATGCAGGCGAGGGATGAAAACTCAAAACCCATTGGTTCATTTACTGCAAATGACTTTGCAAAAACTCATAGTTGCTTTGGCATCCGATATGTACGTAAGAATTTTATTACATATTTGATATTTTCAATAACTCAAATAAATTAATTTAACTACTTTAATCAAATCTGGAATTCCCAATTGCGTCAATGCCGAAGGAAAAGGGAGGAGTGGGCAAAAAATTAACAATGTTCTTTGCTTTTACAGAGTTCAGCACATCATGCAAATGGGAAAATTGAAAAGCCGAATGGAAGCGTCATCTGGACCGCTCCCAAAGACTACATCGGTGAAGTCATTTTCATGTAAATAATGTTTAATTCGTTGATCAGTCGCTTTAGACGTAAATCAAGTTTGATTTTACGAATTTAAAAAAATAGTCAGTCATTGTTGAATAGCCAAAACCCACGGCATTTGATCATTCCTAAAATGCTATTTACTGTAAAGTGTCTGCATTTGACGGACCTTAGAGGACAATTTTCTGTTTCAAAATTTTATTTTATTTTTAAAAGAAGTCTTCCAACGTAAAAACTGTACGACCACATAATTGCATTTCAATATCATAGTATTTAAAAATTACTACATATAGGAGTGGCGTTAAACGCCATTGTCATTGATTTTCGTATTGCTTGGCTTAAGTATCATATTCAGGAACATAAAGAAATGTCTCAATGAATTCTAAAAATGTAAAAACTTGAAAGAAAGGCAAAAATTAAATATTAGATGTACACCAGTCACAGATGAATGTACTCACGAAATGTACAGCGAAGTATAATAAATAAAGGCAAGAAGGACGCCTTGCCATGATGCGTCACCTGTCGGTTTGTGGAGGTAGTTCATTTTCCTCCAAAAGATGCGCGGCCTCTCTACCTAACGATCATTAATAGACAAGTAATTCAACCCTAATGTGCAGTTATCGCTAAATCCTGCGACTGAAAAAAAAATCTGTTCGACATGTTCTGGACTTCAAATTTTGACACCCTCCAGTATTTAAAGGGCATGTGTGGAGTACGAAAACATAATTTAAAAAATTCCAGAATGATGGGGGACAGGGGGCAAGGATCTAAAGTTGGAAAAATGGGTTTCAAAAACCCTCGTCAACTTTTTCATTTATTGACAGATTTCGATGAAGTTTTTTAAATTTTTATTAAATTTTGAAATAGAGGATTTTTCAAAAACAAAGATTTTGATATTGTTGGGTATTCTTTGACTCATGCTACTCTTCGTAGCATCACTAAACGCATCAAATCAAGTTTAGAGCAAAAATAAAAATACGATTTTTTTTTATTTAAAAACAAAACAATTTTTTATGTTTTATCATCACGTTAGCCTGAGAATCTTCGCATTACTAGGCGCCATTTGCTCTGTGATGGTCCAATTGAGCCAAAAATTTATATTTGATTTGTTAAAACTAATTCCAAGGTGCCATGTTTTTTAGTTTTTATAAAATTTCTATTTTTAAAATTTTTCTTANCAGTGATGCTACAAAGAGTAGCAGGAGTCGAACAATACCCAACACGATCAAAATCTTTGTTTTTGAAAAATCCTCTTTCAAAATTTAATAAAAGTTCAAAAAATTCAAATTTTGAAAAACTAAAAAATATAGCACCTGGGGAATGCGACTAGATATGCTCATACAAAATTTCATCAAAATCTGTCAATAAATAAAAAAGTTGACGAGGGTTTTTACAACCTATTTTTCCAACTTTAGATGCCCCCCTGCCCCCCATCATTCTGCAATTTTTTAAATTATGTTTTCGTACTCCACACATACCCTTTAAATACTGGGTGTGTCAAAATTTGAATTCTAGAACATGTCGAAACAGAATTTTTTTTTCAGCCCCAGGTTTTAGTATGTTTAAATCCGGCGCAGAACTCTATTTTCCATGTGAACTTTTCATCCCAAAACTCAAGTGAAAGCAAAATCATTGCCTTTATTTATTACACTTCGCTGTATATTGTTGGTTAAAACTCTATGTATAAAATTTTCTGCCCTATTATTTATCCCAAACACATTACAAATCTATTCCGTTCGTCTGTATGTCGATTATTTCGAAAAGTTTTTGATTAATCGTGATAAAATTTTCTCTAATAAGCAGTCCTTGCATACCATGAAAGGACGAGTGCTTAGATGTCCCATGCCCATAACTTCTGTTGGTGTTTGTCAGTGACTCGAATTTTTATTTATTCAAGCTTTCACATAAATTGATAAGTGGATCAATTTGAGAAGTAATAAGTAGATTGCAATAGAATTTTCGCTATCCGATAGCCTGTGCATAAACTTTTTTAACGTGCGCAGCGGACGTTTATAAGAGGCGTACACATTAAGCTTGCACAGTGGCCATATACATGCGAGTACACATTGAACCTGCAGATCGTGGACGTTTGTGTTGGCAGCACGTATTGTATGTACACGGTGCGCAAGGGGCTCTTATATACGTAGTTTGCATTGTACACACGCAGTCGCCGTTCATACCTTCCTATCACTATTCACGAGAATAAGTTTATGAATTTTGAAATTAATTCATTTTGATTTAATTTCATCCAACTTAACGGTTTAGCGTTACAAGACATTATTACAAGTGTTTACAACGGTTTATTATGTGCTACAAATGCAGTATGAATCTATTGTGTTGATGCATCGCTGGATTATCTGAAAAAAAAATTTGACGGGTCGAGACAGGATTCATATTGCTAGGTAGCACATCTTCAAACAATGAATGAGATTGAAAATGAGGGAAGTCCATCAAGTCAGCTAGATAATTGTTGTTTTCTTGTAATAATTGAATTTTTTTATACGTGAGTTTACAGGTTAAAACAAGAGTTATTGTAGACAAGTAATAGATTGGAATGGGGTTTTCATTACTCGATACCAAATGCATAAAGTTCTCACAACAGCATCCAACTGGTCATAAGTCTATGCGCGGCTGACGTTCTATATGCTCAGGTGGCCAGTCCCAGCCGGAATAAGAAATCCGGTTTTAATTTAATCTTAATCTAAACCCTTTTTTAACCAGTTAGCTGTCCCAGGCCAGAATTATGATTTTATTAGATAAAGTTTAGTTTCAGCTTTGTATGTAATCCTAGATTTTTGGCGCGAACTATAAAAGTTTAAATTTCTACCTGAAGTAGAATAATGTAAGAATTTTTGGTAAACAAAGTACATAGCAAAAAATTTTTAATTCTTTCTTATTCTACATGTTATTGAATTCATTCCACTTTATCTGTGATTTTACTTTGAGTTGATTAGCTTAATCCAAATTTATTACCACTACTACTAAGATTATATTTTGAGCTTTAAGTTAGATTTTCCAACTATACTCTAGGACTGAAACTTTTATTGTCATGTACAGAGTAGATTAGGATATAATTCGGATTAAAAATTGGCTTCGGGATGGTTTCAAGAATAGTTTAGTTTAAAATTTGCTTTTTATGTTTTATCCGATTCTCTGGGACAGGATGAGTTAAAATCTCGTTAGAATTCGGATTTAAATTTGCTTCGTGTAAGGCTGGGATTGGCCCCAGGTGACGTGATGCAACCGTTTCGTTTTAAAACTAAACGAAAAACCGTTTTCCGTTTTGTTTTTAGTTTTTCATGAAACGAATTATCCTTTTCGTTTCGTCTGGTTTATCGTTTTGGAGTAAAAAATGAAACAAACCGAAACGGAAAACGGTCAAGTGAGTGTGCGACAAGGTAATCTTGCCTTTGAAAAATTTGAAAAAATTTGAAATTTCTTAATCCTACAATCATCTGTTAAATTTTAACACGACTGATTCTCAAACATCCAAGATTTTACGCATCGCTTGGTAGAACATATCATGAGTCCATAATCTAAGTCGCCCTATTTCGTCTAACCATTACGTGTCCATAAATTTTTTCCAAATTAATTTCACTACCTAAACAAGTGTTGCCAGTATTACGCGTCTTCACGGTTTATTTGTTTCGAAGACTCCCACCCCAGCTGCTATTTATAGTTGGGCAAAATTAGGGTACGTGATTGGAAAAGGATTTTATGTTTTCAAAAGATTCAATATTGGTTGAGCTTTACTCTGGGTCGCTAGTCACGCGGTAATTAATTTTAGAAATAATTATCGATAGAAGGTTCAGACAACTATTTCAGTAAACGTTGGAGTAAATGAACAAAACTATTGATTACGAAATATTTGTAGAATCTGGGTAAGCAATACATCAATCAACCTAAATATACCGGTCGGACTTTGAGTTCTACAATGCATATCCAGAAGGTAGACCGGGTGTCAAGTATCCCGCAAATTTGCTAACAGAAACTCAAATTACATATAATTTTTATCAAAGAAAGATAATTTTCAAGCAAACGTGCAGCATTCGATTTTTGAAACTCTTATCTAATAACACCACGTGTAGTAATTCGACATCTTGGAGCTCATTTGCTAATATTAATAAAATTATTGATTCATTTTTTAAGATTTGTGAAAACAGTTTTTCTAAAATTATTCAGTATTCGGCGGTTAGCCTATACGGCAGAATTTTAGTGTATGATATCCCTGGGAAAGCCAGCGGTGTGAGGAATCAGAAACTCCTTTTTCTGGGCATCGGTCTAAAAAATCTATTGAAAATTAAAAAAAACGGCTAATGCAGTTCTATTGGAAATGCTTTATTCTATGCCCATGCCATAAGCCAGGTTCATGGGTGTGAACTGCTGGCCTGTAGCCAATTTAAAATAAAATCAGGGAATCGATTAAATGGCAAAACCCGGAAATTTATTAAGGTCCACCAGTGTGCGGTATTCCGCACACGAGGAAAAAGTGCCTAATGTAATGAATCTCAATATTATCAAGTAATAATAAAGCCGGCAACATTTACCTTTTTTTATTTTTTCCTCATTTTCTCATTTTTTCTCTTTAACACACAATTCCCGAGTTTATGATACCTCACACCGGTGGACCTTAAAAAACACCCACATCGGTGACCTTCCTGGGGATATTCGGAACATCCCAAATTGTAAGTTTTTAACAATTGGAGCCAAAATTCCTATATTTATAATTATTCTGCAGTAATAAATTGATTTTCTCAACCTAATTCATTTAGCGTTTCGATTCCGTTTTTGCTTACATTTAGACCGTTTCGTTTTCGTTTCCATCTAATTCGTTTTGTTTCTGTTTGTTCTGAAAAACGAAATGAAGCAAAACGGTTGCATCACTAGGTGACATCTAAATGCGAATCAAGCACTGCATTTACGCAGTGGAGGTTCACATGCGCAGTACTTATTTAACGTATCCATTGGTTGTTTAGTTGTGCAATCGGCATTGTATGTGCGCAGTGGACGCTTGCTTGCGTTATTATTACTGAGCTTGGTAAGTGCAAGTTTATGTGTGCAGCACGCTTTGTAAGTGCATAGTGGACGGTTGAATGCCCAAGGGATCTTTGTTTACTGATATATATTTTGTTTTAGCAGTAAGCGTTTACATGCACAGTACTTATTTCATGTGCGCAGCAGAGGTTTATATACTTAGTCCGCGTTGTATGTGCACGGCGGACCTTTGGATGCGAAGTACGCAATGTATATGCACAGTAGACGTCTACATTCGTTTAATTCATTATACATACTCAGTGCACCTCTATATGCAGGCTATCCATGAAAATAAAGTATACGAATTCGGATGTTAGTTCGCTTTGATTTATTTTCAGATAACTTCATGGCTTAGTGTTGTAACAGCTGATTACCCCAGTTTGAAACGGTTTATTTTAAGGTCATTTTGGTCCTCCAAAATATTTCACTAGACTCTGAAATAATCTCATTTAATTAAAAAAAAATACTAATAGCTTAGGAAATGAAAATTTGGGTCAACGGTGAGTTTCACAAAAATGTAGATTCTAGCATCACAGCTTCCTGTTACAATGAAACTGTTAAGATAAACATTAAAGCAAAACGTATTGTTTTATGACATTTGGTTTTTCTTGTGTTTTTCTTGAGATTTAATGATTTAGTTTTCACTGAAAAAACAAGAATATGTTTTCACGTCTACTGGTTTACTCGAAAAGCAAGTAAAAAATAAATAAAAACTGAAAGTGAATGCGTCCAATTACCTTCTACATTTTTTGCTGTGAAATGCCGATTGCAGTTAAGTACTGTCATAATTGCTGCTTGTAAAAGTTTGTCAAGATTCCGAGAATTTTGCAAAATGGCAGACATTTGAACGAATTTCATTGTAGAGTGACTTTTTAAAAAGCAATAGGCAGCTATTCAATTTGAAATTCAAATTTACACAGTAGTTAATCACTTTTATCAAAGTACAAAGCAATAAGTCACTTGATGTAATTTTTCCATGTAATTGTGATGCAAATTGAATACTGTGCTACGAGTTACGTTAAGCAAATTAAGTTAATCGAAATAGTTTAACTATATTAACCTGTCTCCACCCATTCGACATCCATCAGGCCTCCACCGCTCGTCCACAGATGTGACATGTCAAATTTGACTTACGCTTAAAACCACTCGTCCACAGATGTGACAAGAGGTTGTCAAATGGACAATACATTGTTTATTTATCATTTATCCCTTACCGCCACATGCAAATCGTAATATTTATGACTAGGATTGTGAATGACTCCCATTTTCTTCAGAATGAAAGTCAGGTGACTCAGATTCATGACTCACTGACTCAGAGTCATGAATTTGAATGACTCAGTAAACCTGACTCAGTGACTCTTATTAGTTCTCTTGAAAGTACAAATAAAAATTCTCTTCTAGCTAAAGTTGCTGGTGAGCTGACCCCATGGAATAACATCCGGGCGTTTGCAGTGTTGCCGATGACCAACAACACTGCAAAAAAAANCGGCGGTAAAAATCAAAAACTTTAAAAGTGCATGCAACCCTGTGTATAAAATAAAAGTTCCTGGTGAGCTGACCACATGGAAAAACATCCGGGCGTTTGCAGTGTTGCCGATGACCAACAACACTGCAAAAAAAAAATTTACCCGCCTGCCTGTGTAAACATTTTTCCAAAAATTTTTTTACCTCACACCTGTATGGAAATTTTTCCAAAAAATTTTTTACCCGCCTGCCTGTATGGAAATTTTTCCAAAAAATTTTTTCCCGCCTGCCTGTATGGAAATTTTTCCAAAAAATTTTTTCCCGCCTGCCTGTATGGCAATTTTTCCAAAAAATTTTTTACCCGCCTGCCTGTATGGAAATTTTTCCAAAAATTTTTTTCCCGCCTGCCTGTATGGCAATTTTTCCAAAAAATTTTTTACCCGCCTGCCTGTATGGAAATTGCACATATGTGCACGAGCGGGTGGAGACGGGTTAACTTATTTTATATCAATGGCCTGGCTGATAAGTACTTTCTGGTTATATTGGTGAAGCAGAAAAATCGATTCAGAAAAACTTAATCAGATTTCGAAACCAACAAAAATAGAAACAAGCGAAGAGAGTGACTTAAGATTTGGTCTTCAAATATATACAGTGTACAAATGTATACAAATATATACATTTTTCCAAACCTCCCATTTTTCGAGTTTGTTATTTTCTAAAATAATTTTGGAGTAACTACATTTAAATTTGGCAATAATCTTTTTCGCAACGGGTCTATTAGATACTTCGCTTAAGATGAACAATTAAAAATTAATATTAAGGGATTTTTTGTGTATGAATTTATTTTAAGCAACCTGTTAAATACAAAGTTGCAATAAATGTTCAAAGTGGCGATGCTCTTCGGATAGACGTACTCCAAACATAGTAAAATCCAAGTTGATGGGTTTCAAACATTTCGGCAAGGATGTTCTGAAACACGATCACAATGCTGTTTTCGAGGAGTTCAATTGTGTGACATAGATTTCGGAAAACAATGTCTGTCACAAATCCTCAAGTGATCAAATTCCCCAGGGTTAAATAGGGTGACTTTGGTGGCTATTCAAATAGTCATCCTCTTCATATTTAAGGGGTTTCACTAATTATATGGAACATTAATTAGTAAAATCCCCGAATATTAATTAAAAAATTGGAAATGTAAACAAGATTGAGTCAAACAAATAAGAGGAAAACTATAATCTTGAGACGGAAATTTCAATGATCGATTGTCACTGTAGGAATGGATTGTTTCCAACAAAATAATTTTAAATCGATCCAATTCCCATTATTCAAGTTGAAAACTTTATAATTAAGCATAACAAGCAATTCGAATATCTCGGTATCATCTTGGACTCCACTTTGACTTTCACCGCTCATGCGCAAACAGTGGGCAGAAGAATTAGCGTTGCAATTGGGAAAATGTACTGTTGAAAACTTTCTACCGTTCAAGTCTCTTTACACTCTGACAAAAAGTTGTCACTTCTAGTTATGACTACTGTATAGACATTTGGGCAGTTCAGTCCAAAAAAGACCTGGACAAAGTCCAAAACGAAATCAACCCCTTTCTCTTTGCTGCTGCTCAGGCCTCATTATTTCGAAAGCTGCAAAGAAAATTCAAGAAAGGTAACAAAGAACAAAGTAAGAAATTGTACACAAAAACCAGTAATACATTCAAAATCAAATCACTACTTGAAACTTTCAACATCTTTACGATATATGAACGAGCAAACTGGACAAATACGAAAAACATTTTCAAATATTTGAACTCTCCAGTTGCACAACTTAATTCCTTCTTATCTCTATCCTACAACGATCGCTCTTCTAGGTATCTCCCGTTACTACATTTGGATCAATTTAACTCCTCAACGTACAAGCGCTCTGTAAAATTTAAACCAACCAAATTCTGGAACAGCCTGCAGAAGAACTGGAAATTTGATGAAATCAATGCCTCTCATTTTAAATTAGATGTATATAATTACTTAGTAGAATCTCGCAAATCTGTGCTTAAAATTTTAGAATTTAGAGTTTTTTTATTAGTCTTACGATGGGAAGAACAATTGATTTTTAATCTATTAACTGACATCGATACGGACTATCAAATAAATTGTCTTCAATCAATCAGTCTAAAAAATTTGTAGCGGTTGAGTAAGTTGAGACATGATTCGATGAGAATAATGAACTCCTTGTTTAATATAGTGAATTCCCTTAAACGAAAAGTTGACGCCATGGTGATTCAATTGTTTGCGCTGTTTTGTTGCAAACACTCCATTTTAATAGTGATACTCGGTCATTAATATCACCCTCTGACTCTAAATTCTACATTTGCTTGAGTCGCAATCTTGCTCACACGTCCAATTTAGTAAAAATTAATAAACGATTTTACTAATTATATGTAATATGTCATGTGATACTAATTACATGTTCCTTACCTGGCAATGAATGACTAGGAAGGAGAGTTTCGGAGTTGTATTGAGATTGAGAACAGGATTCCACAGATCGGCTCTGTAGCACAAATGGCAGTGCGTTGGGTCCGAAATACCCAAGACATATCCATACCAGAGANCGGGTCAGCCCCGCCACATCGTGTTTCAGAACTACCTTGCCAAAACGTTTGAAAATAGTCAGCTAATTTTTTAAGTTATTGGGGATAATGTGTGGCCGAACAGCATCGCCACTTTCAACACTTATTGTAATTTCACATTTAACAGGTTACTTAAAATATATTTAGATGCAGAACATGTCTTAATATTGATACTTAATGGTTTATCTTATGCGACGTATCTAACAGCCGTTGCGCAAGATATTTATAGCTGAATTTCACTGTAGTTACTTCAAAATTGTTTATTTTAGAAAAAACAACGGATGGTTTGAAAAAAATTCACTGTATATACCAAATTTGTAAATATTTTTATCCTTCATACTTTAGCTGGATGAAAGCTTGTTGGCAGCTGGACAAATTTAATGTGACAAATTAGTAATTTTCAGAGCAATCTAGTAGATTTCCTGTGCTATTTCCAATCCTTCCTTTCAGTAATGAGTTTTGTGACCAAAATTAAAAACAAATTAGCTAACGTTCAATAGGATATAAAAATTTTCTGTTTGAAAACTCAAGATGGTCATAGAAGCTAATAATGTTAAATCAATAGAGTATGCACTATTGGGCGTATTTTCAAAGTCGATCACTGAATTCACAGTGCACCTGAGACGTATTTCAATTTAAGTTAAATATTAATATTTTTTACAAAAGTTTGATATTATAATTATAATAATGTGGTTGCGGTTGAATGCAAGTTGAAACGCAATCTGCTTTGAACGCTTTCTGAACTCATTTCTATAGCATGCAGTATGTACAAAGTCAAGAAATGCATCATGTAATTTGTTATTAGTAATTTAACCTTTTTGGCTGTAATCCAATTTCGTTAGAATTATGTTTAGATATATTTTTGGTTTTAGTTATCTTGGCGTTATTGCAGATTATTTTACGTATTTTACTAAGACTTTTCTAACTATGTTTTCCTAAGCTAAGTGATATCTAAATATGACTAATAATGTGTATAACCCTCATTTCATGTTCCTTTTTGTCGCCAACAGAATGAATGGGTAATCTTAGACCACTAAATCTAATAGTATATTACCAGCATGATCGAAGAAAAAATTTTTTGTCATTTTCCACAATCTCCGAAACCGGCAAATGTAAGCCAACGATCACAAATGTTTGATGCAAAGATTATAAATGTATAAGGGAGAGGAACTGTTATAAAATTATAAAGCTTTTATAAAAACTGTTATAAAAATTATAAAAGTATAAAGAAGAGAAGGATTGCAATATCTCCACTATTTTATTTTCACCCCGAAGCTTTGCAGATACTTGGTTTACTTCTATTCCTACTTCTTGAAATCCAGTCATACCAACTCAAGGGGTTGTTTTTTTTATTCATCGAGTTGGGTAATTGTTTTTTTCTTTTTTTTTCTCAACTTCGAAAGTAGTCAGTCATATAAATAATTACTTGGTAAACTACATCATTTGCCCAAACTCATTTTCCCACCAACTTTACCGACTTGAATGGTATACCCCTACTATTTTTTTTACCGGTGATATTGAACCGTATGAATTAGAATCTAGTGGCAATATTTAAGCCTTCTCTCGGCGTGTACTTGAAATATGATTACACACTATACAGAAGCCATAATACCGTAACTTAAAAATAGGGATCGCACAAAATAAAACTAGTTGAGACACCTGGAATTTCAACGATCCTGCAGAAATTGTTCTAACGACCAAGTTTGCTCATGGGTATACCAGTGTGAAAATTCACTTTTGAACTTTATAAGTCATATAAAGTTATTGTGGGGTCAACAGAGGCATCCGTTCTGTCTACACGAAACTTGTAACAGTCATATAATCTGACCTCCTGAATAATTCTCAAATGGAGCTCAAGGTTGTATGAAATAAACTTTCGCCACTAGTTTACCAAAGTTAACCTGAAGTCAAACATTTATGTCATAAAGAGTTCAAGGATTAAGTCTAAGAAGCTCAATTCCCATTAAAAACGGCATGATTATTGATTATGCCGAGTTTTAGCTGAATCAAATAGGTGTCACTGTTGACCTAATGATAATCTGATCACTTTTAGAGGTCAGGAAATAATTTCATAAAGTAAATTTGATCATATGAAATATTACTATACGACGGCATATTGTGTTAATCGCGGAAATAGAAGACACATTAGTATGATTCACTTTTTGTTGTCCCGTTTGGTTGGTATTTTTTCTTCTCAAACAACTCTGTCTCCTTTAACGAACAATTAATAATAATCATGATTTTCTTTTTAGTTCAACATTTGTAAAGGATTTCGTCACAATTTGGTCTGGAGTTTATTCAGATCCAGTCACAGTTACACCATAGTAAGTTAAGGTTTGCAAAAAATTTTTGTACATAAATAATACGGCATAATTAAAGTTGCGCAGTAATACCAGCAGATTTTTTTTTCAAACCTATGTCAACTAAAAGGCATTATCTCAAAAACTAAAGTTTGAAAAGAAATCAACCCTTTCAAAATTGACCTCCGAAAATCACAGGTCGCCAAAGTTACCATAATTGGGAGCGAGAAACATGATCTATTGCTCTCAGATACGGCAGGAGGACAGATGACATGATGGGTGAGCACTGTTCCAATGGAAAACAACGTCAGAATTGACCTCTGACATCAATAGGTCACAAAATTGGCATTACCATGACAGAAAAACCAGTCTGATTAGTCTCAAATTTGCCATCTTGCCAGATGACATAATAATGAACAATGTTCAGATGGAGGCGTACGTCGTCAGAATTGGTCACCAAAGTTATCGCTATGAGAATCGAGAAACCTATTAAATTTATCTCAAGTTTGGAAATCGGATAGTGCTTTATCTTGAATTGCTAACATTTGGTCACTCGAATAAGTCAAAGGTCAAATCTTAAACGGTTGATCTCTAATTAAACATTGTTTAGACTTATATAACGAGTCTCAGTCAAATTTGAGACAAAATTAACTGTTTTGTCTGTCCCCTTAATAATAATTTGGTGAACTCCGGAGGTCAAAGGTCAACATTGACTAGGTTAGAGTTCATGCAAGCATTTTTTAGGCTTATGTATATCTGTCAGATTTAGAGGCAAAACCAACTGCAAGGTTTCTCTGACCCAGTAATGCTAACTTTGGTGACTTGTAGATGTCAATAGTCAACCCTGAGAAAGCTTGGCCACTTTCAAACATTGCTCAAGTTCATGTCATCTCTTCTCCTACCGAACTTGAAAAAAAGTACTTCTTATTTCTTGTTCCCTTTTATGGTTTTTTTAAAGAGGTACATTCTAATCAAACTATATAGTCCTCGGGATATTGTATTTTATTTGACATCGGTTAGAAGCAAAAATTTATGGTTTTTCTTCTCAATGTAAATAATGCGGTATTATATTAATTATTGAGGAAGAATTATTCATGAAGTTACCTAAGTGATATTTTCTTTCTAACAGTGTAGCTCAAATACGGAGTTCTGGCAACAATCAAAAGAGAAGAGGTGGAGGGATTTTAGGTTTAATTTCCGCATTTGGAATTAATATTCCTGGTATCACAACAAGAAATAATAATACAAATCCAATTGGTCGAAGATGATCAATTTATAATAATAAGTTAGACAAAATAAAGTCAAAAACTTGAAAAGTTTCTGTTAGTTTTTATTTGTTGTGTTAGAATCCTGTATAAAGTTAATCACCATTATAATTACCGTACATATTTACCACAACAGGATCATTTTTGCTGTCTATATTCTCAAATTCTTTCCGCAATCAGATCTAAAAAAAAACGATCAAAAACTGGTTCCTGGAGCAAGACTGAAAAAATTTCAACAAGAATATTTAATTGCAATTATTTCCAGGAAATTAGACCACATTATGTAACAATCTCAATTTTTGTATAAATTTGAGGTAGGGTGCGAATTGCAGTTAGTCAAGTTCATATCTACTGAAAAGTCACTACATTCATACATTTATCGGTACAAATTCCTGTAATTTTACTAAAATTCATGTAACATTTTTATTACCATGAAAATGGAACAATACGGGTTCCTGATTTTTGTTTTCCTTACAACGGTGTTGACAATTGTCAAATGTGATGACTTAGCCACATATACTGTAGAGGAAAAAATTTTAATTAAGCAGGTAATAAAAATGAATGGAAAATTTATACTGAATATACAGAGTAAATTATTTCATTATTTCTCACTTTCTTTTAGCTTCATGCAAGACTTGTAAATGATTTGACACAACCAATTATGCATGATAATGCATACCTTGTTAGATTTTTAAGAGGTGAGTATACATTATGAAGTATGTGAAATTTGTAAACAAGATTTCCTTAGTTACACAACTGTTTTGACAAATTTAGCTCAAGAACATGATTTGGATAAAGCAGAAGTGATGATGCGCGAGGTACAACTTTTAGCTTTAGTATTTGCAAAGAAATTTTTTATAATAAACTTTTTAATTTTCACTTAATTTTTGAAGAATTTAGCTTGGCGAAATGAAACAAATATGGATAAAATTATGGATGAAGATTGGTCACCATGGGTAGAAAAATATCCATTTTCTATACATATGCATGATGCTGAAGGTCGACCAGGTATTACTGACCTCTGCCAGAGTGAATTTATTCTGAAAATTAGTAACTTAAAGTTTTGTTGCAGCTCTTACGTCATCAATTGGACAAATAGATGCTCGAAATTTAATCCTTAAAGGGCAAAAGGATATGTTGGATCGCTTCATGGTATATATTTATGAGAGAGGGCTCTACAACGTAAAACACGCCTCTGTTAGAACCGGCAAAGAGTTTATAGATGGATACCTCCTTTTCAACATGGCAGGTTATGGTGTCAGGACGCATGCGTGTTTAGCATGTGAGTCATTATCTGCGAAGTAAGGTCATTAATTTTTTTAACTCGTTTTTCAACTCAGAATGGTTAGTTGCTAATCACACTAATCTGTTGAGCTTAGGCGAAAAACGTTAGTAAACCATGTCCATGAAGTAAAGTTTAAAAAAAAATTTGGGCAAAATTTATTGAAATATCGAATAAAATGGGCCAAGATAATTATTAACGGTTAGATTATCTACACACCTTGAAGTACAATTTTTGTTTTAGATTTATGATTCCGGAAGTATTTTGACGACTTCATTATTGTGCTCGCCATCATTCCCAACACCTTGGCATTTATACAAAACAGCGTAAACTTAGGAAATATCAATGGTACAGCTTCAGCTTGAACCGAAACGATGTATTTATAAATTTGATCAAGATTTTAGCACATTGTGGAAAGGATTCTGTATCGCCCGGTGGTTAGATGTGAGGAGACTCGTACTCTAACAGTAGCCAACCGAGGCTTTAATCCCCAGAAATAATGACAAGTATGAGTTAAAAACTCTCCTGTGAGATAAGGAGACCCATGGTCCAGTGTAGAAATACACAGGCTACTCTACTTTTTGTCTCACAACATTGTACAACATGTTGTGTTTAAAATTTGTTATACTTGTACCACTGTACTTTTTGATGTTGAAGTAGATCAATGTTAGACATTTCATGTTACCCTTGAAGTAATTACTATTGCCAAGACATTTTACAATACTTCATTTGATAGGAGTGAGTAACTGAATTTGGAAACAACTCGTTTTCTTTTCTCGATACTCCAAAACTTGACTAATTGGACAAAAAAAGTTTGTTCTTCCTTAACAGCAAAGGCATATGATATTAATAATGTGAATTCCGAAGCAAATTTATCCATACTGCGAATAATTATCATCTAAAAAAATTTTTTACTTCCCTTTCTGGATATTCATTATAACAAAATTTTATAAGCTTTTAGCTGCTAATGTGTTAATTTTGTTTAAGGTATTCCAACTTGGATAAAACTGGTCGACTATTATGAACGCTTTTATCCACAATTGTGCAGATCTATTATCGCAATCAACAGTTAGATTTTTATGATTAATTGTACAGTGATGAACAAATAAGCTAACGAATATTAAGTTACTATTGATACGAATTCTATTCTGGATAAAGTTTGCGTTAGGTAAATTGCCTAGTTTTCTATGCCGGCAAAAAAAATTTTGGTACAAAATATATCTTTTATAAAAAAAATCATTCAAATTTAGGGCTACCTATAAAAAAATTGAGCATCTAGACCAAAGGGCCAAAAGTTATGATTTCTTATATGTTTAGTTTTTCGAACATAAATCTCAGACGCCTATCTTTTCGTTGAGTGTCACAGAATTATGTTGGAAAAAATTAATATTCAATAAATCATAATTTTTACCCTTTGATTTTTGATACCTGTTTTTTT
Organism: Holacanthella duospinosa; assembly: GCA_002738285.1. NCBI lineage: Eukaryota > Metazoa > Arthropoda > Collembola > Poduromorpha > Neanuridae > Holacanthella > Holacanthella duospinosa. The sequence goes on along the minus strand of NIPM01000223.1, from coordinate 25,532 downwards.
GTTTGGTTTCCCTAATTTTGAATGATATTTCATATAAAAATATCATTTGTACTGAAAAAAATTTTATGCCCTAGAAAATTGGACAAATTTACTAACGTAAACTTTCACCAGCAAAGAGCACAAGTCAAAAGTAANATTTTATGCCCTAGAAAATTGGACAAATTTACTAACGTAAACTTTCACCAGCAAAGAGCACAAGTCAAAAGTAACTAGTCTTATTTGTCCTGCACTGTATTTATAAGTAAATACGTTAAACAATTTTTAATAAATTTTTATATTTCAGCACCAAAAATATTTAAACGAGTATTTGATATTATCAAACCTCTCATGACTGCCCATACGTCGCAAATTGTCCGTCTCTATGACTTTGATAAGGACAATTGGAAACAAGAACTTTTGAAAATAATTCCAAAAGATGTTCTAATACCAGAATTTGGCGGAAAGGGTAAAGTTATTCAAGCTACCGTACAAAGTCAGAAAGAGCTTGAAAATTGGATTCATTAAGACGAAGATATGTAGAAATAAATATAAACACTGTATATTTGGAATATAAAATGAACGGTTATAAAATGTTCATTGGTTTTAACATTGTTAGGAATTATTAACAAATTCATTCAGATGTGGTACAATTCGACATAATTATAGAAATCTAATAAAAAAAATTTATAATATTTACTATAAAATTACACCTGTTGTAGACGAGTAAATTCCGCAAATATATACTTGCAAGTGTCCGTCTGCAAATGCAACAATATTAGTGAACCCTAAAAGTTAAAATTACAGAAATTATTCATCAATATGTAATTTTTTTTTGTTACCCAAAAATATTAGAAATTTTAAAAGAAAAAAATTTTTTTTTACTATTATAGAGTAATTAAATTTTTTTTTCTTGTACTGCTACTTTTAGTATTTACACCAAATAACAATTTTTTAAGATACTTTTGCTTTTAATAACTTTTTCAAACAATCTATTAACCAGAATCTGTTAATATGGTGCCTGTTGGTGCTCAACTGCAACTCATAAAGTATAGAAGTAAAGAAGATAAATTATAGTTTAAAAGTGTAACTAGTTATTGTAATATTTTAGTAATACAACCTGCTAATTCAATTTCACAAATAGCTTTAAAAAAAGCAAATGAATTTTAATAAAATGGTGAGTCTACTAAGTTCGTTTATGATGGATTGGTCTAAATGAATTTTACTGAATTTGTTATATTAGTTTTTGGTAAAAATTGATATTCAAAAATTTGCATAAGGTGTATAATTGAAGAAAATGTAACTTTTTCTACTTTCTTCCAAGTTGAAGTAACACTTTTGCTAATGTTGCTAGATAGCCATACTTAAAAAAAAAGAAATATTAATCTTATGGTAGGATTTTGTTATCGGTATTAGATGGTCTTTGTGTTGTTTCTATTAAAATTCCTATTTAGTTTTAAAATGAGCGCCAGTCGGTAAATCTCGCGCGTCAGAATTTTGTGTTATAAAACGATTTAACAGAGATGTATAAATGAACCCAATTTAGTACTTTGTTCAATTTTATTGTGCTAAATATCTTAACAAAATTTGAAGTTGTGAACAGTATTATGGATGATCTGATAATTTATACGGCAAGTAACAAAAGCAAATTAATTAATGTAAATTTTTTGCGATAAGTGTATTACACGATGAGCGATTAGTTTTTCACAAATTGTGTATATTAGTAAATGTAATTTATTATTTCAAATCCTTTAATTATATCATGCAACTTCTTGAGCAAAATTTGATGAATTTTTTGTTCAACGTGAGTACAGTTTTAGCGGACAGCACTTTTTTTTTTAAATTTTAGTTTCTTTAACGTACCCGTTTTGGAAATAATTACCATTATACTCACATTATGCATAAGCATCAACATGATAATTCAAAATAGAAAAATTTTCAGATAGAAGTACTTTGCTCAAAATAAACGAAATTGCATCCAATTCCAATTTCAATCAAATATCACGAAATTTTTCTACATAAACTTACCCGAATGACGAACACTCATCAATCCTAATCTAAAATATCATAAAATCTTGGTGTTCTCATACGAAAATATTTGTACTTTTTTCTAAGTTGAAATATTCACATTTACCATTCTCAAGATTTTGTATTTCAGAATCAGAATTGATAGTTTTCACAAAGAAATAATAGTTTCCAGTCATAAAAATACACTTCAGTCATCTATATGCATATAATTTATATATTTAGTTGAAGTCACGCATAACAAAACTTGTAGTCAAAAATTTCCACATTTTTGTTTTTGGAAAGCAGTGAAAGATTAAAAAAAAATTATTTTTTTTTTAATTTCTCTCTAGGGATATGTTGTTCCTTTTTTTAGAGGATAAATATGAATTTGAGGAAGAATTTGAATATTTTTATAAATTTTTTAATGTAGTATTTTACTTCGGAAAAAATCGTCGTCTCACATATGCGAATAAAAAAATAATACCATAGGACAATCCGCCATATGGGTAACTACAGGAATTCATACGAGAATCTACCATATATGAAATTGTGTGAATCCATTACAAGAGTAGCTACTCGAACCCATGTGATCATCTTATGCTGGACAATAGCGTATATGACTCTAATTATCAATTCTATGTGGATAGCTCAATAAGTTGAAACTTTGGATTTCAGATTAGGTTTAAAAAATTATGATATTCTAAAATGATAGCTCACAACTAGGCTAATGTGGAATAATTTTGAACGAGCGGAAGCGAGAATAATTTTGAGCGAGCGAGTTTTACATGTATATTTGTTTATTTGCATTGAAAGTTTGTCTACAACTAGATATCATCTTCCTGTACGATATTTAATTTAATTATTAAGAAAAATCTGCAGAGTGGTTTAGCCTCCAGTTGTCAACACCCATAAGTCAGATAAATACTTAAAAAAGTATTACGATCGAGTGCGTATAAAACCTTTACCATCGGAAACTATGGATCCTTATTTTGAAACTAATGTTCGGCATTTTTATTCAATAGGATTACGTTATTTCGGACTTATGAATCGTCAAGTAACACTAAAGTCAGGATGCCAAAACATGACAGTAATCAAAAGCACGTCACAAATTGTGTATCGGAAAGCACAAATACCAATGTATAAATTAATTTACAAATTCTAATTTATAGCGTAATTTCATTGCGTTTCAGGTTATTGCTGAAATTGTAAATGTTTAAATCTGACAAAAATTAATTTTTATTTTTAACATTTCTTTATGAAAATATTTGTTACGTTTTAGGCTTTACGTTCACCAAGAAAAGCCAAAATAAGCTGTACAAAAATTGCTTCAATTGTTTATGCGAGAAGCTTTTCCTTTTGACTTTTTTTCTGGCAACTAGTTCGCATCATAGCACACGGAAAATTTTGGGAACACGGTGGTGTTCAAATTTTGAGATGTAAAATCTAATATAAAAAAATTCAGAAATTTTTGTTGCGTAACCAACGGTCGAATTAAAGTATTACAAATTTATAATTAAATTTTTTTTTTCGCATGTTTCAATCACAAACCACGAATTTCTAACTTGTAATCAGATTACGTAATGTCTTTACTTATAATCTAATTACAAGAAATTTGCCCACCATGCACAAATTCTCGAGCAAAATATTATAGATTAAAGTTTAAGTATTTTAGGATAACTGAGTCGAGGATTAAAAAATCAAGGATAGTGAGAAAAATGACAACAAAAAGTGTATGACTTATTCTGCCTAGGGGGAAAGTTGAAAATGGCAGTTGTCATAAAATTGTATTTCATAATAATAATTATAAAATGAACATATTTGAAAGTATTACCATTAATTTCTAGAATTGTTGAGTAAGAAATGACAATTAAATAAAAATTAAAATTAAAATTAAATCGCGGAAAAATTGGAGAAATGATGCTTTAAACCATTTCTTAAAAATTGTTTTTTACTTTTGTTGAAGTCCAACAGGAATTTATATAAAATTCATGTGTATCTTAGAGCAGTATTATGTGAACTACAGATTAATTTAAACGACATATGTCTACTAATTTACCATTATTATTTAAACCAACTTTGACACAGTAAGCCACATGCCTCGAGGGCGGTGAATATTTTAGTCAGAAAATTGATACTAACAGTTCGCAAAAACATCTTATAGTGCTAGATACTTAGACATGCGTAGAGACACGAAGAGCTATAAAGATAAATATTGATATCTATAGGCAACCTTGGCGACAAATAGTGCTATATAGAAATATATGAAGCTTCAAGGAGCCATGTAGAGATACTTAGAGCAAATTAGTAATACTTAGTTTTACGTTGCTTCGTAATGAAGGTAAGTAAACATAAACTGTTTCTCACAAAATAAGAGGTAGCATAAAATATTTGGCACTAAGTTTTGCTAAACGGCAATTGATTGCCACTAAAGTTTAGGTAACCGAAATTTTTGGCTAAAATTTTTAGGAATAAGTGAATTGTCTCTAAGGTGCTATTTGGAAATAAAAGTTGTCATATCAGCACCTAGTAACGAAATCGATGAAAATAGATGCTTCGAGTTTTGAATAACACCATATAGTAGTAAAAGAACTGAGATGTCTCGCTACTCACGCATTTGTAGTGCTATGCGTAGACGGCGAGAGACAAGAATAGCTGAGCAGAGGCATTTTATGCAACAATTTCTTTAAACTTCCGCATAACAGAAGGAGAGGGTAAGGCAACTTACCTATTTTGAAATTGGTTTAAAAAATCTAACAAATATCCCTTGTTTAAAATGTCCTACCATAACTCCACTGTTTATGTATATATAGAAATTATAACATTATTAAAGCTAAATGACCACATGTTGTTAGGCGTGAATATTTTGCCTATGTTGGCCGAGCTGAATATTGATTTACCAAGGGTGGCAAACGCGTTATTAAACCTCATGGTTAGAAGATACGTATTTTTCGACTCCAAGACGCTGGTCTTATAACAGAAGTTCACTTTAAATGCTGCTAACACCACAGTAATCACTTGCAAACTTTATGTTCGTGAAAGTATTTGTTTGCGGTTGTGCAAGCTCAGTAATGTCAGGCAACTAGTTGAAACTCAAATTTATTTTAACAATAAGTTTCAGAAATTCAGCAAATGTGTAATTATTTTATAAAATACATGAAAGGAATAAGTTTTATCCATCAACAATCCATGATTTCCGATCGTTCAACTACTCGCCTGAGGTTGCTTCCATTTATTATATTCAAACAATATTATAACAATATTATTATATATTCAAATACCTAACAACCAATGTTGTGAACAACACCTATTGAATATATTTTTTGCCTCCGGTCGGTGTATCTTATATCGATAGTTTACTGTCCTTTATTTTATTTTTATTTTTCCTTTTGAAACTGATAATTTTTTTAATAATGAAAATATTGTATTAAATATGTAGTTAATTAAATCATAGAATTCTGCCATAGTACAGCCCCTTCCGTGTTGAAAAAATTCCTAAACTTATCTCTAATTTTTACTGCATTTTCGGTAAAGTTGTTTGAACCTTGATTATTTAAATCTTCCAATTCACTACATCCAACAGTTTCCTTCAAACTTCCAGATTATTCAACAGTTGTGTCGAGATGAATTGTACCCAAATCTTTCTTTGAAATAAGGAAGTTGTGGATTATTACAGATGCTTTCACTATTAATTTTGTCAATTCTAAATCAGCATTTATAGTTGAGTGAAATATTCTGAACCGAGATGCAAGAATTCCAAACGTGTTCTCAATGGTCATCTTAGCTCTTGATAAGCGGTAATTGAAAATCCGCTTTTCCTCAGACAAGAATTTCCCGGGATATGGTTTCATAACATTGGACTTCAAGAAAAATGCATCATCAGAAAGAATAACATGAGGTAGAAGAAATCCACCAACTTCTTTTGCTGTGGGAAGTCCAATTGAACCATTTTCCATAGCATTTCCTAGCGAAGGCCTAGCGTAGACTCCGCTGTCTGATTGTGATCTACAAGCTCCTATGTCTACCACCGTGAATTTATATTGTGCGATCACAGATACCCAACAACACAATAGAGTAGAAATTCTTGTAGTTGTAGAATTTAGAGCCTGAGAAGTTGGGGCTTCGGACCTTTACGTGTTTCCCGTCCATGGCGCCACAGGCATTTGGAAAATTCCAAATTTTGTGAAAGCCTTCCTCACTATTTTTCCAAATTTCTGTTGTCGGGACTGGTAAATGTAAAGGTCCCATATTTTTGCAAGTAGCATTCATGACTTCTCGAACGATGTTAGAAACGGATTGTGGTGAGATGCGATAACTAAGTCCGATTGACAACTGACTATTCCCACTTGCCAAATATCTATGTAAAAAATGTTGTCATTCATCACAAATTTTTCAAATCTAAATATTGAATAGTCCATGACTAAATAAAATTTTAACTGTTGTCATACTATTGCAAAATGTCAACTTTTGTTTAGGGATCAACCGATGCCGATTTTAAAATTTCCATATCGGCCAAATAGGCCATTTTAAAATAAATCAGTATCTATCATTTTTGGCCGATTTTTTTGTCCACTCTTTGTTTTAGTTCTACAGAAACGAAAAAGATTTTTTTAACAAGGAGCGGGTATGGCTGTTCGCAGTACCTCTCAACGCCCACATGTGCACGTGGTCCATTATGACAAATTATGGTAACGTTGATTGCAATGGCAATTCAAATTTGCAGTCGCTTGCAGCTTAGAAATATCATCTCTCGTGTGATGGAACCTTTGTTATGACAGAGTTGGCGATTGGGAACAATGGTGGAGGCGCAATTTTTTAAAATTTCGGAATTGAATTTGGTATAAAATGTGCTAACTGTATGGAAATTTTTCCATACTCTGGGAAAGAGTCGTGTTACGTCTTTACTATCGCTATTTTCAGTAGAAAATAATGACCCAAATGCAAGTTTAAATGTACTAAGATCAATCCTATTACTACTGAGCACTTATTTGAAATTATGACGCAATGAAATCGGCCGCCGATTATATCGGTAACGGCCATATTTTTATCTAAATCGGCCGAAATCGGTATCGGCCAAATAGTTTACATCCGTCGATCCCTACTTTTGCTTCACAGTGCCACACCTGTGTGCCCAGGCGGTATGAGAAGAGTTAAGACAATTTCTAATTTAGTTTCATACCTTAGTGTAACCGCCAGCTTTTCTGTTTTAGTTATTAGAAGTCGATGATTTCTACGTGTTCCAAGATCATCAGATATTAGGTTTAATATTTCATCATAGTTCTCTTTATTCATTCTATTATAAATTAAAAACATTGGTTATTTTATATCTAAATGCTATCATAATTTTTGAAATTTAAGTACCTGAAATATCGAAAGTGATAATATTGGTCCTCTCTCAGCTCACGAATTAAAAAAGATTCACCGCGATCAACTCGTCCATTGAAAATGGAGCGCATGTACTGACTTCTTTGTTTCTTTTCTCTATTCAGGCGTCGTAAAAGTATCACTTTTAAAACTGATTTCATGTTCATCTTTACCATTTTGCAATATTTTTAGTGAAGACAAAATTGTGATCCGAAGTTTCTTATTTCAAATTCCAAAAATCAAGAGTTGGGAAAAGAAAAGGAAAGGCAAGTTAAAAATCCTAGAGAAAGTTTGGACGCAATGGAGGAATGACGTGAGCACGTCATGGTAACAGAAAGAAAAGGGAAAGGCAACCCTATTCGAACCTAAAGTTTTCAGCAGTAAATTCTGTGTAATTGTTACATAGTCTAACCAGTTTTTTGTTGTCGTAATACATCATCTTAATTGAGGTACAGTGGTGATTTTAATAAAAATCAAAACAATTCTCTAGAAATATGTTATATTGCGAACTTGTTTGTCTTGAAAATATCAATTATTTATTGGACTTTGATATATCGTGGTTTGACGTAGGGGAGGAACCAGAATTAAAACACTCATATAAAATTACAAGTTCAAAAGAGATGTTTTATTAGTACCTATTTCTCAAGTTGTGAAGTAAAGGTTGTACTTTTATCAAGTTTAAAACAAATTTTCAATAAAAGTTATGAATTCCGAAAGCCGTTTCTCTATAATTTTACTAAATTTTGCAATTTATTTTGTAATTGTTTCTATTAGCAATTGTGACGGCCAGAAACTGTACACATCAAATGAGAAAATTTTACTTAAGGATGTAAACTTTTAATCATTAGTTTCTGCACAGTTTTTGAAAGTCATAACTTATTTATCTAATTTCAGTTGCACAGTCGAGTAAAGCAAAACTTAACACAAGGAATAATGCACGAAAACAAATATCTTGTACGCTTTTTGAGAGGTAAAGGTTCACAGTTCTATTTTGCACATGAAGCTCTTTAATATTTGTGTATTATTGAAATGATTTCATTCTAATAGCACAAAATCATGACGTAGGAAGAGCAGAAGCAATGATTCGTCGCGTAAACCATTAGAAAACTAATTTATATAAAGAATTTTATATTTTTAAAATTTGTTGTATTCCAGACTTTGACCTGGCGAAATGAAAATAAAATTGATAAAATATTGAAAGAGGATTGGTCAAGCTGGCTTCAAAAATATCCAATTACTCTTCATATGGTTGATTTTGAAGGTCGACCAGGTTTGTTATAAAAATAAGTTAGAAGTATGATAAAATCATTATGGAATGGTGAATTGGGAGTAACTAGTTGCTAAGTATTATTATTCAACCATAGTGATGAGTTCTGGTGTTGGTGAAATGGATACACGAAACCTGATCCTAATGGGTGAAGGAAATGAAATGGATAGATACTTTCTCTACTGTTATGAACGACAACTTCACAATCTACATCATGTCTCTAAAGCTTCAGGAAAGGAATTTACAGAAACATACTTTCTCTTCAATATGGCTGGGTATAATCCCAAGGCGCATGCATGTTTAGCCTGTAAGTTTTTCGTAAAGAGGGGATTACAATCATACAGATTAACTGTACCTTCTCTCTGTTTTAGGTATACCAAGTTGGATAAAATTGGTCCAAATTTATGAGAGGCATTATCCCCAACTCGATAGAAACATCATTGCTGTCAACAGTAATATTTTACTTGGTTTTTAGTTTACGTAACTAAGTTGTTCTTTGTGTTTTTTTAGCTCCAACAATTTTCCAGCGAGTATTTCAAGTATTGCAACCATTTATGAGTGCTCATTCAGCTAGAATCGTTCGACTTTATGATACTGACATGGAAAAGTGGAAGCCGGAGTTATTGAAAATATTTCCAGAGAATATACTGACACCGGAATTCGGTGGGAAGGGTTCTACTATTAGTGTCATGAATCAATAAACACAAAGCACATTGCACTTGCACAAAGGGATATTTTGAGTATGCAGCAGATATTGAATTTGTTATTTGTATTGTTGAAAATCAATGATTTCAAATTTTTAAACATGCAAATTGTAAACAGTACTAAGACATCTTAGCTGTTATAGAGTGAAGTTGTATTGTAAGGTACTTGTCGACTGGCGCAGCGGTTGATCTTCGTTAGTGTGACTTACTTTACTTTTGGTCAGCTGGAATTTTTCTACACTGCCTGAGTGGAGAAAAGGGTTATTTGGTGAACCTTATCAGTACTTATGTGATGCTATTTAAATGAGTTATGACAATATGATTCAGAGTATTCGGAAATATATTACACCGATTATACATAGTTTTTGGGATTATCATGATGTGGAGGCAAAGAACATGATTCTGGTTTATTCAGTCATAACTTACATACGATTGATTTGTAACACAGTAGAGGTGTACCAATAGCTTGCGCGACTTTGCATAAAGTGGTAAACTTTTCTCGTTTATGAAAATTTACGCAAAGTTTGAGTAGCTTATGGCGATCAACCAATGAGAGTGGATACAATTTCGTAAACTTTTACTCAACTTATAACCAAGCCCGATGTTGTGTAAAGTTGTTTTTTTCTCTTCTGTTGTTTTTAATAATAATGTTAATTTATTGTAAATTAGCCGAATCAGATTATCAATTAATGAGATAATCAATTTACTAGACAATCAATTAACTTAGATAATCAATTAGATTAGAACTTCATTGGAAACTAACAACCATTGATCTACTGTATTATGCGATAGTGAAGCATATTTCTAATACCGAGGAGATAGCGAGCATAGATAATAAGATAATAATCTCCCCCGTCTCGGCTAAGAGATAAGAAGCACAGATGATGAATCCCCCTCCAGCAAAAAGGATCGCTGGTAGTAATTGGTGGATCATCATCACAAGCAGGGTTTGAATAGCATTTTCTACATCGACTCTGCAGCACAATTGGCATTTGGTCAGGTAAACCTAATCAGAGAGTATAATTTTAAGTTAATCCTTGTGTCAAGAGCTGGCAGGAAAGTCATTCTAAGCCAGTTTCGCCAACCATAAAGTTAAGTTTACTCATTAGAAATAGATTATCATGAAAAGTAGCCAACTCTCTATTACATTATTTTAGTGCAACTCTCCGCGAGCTACAATACGGAAGTTGCCCTCAGAACAGCATTAACTTGCCGCAATAGTGGTGTAATTGAGTAGCTAGTTGAAGCGAATTAAACGATTGTGACTTTTGTTCCGTCTATCTTTAGTCAGAACTGCCCAACCTTACACATTGACAATTTCATATACTAGGTTTGTTTGTTAGGTTTTTCGTGTCCTAGGTAATTTTTTTTTTGGATTAAAGCAATAAAATCTAAATATATGCATTACCCAAGAAAAACTGAGCAAAATTGAGCCGGTTGTGTACCTGGGAACCGAAGAGAATAATTATAAACTGGGGACAAGGGGAAGTTAAGGAACATTAGAAACATGAAAAATGTCTCAAAGCAATGGGAGGAAACACTACAGAACTGTTTTCTAGCATACAGGTCTGTATGGTATAATATATAGACCTCTGTATGCTAAAAGACAGAGTTCTGTAGTGTAGTGACGTAGCATACAGAACTCTGTATGGTAAAAAACAGAAGTCTGTATGTTTTTATAGCGCAGGTCAAAATCCAGGAAATGATGATTTTACACAATTATGAGTGGAGAATTATGATAAAATACATGCCGGAAAATAAATAGAATTATAAGATCGCTTGAAACAACAATAATTATTTATATTTCATCAAATCATTAGGAAAGTAGATATAATAGCATAATAATAGTTAAAAGTATTGAAAAAAATTTTGACGTTCAAAAAGTTAGGCACTTGTTAGTGTCAACTTTTAATGCTGTTTACTTTAAAGTTTCTTTGTCCTCGCACATTTCTTCTATTATCCCATCGCAGAAACCAAACTTGTCGTTCGTCGGCATGACGTAGCATGCAGAACTCTGTCTTTTAGCATACAGATGTCTCTATGTTATACCATACAGACCTCTGTATGCTAGAAAACAGAGTTCTGTAGTGTTTCCTCCCACTGCAAAGTAGAACTTGTCAAGATAATTCATAGGAATATAGGCTCAGTTTGTTAGAAGATTTATTTGCATATTATATAGTTCCACCAAGGTATATAGTCACACAAATCTCTTCCCTGATTGTTATTAATTACCTAATCAAATAATTTAGGTTCATTAGTGACAATGAAAGACAACAAATTAATTCAAAGGCAGAAGCTATAATACAAAACTAGTTTCTAATTGATTGAAATCATTCAAGTTTTGTTCATAATTTGATACTCATATACTCGGATCAATTTACCTAGTTGTGGCAGGATAGACAAATTTGATTTCATTTTGAAGAAAACCTTGTGAAATTTATTATTGGCTTAGTGTTGTAAAAAACCCGTACAAATTCTGAGTCCGCCAGATTCGAGTAATATTNTATAACCAAGCCCGATGTTGTGTAAAGTTGTTTTTTTCTCTTCTGTTGTTTTTAATAATAATGTTAATTTATTGTAAATTAGCCGAATCAGATTATCAATTAATGAGATAATCAATTTACTAGGCAATCAATTAACTTAGATAATCAATTAGATTAGAACTTCATTGGAAACTAACAACCATTGATCTACTGTATTATGCGATAGTGAAGCATATTTCTAATACCGAGGAGATAGCGAGCATAGATAATACGATAATAATCTCCCCCGTCTCGGCTAAGAGATAAGAAGCACAGATGATGAATCCCCCTCCAGCAAAAAGGATCGCTGGTAGTAATTGGTGGATCATCATCACAAGCAGGGTTTGAATAGCATTTTCTACATCGACTCTGCAGCACAATTGGCATTTGGTCAGGTAAACCTAATCAGAGAGTATAATTTTAAGTTAATCCTTGTGTCAAGAGCTGGCAGGAAAGTCATTCTAAGCCAGTTTCGCCAACCATAAAGTTAAGTGTACTCATTAGAAATAGATTGTCATGAAAAGTAGCCAACTCTCTATTACATTATTTTAGTGCAACTCTCCGCGAGGTACAATACGGAAGTTGCCCTCAGAACAGCATTAACTTGCCGCAATAGTGGTGTAATTGAGTAGCTAGTTGAAGCGAATTAAACGATTGTGACTTTTGTTCCGTCTATCTTTAGTCAGAACTGCCCAACCTTACACATTGACAATTTCATATACTAGGTTTGTTTGTTAGGTTTTTCGTGTCCTAGGTAATTTTTTTTTTGGATTAAAGCAATAAAATCTAAATATATGCATTACCCAAGAAAAACTGAGCAAAATTGTGTACCTGGGAACCGAAGAGAATAATTATAAACTGGGGACAAGAGGAAGTTAAGGAACATTAGAAACATGAAAAATGTCTCAAAGCAGTGGGAGGAAACACTACAGAACTGTTTTCTAGCATACAGGTCTGTATGGTATAATATATAGACCTCTGTATGCTAAATGACAGAGTTCTGTAGTGTAGTGACGTAGCATACAGAACTCTGTATGGTAAAAAACAGAAGTCTGTATGTTTTTATAGCGCAGGTCAAAATCCAGGAAATGATGATTTTACACAATTATGAGTGGAGAATTATGATAAAATACATGCCGGAAAATAAATAGAATTATAAGATCGCTTGAAACAACAATAATTATTTATATTTCATCAAATCATTAGGAAAGTAGATATAATAGCATAATAATAGTTAAAAGTATTGAAAAAAATTTTGACGTTCAAAAAGTTAGACACTTGTTAGTGTCAACTTTTAATGCTGTTTACTTTAAAGTTTCTTTGTCCTCGCACATTTCTTCTATTATCCNTTGTTAGTGTCAACTTTTAATGCTGTTTACTTTAAAGTTTCTTTGTCCTCGCACATTTCTTCTATTATCCCATCACAGAAACCAAACTTGTCGTTCGCCGGCATGACGTAGCATACAGAACTCTGTCTTTTAGCATACAGATGTCTCTATGTTATACCATACAGACCTCTGTATGCTAGAAAACAGAGTTCTGTAGTGTTTCCTCCCACTGCAAAGTAGAACTTGTCAAGATAATTCATAGGAATATAGGCTCAGTTTGTTAGAAGATTTATTTGCATATTATATAGTTCCACCAAGGTATATAGTCACACAAATCTCTTCCCTGATTGTTATTAATTACCTAATCAAATAATTTAGGTTCATTAGTGACAATGAAAGACAACAAATTAATTCAAAGGCAGAAGCTATAATACAAAACTAGTTTCTAATTGATTGAAATCATTCAAGGTTTGTTCATAATTTGATACTCATATACTCGGATCAATTTACCTTGTTGTGGCAGAATAGACAAATTTGATTTCATTTTGAAGAAAACCTGGTGAAATTTATTATTGGCTTAGTGTTGTAAAAAACCCGTACAAATTCTGAGTCCGCCAGATTCGAGTAATATTTACTAGTAAAGGAATTATAGTCGGATAAATAAATTATAATTTGGAACTTGTCTNTTACTAGTAAAGGAATTATAGTCGGATAAATAAATTATAATTTGGAACTTGTCTACGAGCAAGAAAGAATTACAAAATACCTCGGATAAGCCGAAACCCGAAGGACAGGAATATTTGTTTTGTGGTAACCGATGTTTGACATACAGAGCTAAAATGCACGTGATATGTGTACAGGGACCGCGAAAAGGTGTTCGTTTTTACGGATATTTGGATTAGGCTAGCTTTACTGTAATATTTGAGTTTGTGCAACAAGTGAATGCGCGATTCTAATAAATATTTAAGCAATGGAATGTAAAATGTTTGCTAACCCNTGAGTTTGTGCAACAAGTGAATGCGCGATTCTAATAAATATTTAAGCAATGGAATGTAAAATGTTTGCTAACCCTAGCTGAACGTAGATGAAGAGAAAACGGCCAAAACCTAAGTTCGAGTTAGAAATTCAAACTTATAAAAGCAACTCGGTATGACACTAAAAATNTGAAGAGAAAACGGCCAAAACCTAAGTTGGAGTTAGAAATTCAAACTTATAAAAGCAACTCGGTATGACACTAAAAATTAGTACTAAAATTATATTTTGTCTTGTCAGTGGGCGGTAGAAGATAAGTAAATTTGAAAAGACCAAATTAAGTTTTTAGTTTAAACCAGTAAAAATAGTGCAATAACTCGGGAATTTGATGTTGGTGTTGTGGCTGAGGTGTGTTGATTCCTTCAAGCGAGTTGTGAATGGTTATAATTATTTACAATTTCAAGAGATAAAGATGTTCTTTAGAGTTTTTTTTTTTTTCAAAAAAAAATTGCTTCAATTGGTTAGGTGAAACAGAAATTTCAGAGCAATAACCTTGAGTTACATGTTGTCAAACATTTATTTGACCACAATATCATTTTACACTTCGAACTCAAATCCAAATAGTTAACCTAACCGCTTACAAACTTTCTGGTCCGCTGGATTTCGGCTTATCTAAGGTTAATTAAAATCCAAATCTAGTAATAGCTTACTCAATAAAATGAAGATTGTAACGTTGGAATGTACTATTTTGAAACATGTCAAAGATCTATATTAATATATGCAGTGCAACGGCAAATACTTTGCAATTATGTTAACCATATATAACTTTAATTTATGAAAAATTATTAATGAAGAATTGTATACCTCAAACGGATTGATATGAGCTGTACATAAATTTATCACTCTAAACATCTCACATAGATAAATTTAGTGCCTTTGATTAGATGACTGTTGCTCACCACGTACATCACAGGATATGATTTAAGATCTTATAATTACTGCATTTTGTATATGGCGAGCTGTATAAACTATATGTGCGTGAAAATTTTATCTCTTGGACCATGCAACCAAGGTTCCTGTTTTTTTTTTGTTTTTGTTTTTTGTATAAAAACCAAAAAAAAACTGGTTTATTGGTTTAAACTGTGTTTATTTTGTTTAAACCATGGACTTTATTTTAAAAAATTTCAATTTTTCCAAGTTTAAATTCGTCAAATCAAATTTTATAACAACCAAAAAATATTAAGATTTTTATTTAATATACTAAAACGAATTCGACTTACTTCATCAACTCTTAGAAAAACACTTGGCCAAGAAATCAATGGGTGTTCAATTGTAAAAATTACTTTACCAAATAAAAAAAAACTGAATCAGTAGTAAATGGAAAACGTTGTAAGCAATGATTCAGTGCAAATGAGCCTGAGAGAAATGAGTTAAAGATGCACCAAGTAACTCAAAAATCAGGGAAGCGTTTAATTCAAAATGTTTTATGGTTTTTTTTTGTAATAAAATTTGTTTTTTTTTACTCACGTTTCTTCAAAATTATATTTAAAAAAATTATAATTCGGGGTTTATTTGGTTTTTATTATTTGATTTAAATCACCTGGTTTTTTTTTTAAACCAGCTGGTTTAAATCAACTTTTGGTTTTTATAAGCCGGCAGTTATAGGGATAATAAAAACCACCTACTTAGTTCCGACCAGTAAATAAACCAAGCTATAAATCAAATGATTACATCAAAGATACCCTGCATGCAACTAAAAGTTTTTGTACGAGTAGTGACCTAGTACAAAATTAGCTGACTGTACTATAGAAGATATGCATTTAGTTCGCAGTTCATCTCTACTAGTTATTAATATTGCAATATATTTTGCATTAGTACTGAACAGTACTTGTGATGATGAGAAACTATATACTCCAATGGAAAAAATGTTACTCAAGAAGGTATGTTTTATATTTTGTTTACACAACGTTCATAGATTCTATAAGAATTTCACAAATTTACATTATTTCAGTTCTACAGTGAAATAAAGCAAGATTTGACACTGGAGATTATGCATGAAAACAAATACCTGATACGATACTTGAGAGGTAAAGAAAAATGACGCTTCTTTGCGTGCACGAATAAGTGTTATTGTTGACATTCTAGCACAGAATCATGACATAGGAAAAGCAGAAATCATGCTTCGGCGGGTGGTTCATCAAATACAATTTTAAAATATATTCAGAATTGTTAATTTACTCTAATATGTTTCAGACTATAGAATGGCGAAATGAAACAAAAATGGATAATATATTACTAGAGGATTGGTCAAGCTGGATTCGGAAGTATCCAATTTCGCTCAACATACGAGATTTTGAAGGTCGACCAAGTATGTGCAGTAAATAAAGTATACTACAGTGCGTTCGAATAAGGAAGCGAATACCCCGCGCAATGAAATTACAAAAAATTCAAAATTTACAGTCAGTCAGACAGTTGCGCAGCTGCTGGACGGTTCACCTTTATGAAAATCTTTGCTTTGATAGTTTACTTTATTTGAAAGTGACCAAAGCACAAAACAAATCGTCGAAAACATGTCCAGTTAGGTAAAATTTCGTACCTCTCGTATTTCAGAATCAAATTTGAAGTATTTCATCCCATGGTTGACAAAAAAGAAAGTTAATTGGTGTAATAAATCATAAAAGCAAAGTCAACACAACCAAAGCGGAATCTGAAACCGCAAACGAATCACAATAATAAAGTGGAAAAATTGGGAATGTTTTNAAAGTTGATTGGTGTAATAAATCATAAAAGCAAAGTCAACACAACCAAAGCGGAATCTGAAACCGCAAACGAATCACAATAATAAAGTGGAAAAATTGGGAATGTTTTAAAAAAGTGCCCAACAATTTATGGTGACAATGAGTAAATTTATTACGGAATGGTACGCGAACATTAAATTAATCTTTGTTTTCATTAGAAATTTTCTCAATTGTTTTTGTTCGATTTGTTTGTGTTTGATTCTTTCGTGTGATTCACTCACTCTTAGCTTTGTTGTTCCTGTTTTGAATACTTTTTGGTGACTTTGAAAATAGTAAGTGTTTGCATTATGAGTTTTAAATTTTAATTTCCGAATTGATTTCGCAATTCGCAAATTAAAATTTGATCGAAAGAATTCAATGAATCTCACTTCTAATTGAAATTTATTGATCTCTTTCAATCAAATTTAATATCTTATGGTAAAAGAAACTGAAAAGGAAGGTGTGAACATTACGTTTGGAACCATGGTACCCAAAACCTCAATGATCCAAAAACAAACATGAAAAAATTTCCCCAGGTTTGGTTTAGTCTCTTTTCATTTAGCAATTTCATACGGTTATTTGTGAATAGAATAGAGGTGCACGAGTCTAACATATCTAAATTTATAATATTTTTCTGAAACTATTTCGCGGGAAGTTCGCTTTCTTATTCGAACGCACTGTATAATTAAATTATTTAGGTCTATACTTACTCAATTATTATCACATACAACTATAGCTATGAGTACTGTAATTGGTCGAATTGATTTTCGCAAACATGTGTTAAATGGGAAGAAAGATGAATTAGACAGATACATCCTCTACTGCTACGAACGAAGTCTCTACAACATTCATCATGTCTCAAAACTTTCTGGGAAGGAATTTGTCGATGGATATTTACTTCTCAATTTGTTCGGATATACTCCACAGAGGCATGCGTGCTTAGCATGTAAGCAATTTTGTAAAGTAAAACGATTTGTTGAAAGCATACAGATAAAAAAAAATTCTAAATATTTTTTTTGCTTTGTAGGTATGCCGAGTTGGGTGAAATTGATACAAAATTATGAGAGGCATTATCCCCAGTCAGTTACGAGAATCATCATGATCAATAGTAATCTAAGCTTTTCATTTTATTGACAAGGATTCACTTTATTGAACTAAACTAAAAAATTTTAGCTCCGAAAATTTTCCAGCAACTTTTTCAAATATTAAAACCATTGCTGACCCCTCATACGGCTAAAGCTGTACGAGTGTACGATGTGAACAAAGAAGAGTGGAAGCGGGAGTTATTGAAAATATTTCCAGAAAATAATTTACCTCCCGAATTTGGTGGAACTCGTCCCCATGTTAGAGTTACGACTAAATAAT
This sequence comes from Holacanthella duospinosa, assembly GCA_002738285.1. NCBI lineage: Eukaryota > Metazoa > Arthropoda > Collembola > Poduromorpha > Neanuridae > Holacanthella > Holacanthella duospinosa. Next base: position 7,253 of record NIPM01000223.1, on the reverse strand, counting down.
CGTGGACAAAATAAATTTGTGCAAAACCTGGAAAACGTTTTTGTTTCGTTATATCAGTATCATCCATCCTACAGTATGTTAGGTAGCGAAGAACATTTTTTTTTCTTCCTTTCTCCTAATGTTCTGAAACGATTGGAACATTAGGAGAGAGGGAGAAAAAAAAAATTCTTCTTCGCTACCTAACATACTGTACGTATGTTTAACACAGTATTTTCATGCTACATACATTTCACCCTAAATATTAGTAACTTATCTATTTCTGACATAATAATTAATTAATTGAGCAATTAAGAAATAGGAACATATTGATTAATGAGGCACTTTTATTTCCACAAATGATCTTAAAATTTTTCCAAAAAATAACACCTGAGTTTGGTGGGACAGTTCCCGCTACAGAGTTATGAATAAATGAACGTGGACAAAATGTATTTGTGCAATACCTAGAAAATTTTGAACTCGTTGATTCATTATATAAATATTTTCTATCATAGGCATGGTTGTTTCAACCATGAATCATAAATACAGTATCCGTAAGAAATAAACAGAAAAGTGGAAAAACGTTAGCTAGAATTACTCATTGAGAAAAAATGTAAAGTTGTCATACCCCTGTGGGAGTTCTGTATCACTTAGGTGTGTAGATACGAGGAGACTCGTAATCTCCCAGTAGCCAAGTGACGCTCTAATCCACAGGGTCAATATGTATGAATTAATAAACTTTTCTGTGAAATAAGGAGTGTATAAATACACCGGCTACTTTACCTTTTGATTCATTTCTCATACCCCCAATCCTCTCCTCTTTGGTTTAAACTCTTCCCAGACATTTGAGCGCCACAACCTCTCCTTGCTGCACTGCCAACGGATAACTAAACTCGGGGTTATTGAATTCTATCATTCATTGAGTGAAAAGCAAAGGATAAAGTCTTTTCCAAGGTTTTTCAATTCAAAAAACTAAAATCTGCACTGGTTCCTTCTGCTATTTTATTGGAAAGGGTTATCCAAACTACAAGTTTAAGTGATGTAAGTAAAACTAAATAAAATTCATTTCTTGTGGTTTATTGAACTTTTATTTCAAATTGATATTATTGTTAAACATACAAAAACCTCGTATGTAGAAGGTTAAATTTGTATCTCTTTATAGTCAACAATCTATTTTCCACTTTGTGATGAAATATTTCTACGCCCGCTCATCAAAAGTGTCAATCTGATCCTAATACTTATCCGCCTCTTAAGCTATCTTCCAAATTTGTTTCCAAATTCCTGAACATAAAATTTAAGGTTCCCTTAAACATTCCCAAAGAGAACAAAGGAGAGCTTAGTTTAAAGAAGTTCTAATCACTCCGGCATTAAAGTTATTATTCTCGTATAATTAGGTTAATAATTGCAATAATGCCACCTGAATTTCATTTTTCATGATTCTGCCATTACAAAGACGAATTTAAAGAAAAAAAAATTTGCATTAGAGTACAAGCGATAGTTACAGATTAGTTGAAACGGTATGCCGTAAACTTACTCCAGCATAGCTTATTCATTTAATCACTTAAGTTTTCGTCGAATAATTAAATGCACACGCTTATTTCATTCAAAAACGTCATAGCTTTTATATAAGACCAAATTGGTCTTATATCCGTTATAAGACCATGACGGCTATAAGACCATAATTCTCCATGCATAATCTATGCTCTTACAAGCGTGTTGCACTCTACATATATCTAAAGTTTAGGTAAAGGTTTCAATTTTATCAAAGGATAATATACAAAAAAGCTTTCCTCGTATTTATCACTCGGATATTCGGTTCAACTATTAGAACTAATGTATCTCCGATTACTACATGTACCCATAAATGGAATTTTCGAAAAATTTTTTTGCTGAGTTAGACAATTTTTTGTTTCAAAAACATCTAGCTCAAGGAAAATGGGGCTACTATGTCCAGACAATGTTCATTTTATCATGTTCCCATCAACTTTTTCCTTCAAATTTTGCACCCGACTAGCCAAGTAACAAGGTATGTTTTTCCAATAAAGAATTTTAGTGAGACTATTCACAATTCCAGTTTCACAGGCGCAAATTTAGGGTAAGAAATTCCCCATATGCAACGTTGGACTGTTGTGACTAAGGATAGACGGAATAGAAGTCGCAATGGTCTAATTCGCTTCAACTAGCTGTTCAATTACACCACTGATGAGACAAGTTAATGCAACTCGGAGAACAACGTCTGTATTGTAGATTCAATGTGCCGGAGAGTGACACTAAAATAATGCAATAGACACAGAGCTTTCATGGTAACTTTCATAAAAAATTATTATAATATCTTCTTATCAATTGTATACTTACTTTATGATTTGCGAAACATTAAGGCTCTTAGTCTTCAATGAAGAGATTCTGTGGACACCATTTCATCTTTGAGGTCAGAGTAGCTTACTGTCGAAGGTTTCTTACATGCAACTTTCGCCAGCTTAGTGGCAAGTTTATACACATAAAAATTTTGAGTGCCTTTTTTACTGCAGGTTTCAAAAGGTTTTGTAATGAAGAAAATTCCTTCGTAGAATCCTCGAAAACTATACAGGGTGAGTAATCTTTTTAGTACCCTCTTTCTTTACTTTCACCATAGCTCCTCCCAATCTATGTGGTTTCTAGGAATATTTGCGGATATCAAATCAAAAGGATTATTTTTTAAGAAAGAGGATTCTATAATGGCGATGATGAGAGGTGGTTCGTTGAGTGAATGAAGCCAAAGTAGAGAATGGGGTATGATACCTTCGGATCTACTCCACCTCGCTCAACAGAGAACCTGCCGACCCCTCACTCTGCTTCTCTGCTTTATTTTTGTGCGAATACGCCATGCTGTAATTCTAATTGGTCCTTAACTGAGAGTAAAAACCAAGTCCAGAAATGACCCTGCTGCCCTATGCTTCTTAACTAAGTCTTCACTTTTTTAATTCAATTGAGACAAAAAGTGAACACTACTTACAAAGCATATGCCACACTCTCATTTCTTTTCAATCTACATCCCGCCCACTTGTAGCTTTTGGTTATTTTTTTCAATATTCTGCCGTAGCCGACTGTCAATTTTAATATAAAACCCCCTCGCGGTTACATGCAATAATGACGTCATGTGAAAGCATGCTTTCTAGGGTACTAAAAAGATTACTCACCCTGTATAATATAACCTATAAATTTGCTGAATAACTAGATAAATATCTTGGTAACTTTTTCCCAGAGTGTGATTTAATAAACCCATCACCAATGTTTGCAGTTCCAACTTTAACTGGTACTTTTGCAATGAAAACTTTTGATAATGCCAAACTCTATCGATTCTGTGTATCAATGTTCTCACTTATAAATCACTGAATTTGTATAAATCAGTACACCATGATATCTTTCTGATTACGTAAAAAACTGCGTTATGGATTTAACGACGTATCGTTCATTTTGCACAAAATTTTGGATTTGCAAAAATAGGTTCATCGAAACCTAAAACACAATATTATCGGGTCATGCTTCAGTTATCAGCTTGTGCACAAAAACACAGCTTCAGTTTTGTCCCTATTTCTCCACGCTTGGATTTTCGGCACGTTAACTCTTTAGGACTATTCCATTCACAAAGCAGAAACGCAACAATCAAAGGAATATCAGCGACAGCCAGTATCCTAAACCTTTTAAATGGATATAAAACCTTCTCCCTAGTACAACCAAGAAAATTACCTATCTATAATCCAATCTATCTCTCTCTACTGCCCATGTGTATGGGCAATAGGAAATACAAAATCACTAGAAAGAGTAGGCAAAAAATTTTCAAGTGCGCGCTGAAGTTACCAATACAAACATAAACATTTGATAACGCTTGAATTAGGAATTACATAACATAGAATTGGAGGAGATATTACCTTAAACCAATAAACAAAACTATTAAACAGCCAAAACTATCAATCAATTAGATGTGCATATAAGCTCAGGCGTATGTAAACCAAATACCAAATAGAAAAGTACAGTAGGTGCTCCCAACTGAAGAAAATCCTTGAAAACATGAATCTATCACATCTTTATTTCAACCATTCTTTTAATTTAATACCTAATACTAAACATATCTTCCTAGAAAAACTAAAACTAAGGCGGTACATTACTGATGTTCAGCATGCACGCAACAGACATGATTTGAATTATACTTAGGAAACAGGCGGAGAAATTTTCCTTCTTAAAAACTCTCAGNATGCACGCAACAGACATGATTTGAATTATACTTAGGAAACAGGCGGAGAAATTTTCCTTCTTAAAAACTCTCAGGATATATGTTTAATAGAATAATCTAATTACGCTTCTCATTAAACACGCTTTTTATAAATGAGAACTGGATACATTAGGGAACCTGGGAACCCACTAGATGCAAATTCTGAGGGGCCGAACTGACTTTGGAGAATGCGAGAATACACGACTATAATAACATACATATATTTATATGCAATGCAATCAAATTGCACCAAGAATCATAAACCAATTGCATGGGCTAAGACAAGTCAAATAAACAAATAATGATGACGATAATTTATTTTCACATTATTCCTCAAGTGAAGACTTGGCAACACTGAAATCTTCCTGTTTGGAGATGGGAACATGTCGTGAGTGTTGTATTCACCCCATCCTGCGACTTTATTCACGGATATTACCTGCCATTATCTCGTTTTATCGTTCAGAAATGGCTCCTGCGTCACATTTATTCATAAAGTAGACCCGTATCCGTCCCAAACTTAATACTTATGCCTGAAATTCTGACATAGGCTATAAGAATATTCTTGATTATAATATCAAAATTCTGTTTCTCCAAGCCTGAAATATCAAATAATGTCACTACATGCCTTTTGTAAATCTAAAATTATAAATAATTCAATCAGGTGCTGAAAACCCAAAGCATTTATTTTTTCTTGTGGGGTTTTTCCATTGAATTCGTTTGTTAGAATAATTTTTGAAGTACTAAAACCTTTAACCAGTAGATTAGCTCCGAAGTTAATTTTGGATTCGTAGCGTGCAAGTATGAATTGTGTTCAAAACAACACTATGATATTATAAGTTAAATTTGCAAGCCAAGAGTTTATCTAAACATTTTTGTGCTAAGGGCTCACTTATCATGCCCAAATAAATACGTAATGGAAAAGAACCGATCCAGCTTTGCAAAATTTATTACCACTCAGAGCTTACAGTCGTTAAAGATATTAAAATATTTTTACGTAAAACCAAACAAGTGTGGAAGAATACCATTTTTTTTTCGTGTCATGGTTAATAGTTCCAGCGAATTCCTAATAAAATTTAGATCTATTGAAACGTTTGTTATTGTTGTTGAGCATGGGAAATGCCTAAAATGTTGGATAGCTAATACTGACAAAATTTTAGTAGTTTGAAATTGGCACACCCAGTACAAAATTTTGACTATTGTTAGTTTATGACAGCCGATAAAATTAAATCTTATACATTAGGTAAAAGGACTGTTTCTAAGGTTGAAATTATACGTNAATTTAGTAGTTTGAAATTGGCACACCCCAGTACAAAATTTTGACTACTGTTAGTTTATGACAGCCGATAAAATTAAATCTTATACATTAGGTAAAAGGACTGTTTCTAAGGTTGAAATTATACGTAAGTTTTGTTCATTTGTTATTATACGGTGACGTCCATCGAATCATCCCCTGTTTCGCAAGTATTTCGCAAATAAATCATCTCAACTGTAAGATTTAAATTGGGGGTCAATGAAGTGTGTGAGGATTTATAGAAAGATCAGGTAGGGAACTGCGAACAGTAAAAGGGAAAATTGTGTGGTTGGGAAAGCAGACGGGTAGGCAGGGGTAAACTAAGGTAATATCAGTGGTGATAGGATCACAATAGAAAAACTATAGGGTCTGTATGAGGTCAACACTAAATAAGTTAAAAACACAAAAACCAAAGGGTTAGTAGAAGTAGAATTATTGGAAGAGAAATGTGAACTGAAATAACGTCTGGTTTGGGAATAAGTACTGCTGGGTGATGGTTTTATTCGTTTCATTTAAGCTATTAAATTTGAATAAAAACATTATTGACGAACAAAAAAAAGATAAATTGTTGGATTATTAGTCAAAAACGAAATTAAATTTAAAAAAAAAAATTTTTTTTGACGCTTTTGTTTAGTGTCACATTATTTGAAGTAAGTAGATCATACTTGATAACCTAGAAAATTTCAGAGGGGTGTCCGGACAAAATTTTTGAACTTCCAACCCGACTCGCGCTTTTGACGCTCGCCAAATTGTATTGAACCGCTTAACGACAAAAACTTTTTTTTTTGCATTATCTCTATTTTTTACTAAAGTTAATACCTTTCAGTAGGAATGCAAACGAGCCGAGCGAGCCGAGTTTTTTGTTGACTCGGCTCAGCTCGCTAAAATTTCAACTCAGCTCGGCTCACGGCTCGCATGCGTTGGGAAATATCAGCTCAGCTCGGCTCATTTCTCAACTCGCACGAGCAGCTCGCGTACCGACTTGTGAGTCGACGTTGTGGTTACAAAAGTAGATTATGGGGAATACACAAAAATATTCGAGATTGCCACATGTCAGTAGTATGTACGGGATGATAAATCCCCCAGCCCTGGGGCTAAAATCTATTTTTGTTCACCCTAAGACCCTTTCACCCAAAANATGAGCAGCTCGCGAACCGACTTGTGAGTCGACGTTGTGGTTACAAAAGTAGACTATGGGGAATATACAAAAATATTCGAGATTGCCACATGTCCTACGTAGACGTCCTATTCACCATTTGGCGAATAGAACTTTTTCAAGAAAACAATCGGTTGAAACATTGTACGTCTAGCTTTGCTTTTGTAACCAAATTAAAAAATGATGAACAGATTAGGCAACAGTTACTGACATTATTTAAGTTAATGTAATTCAATAATCTTTNAAAATTAAAAAATGATGAACAGATTAGGCAACAGTTACTGACATTATTTAAGTTAATGTAATTCAATAATCTTTTGTACAGACTGAGCCAAGAATGTCTTGTTCTGTAACATAGATTCAAGTCAAAGTAACGAAAGTCAATGAGTTGACATATTGTCTATGAAACAATTAACTAAATGACAAAACTAATAGCGTTATCCTTTCGANAAAGTCAATGAGTTGACATATTGTCTATGAAACAATTAACTAAATGACAAAACTAATAGCGTTATCCTTTCGACGAAGTTAAAAGGTTGTTTTTCATACCATATAATAGTAAATTTTAGCAATTTACTTAA
>NIPM01000222.1:271993-324613 GCA_002738285.1 Holacanthella duospinosa | reverse complement strand
CTCAAAGCTTTCTCACGTGCTGATTCGTTGAATCAACATAAGATAGGAGTGTGTGTTAAATCACTAGATTATAGTCCTATAACCAACTTCCCCATGCATCCAAGGACAGGTCAAGATATGGACCCTCACTTGAAAGCTCCATTCAACATGTGTATCACAGAAGCTCTGCAAACCTGCTGGGAGGCACTCTTTGGAGGGAAGTCATCTAACATATTTGGCATAAAGTTAACTCGAACTGATAATTCAATTTTATTGACTATAAGCAAAACGTACAAATAATAAACTTTAGAGATATCTCGATTCTTTTCTGCATTTTGGTTGCCAATTTAGTGTTAGTTATTCATTGGATTCAAAGCAAAATGGCGAAATGAAGAAGTAATCGTAAACTAAAGATAAAGTTTCTATCACTCTGTCTAGTTTTTAATTTTTCAACTTCAAGCTTTACGCAAAAGTTGACGTTAATGTCTCTTCTACCTGTTTAGCTTAAAATATTCTGTTGACATAATGCAAAGTTTGACATTAAGGAAAATGACATTAAACAAAGTTTTCAACATGTTTAAGCATGTAGATTGTCAGGGAAAAGCCAACCGGTTGACTTTATGCCAAAAGTGCCAGTTAGNTAGCGGATAGTCAAATGAAACTCAGACTACTGTACTTACTTTGTAGCCAAGACGTCGGAATTTTCTAACTTGGTGCAAATATTTTGTTCGGTGGGCAGCAATGTCGGGTATATCTAGAGTGTACAGGTTTACCGTTGAACTGTCCAAAGTACCCTTTCGGATAAGACCTGCTTTCGGGCCAAATTACATGCCAAACTATGGAGTTTCGCTGGGCCCAGTAATTATGCAATTATGCAACCGGAAAAAGTGAAAACTGTATAGATACAAATTATTTTCACATGAAAATGTACAAATCCAACATTTTCAGTATTTTGAATTCTTTACAGTACCACGGACAAATTGTTTAATATACTCTAAAATAAATTCAGTTGCCCTTAGCATTCGTTTAAAAAAATAGCTAATACACCAGCCCGGAGTACAAAGAAAGGGTTGAAGAATGTTGATTTGGCGTATGTTAGCTAGGGATCCCATTTTTTAACGCGCTCATACTTTGCACCAAAACGAAAACAATTGGACTTAGAAATAATTGAACGTAGAAACTATCATAAACTTTTTTTTTTTAATTATAAGTATTTAATATCAAAAAAAAATATTAGTTTCATGAACTCAGTAGTATAAATTGTCACCATAATAAAAAAATTTCTTCTAAACTTCTACCGACTGGAAGGGGACTGTTAGTGGACGTTGGTGACTGAAGCGGGACTTGTGAGGATGCCCATGTAAAATGTGAAAACAAAAAGGAGGAACAAACTTTTGTTTTTTAGATAGATTGCTGCTTGCCTTAAAAATTCATTGACATTCCCTTTTTTTTTTTGGAATTGCTTAATTCATATTTTTTAAGTCCACTAGGACAGAGTCATTGTTTTTTTCCCACAAGGGTTTATAATTAGTTTGGTTCATTTGGAAGTATTTACCATTTTGTAGTCTATTTGGTTTACGAGTACTATAATTCACATTGATTACTTCATATTTCAAGGTTATTTAGTAATGTAATAAATCAAATCAGTTTAGGAACCAACAAAACAACTGTCACATATGGATAGTAATCAGATTGATAATCAACTTGGGTCGAGGTTCAGGTGATCAATTGGTCATCTCAGTTCACAAATATTAACTAACCCTTCATAATTCTCTCATAAACAGTTTAGTATACTCTAAAATAAATTCAGTTGTCCTTAGCATTCGTTTAAAAAAATAGCTAATACACCAGCCCGGAGTACAAAGAAAGGGCTGAAGAATGTTGATTTGGCGTATGTTAGCTAGGGATCCCATTTTTTAACGCGCTCATACTTTGCGCCAAAACGAAAACAATTGGACTTAGAAATAATTGAACGTAGAAACTATCATAAACTTTTTTTTTTAATTATAAGTATTTAATATCAAAAAAAAATATTAGTTTCATGAACTCAGTTGTATAAATTGTCACCATAATAAAAAAATTTCTTTTAAACTTCTACCGAATGGAAGGTTACCGAATATTGACGCCGCGTTACCACTCTGAATGATAAGACTAATTCTTTGGATAAGGTAGGTAGCTGCTCGTTTCTCACCAGTTGACAAAGATATTCTCTTACCGACTTGCTGAATAAGTGATTGACCTTGAGACCCCCAAACACCTGATGTTTCAATTGCGATTGGCACGAACATGAATTGATTCTGATTCGTGGATTCATATTTTTTAATCTTCCTTTCTTCAGCTAACTTGGCAGCAGATCCTTTCATCACTGTAGTATCGTGAATGTACGATGCCGCATAAGTGTCTGTACAAGTAAAGTCCCATATAAGTACCTTTCCTTTTGTCCAAGGTATTACAGTCATCCCGTCTGGTCTTTTTCCATCTGATCTGAAACAACAGTTAGGTTCTCTAATTGACGGAACTTCTGCTGACCGAAAAGCGCATAAACTTGTTTTTGAATTTTGCCACTTTNAGTTAGGTTCTCTAATTGACGGAACTTCTGCTGACCGAAAAGCGCATAAACTTGTTTTTGAATTTTGCCACTTTGACTGTTATTTTTGTGTTGCACAGTTTTTGCCGTATTCTGCTGGTTACAACGCTCGCGTTATTAGAGCTTTGTTGAGTTGATTCTAAGTATTCAATCACATTTGTCTTGTTGCCAGGACAACTGTCATAATGTTCTTTTTATCAATTAATGTGAAAATAATTTAACAAAAATTGGAACGAAATAGGACAAAAACGGTTCTTGCTATTTNTAATGTGAAAATAATTTAACAAAAATTGGAACGAAATAGGACAAAAACGGTTCTTGCTATTTTATAGTGGATGTTTCAAAAATATAAGAAAACGACGCTTTAAACATACACCAATTCCTTTTGACTCCGAGATAATACCGTAATTATATGCTAATTCATTTTGATTTATTGGTTAATTGTTTCCTCCAAAAAGAAAACAAATTAATATTGTGTACGGTTTCGCCAAAATCACGATTTGAACTTATCAAATGCTGACGAACGAAGAATTTCATAAATCTTGTCATCCTTACGCCCGATTTATACTTAATGTCATTCGTCCTTCATTCGAATGAAATGCAGTATGATTGATGAATTTTGCAACAAATTTTACAAAAATCTTAATTGTCAAGGTAAATTAGATTGCAAAATTTGTTACAAAATTCATCAATCATACTGCATTTCATTCGAATGAAGGACGAATGACATTAAGTATAAATCGGGCGTTACCGTCCGTGGATAAATGTCGTACCCATCAAAAAATTCAAACAAAAATAATTGTGCATATTCACTACTTTCTACCAAAAATAATGGTACATGTCCAATATATACAAATACAGTAAGGTTTTCTTATAAAGTTTTTTGCACTATTAGTGTTCTGAATTTTATATGCAAAACACTGCAGCGAAACTCAGGAACTAATGAAATTTAAAATTATATGGTGACGGGTCGTGACGCTGAGGTAAGTGCCTCATGACTCTCCGTGCTATATGTGACTCTGAGTCACTGTCACTGTCTCGGCGTTTGAATTACGCGAATACATGATTTTGAATACAGGAATTAATATAATCCTCTTTTACTGCAGTGAGTCTGAGTTACTCATTTGTAACTCATGCACTGTTGCCAAGCTTTCCCCCTCTTTTCTACGTTCAAAATGTATACCAATAAGGGATATCTTATGACCAATTCTTACTGTATAAAAGTTTCGCATTATCAGAGGATTAAAAAACAACGATTCCAAAAATTCTGAAATTTTCAGCTTAGAAAACTGTTCTTACCCAAATTCGTTTTGGATAGGTACAGCTTAAGAATTTAAATAAACTTTCATTTCATAAAATGACAGAAACATCATTTATGCATGTATTTTTGCATTACTTACTCGATTTTCTGTAGTATTTATGGACTGAACAACAACTAATTAAGAACTGAATAGTACTGAAAATATTAATTTAATCTAATAAATATAATAATAATAAATAGTACAGATAGAGTATAATTCAAATAAGTTGTGAAAGGAAATAACGCAAATACAAATATTTAAAATTCGAGAAAACAATATATAACGTTTAGTTTAATACAAAATACGGGGGGAAATAATTGAAACATTGTTTACATCAGCGATAGACAATTTGACAGAAAAAGTAGTATCATGGGGACACATTNGGGAAATAATTGAAACATTGTTTACATCAGCGATAGACAATTTGACAGAAAAAGTAGTATCATGGGGACACATTACAATACTAATATTTCAACTTCTATTTTCACTTCTATTTATTTTCTTCCTTTATTTGCTAATAATATTCTTTCCCATTAGAGCGTTGTTTCCATTTTTATGTATCTTGCGACCAAGTGCACACGCTTTTCAACAACGTTAATAACTTAAACATACTTTATTGTTAAGGGTTTTAAGGTTATGGTTATAGTGCAAATTTACAATTTGAAAATAATCACTGATACTTTAGGTCTTTCTTGGCTTTTATAACTAATCGAGACGTTCTTCAATGATTTCATCTTCAATTTTTTTTTCAAACAGATGTATCAGTCAGAATTTCGCATGTCCTTCTTTTCCTACCTCGTTTGCTTTTAACTCGAGGCTCAGCTTTTGGAATTGATTGCAATTCTTTAGGTTTGGGTTGAATTAGGACAGCCACAATGGATTCAACTTTTCCTGGACCGCTTTCATTTGCATTTTCTATATAGAGCAATGAGTGTCATTAAATAGACACTCAGAATCATCAAATATTTCGCTTTTCAGTAGATAAATTTTTGTCGAGAAAAATCCCGAGCAAATGCTATTCTTAGTAGTGTTTTCCCTAAAGTCGATTTAACAATTCCTGGAATGACATAAATCGACATTGTCTTTCCAGGGTAAGATTTCATCCAGGAGTCGGAAGCCAGTGTTTACACATATTTTTAAATTGATCAAATACTCCTCTGCCTAAGTGGTTTGAGTTTGCGTGAAGTGTATGGAGGGAATGTGAGTAAGAATATTCCTTTAGGTGCACCAAGTCTATCTAAGAAAAATGCACCAACTCTACCCGATAACTTTGAACCAGCTCTACCCATACTGAAATATTTTGGGAAAAAATTTGTCGCCAAAACTAGGTGACATTCGCAAAAGTTTGAAACACTTGTGGGTACATGATGACTTACTCAAACGAAGAACACTTTGTAATTATTTTTTTCGGATTGTGTCTTCCGCTAACCATTAAGAAACTTTGACAGCTCTATCGGTGTGTAAAATATCTACCACCTACCACCCTAGCGGAAATGCGGATTTTGAAAAAAAAAATTACATTATGGAATTTTTATGCTTTCCATGTAATTCTCGTTTGTATTATAAGTTATTACAATAGATTTATTCAAAGCAGCGCAGCGTTGCCGAACAGCCGATTTTTCAGGATTTTTAGGAAATATTGTAGCTAAAACTTGCCAGCAAAAAACCTGACCGAACCATCGCTGTGCAATAGATTGCACACCCTTTCTGCCGAACTTTCGTTCCGGACCATCGGTGTGCGACAAATTGCACACCCCCTCCCCCCTTTCTGTACTAAATTTCCTCTTTTTGGTGTGCAATTAATTACACACGGATGGTCCGTGCCATGTTTTTGAAGGGTGCGGAGCTGTCAAGGTAACCCTAGAAAGTCAAAATATGTGTACACAGGGATTGGGAGTTAAATGTTAAATTTTCTGAATGATTGTTGAATGGTTAGGTTGACGTGTATGCTGTCAAATTTATATACAACTATTTTTAATTCGTACGAACAGTTTCCTCAAAACTAAATGTTTTCCAACAAGTAACTAAAAATATTAATTAAATCATGCTTCTCCATTTCAGCTGAATTGATCATCGAAAATCAATTTGGGCAAATGGAAACTATGGCTGCGCAAGTTATTCCATTCGCAGCTAGAATTTTTGATGGAATCACACAACTAGACTTGGGAGACTTCATGGGGTAAGCTAAGGGACTATTTGGTGGTTCGCTAAAGAAGGATCTTGTTAGGGAATACTGGGGGGAGACACAAGGGATGAGCAAGGTGATCAATTGAAGGTAAATCAAATGCTCCAAAGCTTCTTCATGGGCCAAGTTAAAGAGGAGAACGAGGTGCACACGGGAATTCTCAAAGACCTAGATAAAAATGAACACCATGAAGTTGAAATGTTAACATTAATTACGAATGATGTAAAACAGTATTTGGACTTCATCAAGTGCATGCATCAATATCAGCTATATCATTATTTCTGCATGTGCAGTGTTAATTGTAGTGTTATTGGTTAAAGCCGCGTGGTCCACTCGTGGCTAAAATGATAAATTCTACATACTAATAAGAGATTGTTCTCATACTTTATTCAGACGATTTACCTTGAAATGATTTGAATTTAGAATTTTATGTCAGTTTCTCAATGTAATAAATGTATATTTGACAACTCGTAACTAACACATTCGTGTAATTACTTAGTAATCATTTTCTTCATCACCAACGACAAAATTTACATAAATCACCTACATAATTAATATCCTCAGCAAAGTTAATTACTACCCCATATATTGTGGCCATAGTTCGAAGCTTAAATTTTAAGCGCATCCATTTGATAAATTGGACAAAATAATTTTTCATACATTTATTATTGTAACAATTATGATATAGTTAATTTTAAAAGTACTTGCATAAATACTTTTGGATAGGTAGATTCAATAACCAAAACAGACGGGCAGACGCACTTCATGAAAATATGACCTTTCATGGTATATTTTTTAAACTCGAATATGTCTGGAACGGAGAGGTTTATTAAAGTTCTGCAACGACAAAGTTGAAGATAAACGCTTAACTTACTATTAACTATTAACTTACTCTGCGCAGCATATGTAGTGTCTTCCAGAAGTTCAATATCATCAGTATCCGATGTACGTTTATCCGGGAAGTATGAGTCAACGAAGGCTAGACAGGATTCACAAATATGAATACTTGATGATCGCCAATTCGATTTCATTAGTAAATTATCGTGTAACTTATCACGTAAACTGCGTGTAATGATCCTTGAAGTCTTTATATTTACAAATGTTTCAGCTTCCTTTCCTGGATATGCAATAATAGCTTTTTTGTGACAAGAGGAAGAGCATCTTACTCCTATAAGCAACTTCGGTGTCTGGGTAGCAGATATTTTGTTTGTTACACAACTTTTGCAACTTTATTAACAAATTTTCACAATTAAAAAAACTTTTCTTACTTTATATTGTATGGATTTAAGAAACAGCACCAACATGCAAACACAAACTGTTTAAAATTAAACTGACCCTGACTCCATATGCATACCTTTGTTTGATGTATTATTTTTATCCTATTTGAAAGTTTTTAACATATATTCATCAACTTGACTAACTTCAAACTATATATGACTGACACCTTTCTCATTACATTTCGTTACTATACNTATATATTCATCAACTTGACTAACTTCAAACTATATATGACTGACACCTTTCTCATTACATTTCGTTACTATACAAAAATACAACAACATAGTTTATCTTCAGTTTACTGCACCAAATAGAAGTCAGTTAATTTCTACGTTTGCTATTCCAACCTGTCGTCCACTCTTTACGCGAGTTGGCTATATACTGTTAGGACGATAATTCGTCAACTTACAAAATATTGCAAAATATTAAGCATCTAGATAATCCACGTTCAGTTTCAAATTTACTACGTATTTGAATAATTAAATTCACTTCAATTTGTACCACCAAACCAATTCGTAAGTATTCATGGTTCATTAATTAAAATTCTGGGTGATAATTTGGATTTAATTGACATGCTATATTATTTTTGAAACAGTGACATGACACCAGTTATTATTGGTGTGTTATCAATCGCAAGTTTGATTTCCGCTGCCTCTGTTCCAGAAATAGAAATTATAGCAAACGGAATGGGGTTTTTCGGAGGTTTCATAGCGGTTGCAGAATATTTACTCCATTTCAAAAATATTTTTCGAATAATTATGAACTACAGCCTACTACAACAACTAGTTATGATCCAATATGTCAAGAAATTCTGTGTTGATTAAATATTACTTTGTTTCAAAATATTCATTCAAGTTTTTCCCATTTTCACAAATGTTTAAAATAAACTTATGAACACTAATTCGGATTACTGTAATCCTCAAAAAAAAAATTTCATCCACAAAAGTAATTTTTTCTCATACAATTTGTTCGCGGTTATTATACTGTAGCTCCATTCTCCAATGNCTAATTCGGATTACTGTAATCCTCAAAAAAAAAATTTCATCCACAAAAGTAATTTTTTCTCATACAATTTGTTCGCGGTTATTATACTGTAGCTCCATTCTCCAATGCATTGTTTCTTATGGAAAAACGAGTATTTATTTCAAACTCGAATATCTCTGGAATGGAGAGGTTTTTTAAAGTTCTGCAACGACAAAGTTGAAGATAAACGCTTAAATTTTCGTTTGGAACATTCCCCAGAGGTCAAGGGTGACCAGGTCACGAGCGCAATTGCACTGAAATACCATATGTTTTAACATATAGTTTAGGATTTAAAACCCTGGTATGACGTCACCACCATGTTTTATTAATCAGCTACAATGGGTTATTAACCATGGTAAGTACCTCTATTAATTAATAGTTTTTTGGGGTTTAAATCCCGTTTAAGGCTAGCCTGACTGTGCTTGAGCTGAAATTCTGGCCACTTGTTTGAGTTGAAAATTTATTTTGAATTAATTTGTTTCAATGTTCCTCTTCGACTCTGGGTACAATGCATATGCCATTATCGTTCTCTCAGGTCACTCTATCATATCCAATGATAATATTTTTTGACACCTGAGGAACAAAAATGTTGTGACTACTTAAGCTAGACGGATTGACTGAGTTTTATTCAAAATATATATTTTTTTAAATCTCCCCCTATTAATCTCTTGAAGGACCATTAGTCAACTCGTTAATTTCATGTAATTCTATCATAATCATGTTATATACTTGTTAATAATGATAGTTTTAAGTTAAAGGTGCTTTTATCAAAAATATTAAGAATTCATTCTAAAATCGATATTTTGCCCATGTGCGTTGCAAGTGAAAGTTTGTCCTTGATAAAAGTTCTTCTAAGTTCACACACACCGCACCAGATTAATGGTTAGAATTAAAGTTATCAAGTGAAAATGAACAACTTCAATCAGCAGCCACAAATGCAAAATGGGAATTCAGTAATGCATTCAGGTATAGTAGGATTGGTTGGATTAACTTAACACACTTTTTTTAAACCTAAAGGCAGTTATGGAAGTTAGTAACATTNTATAGTAGGATTGGTTGGATTAACTTAACACACTTTTTTTAAACCTAAAGGCAGTTATGGAAGTTAGTAACATTAATATGTGAAGGGGTAAATTTGGAGCTAGCCGTTCCATTAGTTTCTTTAAGTTTCAAAAAGTGGGGTACTCTCACAGTTGCAGAATCGCAACCATATCGCAACTAGGTTGCGAGTTGCGGAGCAGAATAACGAAAATTGCGAATGCGGAGTTGCGGCCAAATTTAAAATTATAAAAGTTGCGGTTGCGGCCAATTATGGAACTTGCAAAAGTTGCGGTTGCGGCGTTGCGGGACGTAAAATGCAAAAGTTGCGGTTGCGGCGTTGCGGGACGTAAAATGCAAAAGTTGTGGTTGCGGCGTTGCGGGACGTAAAATGCAAAAGTCGCAGTTGCGGCGTTGCGGGACGTAAAATGCAAAAGTTGCGTTTGCGGAGTTGCCGGTGTCAGAAATGACAGCTGTTGCGATCCTTTTTGTAAGAAGTTGCGGGAAATAGATAGATATTGTGCACAACTATTACGCCCTGACTTGAGATGGGCTCGGTTGTGCTGGTCAAATATGTGAAGTTGTNGCAGTTGCGGCGTTGCGGGACGTAAAATGCAAAAGTTGCGTTTGCGGAGTTGCCGGTGTCAGAAATGACAGCTGAAAATTCGGAGTTGCAATCTTTTTTTAAGAAGTTGCGGGAAATAGTTAGATATTGTGCACAACTATTACGCCCTGACTTGAGATGGGCTCGGTTGTGCTGGTCAAATATGTGAAGTTGTAATACGGCTTTGTATAACCACAGATCTAACTTCAGTAAACTCGAAACTGAAACCGAAATTTAGTTCTTGATGTTATATTCGAAGACCTGTGTTACAAAGGTCCCAGTAAAAGAGCGTCGCGCCATTCAAATTCATTTATTTATTTCATTTATTTATCAAGGAGAAAAGTCCGTTGTGGCGATGAGTCTTTCTTTGCAATCTCAAACGCTCTTGTTGAGTATGATCTGAAAATCCACAATGACAAGATAAGGATTCCTTATTTTGGCGTAAAGCACAACTTCGAAATTGGCTTTATTTAATATGTAAACAATCCTTTTGATTCTCAATTTTCATTTCGTTAAAACTTGACACATCAATTTCAAATCTGAAATTAAGTTTGTATAACGCTCACGTACAATTAATTGCTTTAACTAAACAAACCAAACTTTGAATTAATGGATTGTTGTATTTAATTCTTGCTTATTGAAATTGAATAAATAAAATTGAAATGGTGTTTTTATGCTCTAAATTCTCTTTAAATGTTATAGGAACGTTGCTTTTAAAATTTTGGCGAAAGTTGCGAAAAAGTTGCGGAAAAGTTGAGGGAAATTTTGAATCAAAAATTGCGAATGCGGCGTTGCAGCAAAAAATTTAAAGTTGAGGTTGCGGCGTTCTAGTGGAAGTATTAAAATACAAGAGTGTGGGTTGCGGAGTTACGGACATCAAAAGGCAAAAGTTGTGGGTGCGGAGTTGCGGCTCGAAATATTGTACTCAAAGTAGCGGTTGCGGCCCGCAAGCGCACTTCTGCAACTGTGAACTCTGGTTAAATCCAACCGTAGGATTTAGGGATAGGTTCCTGATGCTCTCTGGGTTATTTCCGCTTACGTTCCTATCTCAAGTTTAAAAATAGTTGAATCCAAATAATTCAAAAACTTATCACATTTAGGCTTCAAAAGAGCATCAGTAACCGTTGCCTAAATTCATCCCAGGTAATGTTAAGCTTTTACTTGTGTATTGGAATTACAGCTGAGCCAAACATTACTCAAACCCAATTTATGCCGCTACAGGCTACGGGCAGAATCCAGGGACTCCTACTTCCAACAGCGGAGGATTCCAAAATGTAAACTATGGAAATACACAACAGAATCAATTGATGGGAAATCCACGTCCTCCGGTAACGTATTTTGATTTGAATGATTGGAATGAAAATTAAATTTTATTTTAAGTAAATTGGAAATAAAAATTTCTTATTAATTTCTAATTTTAGGGAAGTGGAAGCGTAGCGATGCAAAATATGGGCTATGGGCAGTTGGCTCAAACGGGCTTTGGATTTTCTCAAACTCAGCAAAACTCACCAGCACAAGGAATAACCCAACCCAACGAACTCCTCTCTTCTGATCAAACCTCAGTCCATTCCTACCAGCAGCCCCAACAGAATCAGCAGAAGGAACTCAACGTTGCTTCTTTCTGTCGCTTGGGACAGGAGACGATTCAGGAATTGGTGAATAGAACAAACGAAATGTTCGCTTGTCTCAAGGCGACTCAGCCACCTGATGGGAAGCAGTTCGTGGACCGGAAGCAGAAGCTCCAGGAGATACTTCGATCCATCAAAGGCCTTCTCAAGAGACTCCGTGTCATCTACGACAAGATGGAGGAAGTCTTCCCAAGCTCTGAGTCTATGGAAGTAGACGTACAAGTAAGTTCATTAACCGATTGTAACCAGGTTTTCAGCAGTGGTGCTTTATGCTAATTAATTAGGCTATTTTTAGGGAGTGCCGCATTCAGTTTTCAAAGAAGTATTTTTTTTTGTCACCCTAACCTACTTGTCAGTATTATAAAGGAATCTCAATTTATAATGTTGTTCCAGAGTCTTATACCATACCGGAAATCCGATGGGGAAGGTGACAGTGGAATTGAGCTAGAGCCAGATGTGCGTAAAAATACAGAAGCTTATCGATTTGCCTTGGAAGAATATAGGGCCGTTGCAGAGGTAATCTTTCATTCATTCCTTTCATTATTGACATCGGCATCACAAAATAACAAGTCCAAAAACTAGTGTTATTGTTGCCCCGGACCATATGCACGACCGATGCATGTGGATTGTTTCTGTATTGGCATTCACATAAAATTTAAATCGGCCGAACGGCCGATTCAAGCAGAAAATACGTTTATTTATTGTAAATTTTGTTTAAAAATCGTCTTATAAATTTTTAAATTCAACTTAAAAAAAATGGCAGATTCATCAATACTTTCGAGTGATGAAAGTTGCATAAATTTTAAAAGCTTTGGATAAAATTTGAAAAAATTTTCACCAGATACCCAAAGGGTGTTTGGTGAAAAGTATTCGACAGCAAAGTCCCGTTTATTGTTGCGAATTGAGGTTTACTCAATTCAACAACCAAAACACTAATTCTTACACTGCAATTAATTTTTGCTCGCAGCAAGTGACGGCTAAAAATCGACATCTCAAGGAAACAATAGACCACCTTCGCCAGATCATATGGGATGTGAACACAATGCTCTCCATGCGGAAGGACTGAACCATAATAATTGTATGATTCCGATGAAGAATAAACCTAAACGGAATTAAAATTTGTTTACAATAATAATAATTATGTTCCAATCATTCTACCGACCAAGATCCATTACTAACCCTAATGTTAACGGTCAACTCACCTCGAAGCGATGACGAAAGAGAATACACAGTAAAAGCCCAAGATAATATTTGAGTGGAGAAAGACTTAATTTTACTATTAGGAAAAGTTAAGATAATTAAATGATTAGATGTAAACTGACCTTAGGGATTATGTCAGTTTAAGAAATACCTGTATCCGGGCATTATGAATAATATTTGTTAAAAACTAAACTGACGAATTTGGTTAGAAAAAATTAGGATTGGGATGAAATGACATCAGAAATTTTGCAAATTTAGGAAATACCCGTATCTGGACATTATGAAAAATATTTGTCAGAAACTAAACTTGACCAATTTGGATAGAAAAAATTANAATATTTGTCAGAAACTAAACTTGACCAATTTGGATAGAAAAAATTATGATTGGTTGTAAAAGTGACGTTTTGACAAATATTTTTCATAATTACCGGAAGCGGGTATTTTCTACGTTGGGTAAATCTCCAAAATTCATGATAAAATTGTACACCAAATCATAAATTTTTTCCATCTAAATTGGTCAAGTTTAGNAATTAGGATTGGGATGAAATGACATCAGAAATTTTGCAAATTTAGGAAATACCCGTATCTGGACATTATGAAAACTATTTGTCAGAAACTAAACTTGACCAATTTGGATAGAAAAAATTATGATTGGTTGTAAAAGTGATGTTTTGACAAATATTTTTCATAATTACCGGAAGCGGGTATTTTCTACGTTGATTAAATCTCCAAAATTCATGATAAAATTGTACACCAAATCATAAATTTTTTCCATCTAAATTGGTCAAGTTTAGNTTAAATCTCCAAAATTCATGATAAAATTGTACACCAAATCATAAATTTTTTCCATCTAAATTGGTCAAGTTTAGTTTTTGACAAATATTTTTCATAATGAGCGGATTAGGGTATTTCCCAAATTGGTAATAACCTCACAAATTCCTGATGTTATTTTACACTCAATCCTAATTTTCCTCATCCAAATTCAAGGTTAGTTATTAGCAAATATATATAATGCCCGGATAAGGCTGTTTCCTAAATGGAAAAAATCTATAAAATTCCTGATGCAATTTTACAAACAATCCTAATTTTTTCCATTGAAATTCTTCAAGATTGGACGAATATTTTTCATAAATCCTAGATAAATTGACAAAATTTCCAAAATCCATAATGTCATTTCACATCCAACTAGTGATGCACCGGATATACTGCACACCGGGACCGAATATCCGGTTATTTCGGTTCCGTCAAATTCTACCGAAACTTTCGGCAGTAAATCCGGCGGCAATTTTTCAGCTTTGAGGTGTTGATTAGGTACCGATCCATGCAGAAGTAGTAGGTGTTTTTTGTTTTTTATAACACTCCTTTGCCATCGAACCTCAAATCAAAATANCGATCCATGCAGAAGTAGTAGGTGTTTTTTGTTTTTTATAACACTCCTTTGCCATCGAACCTCAAATCAAAATACAGGAAAACATCTATTTCCCGAACTCGCTCTGATTGGCTAAATCAAGTTCACTCCACCCCTCCTCACATTCAGGTACCGTAAANGGTCGATTTTCAGAAAACAGTTTACTGGTGTTCTACATGACTCTGACTCCGGAGTCATGACTCACTCTGACTCTGACTCTCATGATTCTGACTCCCAGGGTTTTTTGGGAGTTGGGAGTCATCTGATGACTCTGACTCCCAANGGTCGATTTTCAGAAAACAGTTTACTGGTGTTCTACATGACTCTGACTCCGGAGTCATGACTCACTCTGACTCTCATGATTCTGACTCCCAGGGTTTTTTGGGAGTTGGGAGTCATCTGATGACTCTGACTCCCAAGGTTTTTGGGAGTCGGGAGTCATCTGATGACTCTGACTCCAAGGGTTTTGCGAGTCATGACTCTGGGAGTTGACTCCCAGACTTGGGAGTCATGACGCTTTTGAAACATGGGCATATGGGACTATTTTTTTACTTTTTTTTCTCACGTACTATAATCACTTAANAAACAGGGGCATATGGGACTATTTTTTTACTTTTTTTTCTCACGTACTATAATCACTTAACGCAAGGTTCCTTTACAAAAAATAAACTTTCATCAGGCTATGTCGTAAATTTTTAAAAATTATAAATTTTTTTCGTGAATGTTGGTTGCCATCCAGACCCAAGGTATGGCAATGGAGCTGCAAACAAAATTTACATGCAAATACTATTTCTATAGTTATTTTTACAAAGAAATATTTAAAAAAAGTTTATTTATTTAACCTGATGAAAGTTTCTTGTTGTCAAGGAAACTTGACTAAACATGTAAAAAATTTTAGTTTCAGATTTTCCTGCCCTATTTTCCATTTTTGTGTTATGTGACCTAGGAGTCGAGAGTCATGACTCTCACTCTGACTCGACTCCCAAAATTCAAGGAGTCAGAGTCATGACTCGCAGAGTCGACTCCTAACATTTAGAGAGTCAGAGTCATAACTCACAGAGTCAATGACTCTGACTCCGGCCAAACTGGGTGTCATGGAGAACACTACAGTTTACGAAATTATGTAGATTTAGTTGCAATATGATATTACAACTATTTTATTTATTTGAACTAATTTATTATTTATACTATTTTATCTATTTGAAGGTTCTTACAGAAGGCTTTGACTTTCCCATCCTCTTATTTGAAATTTTCAGAAATAAAATAATACCTTTTTCGTACTCTTGAGCNGAAGGCTTTGACTTTCCCATCCTCTTATTTGAAATTTTCAGAAATAAAATAATACCTTTTTCGTACTCTTGAGCTAATTTTGATAAAATTTATATTTACATTTTTGAAAAAAATTACAATTAATTTTTTTTTTAATAATTAAGTCACCAATCACCTATCCAACTATATATTAATACTTCTAAACAATAATTTAGAGATTTTAATCGGAAATTATTAAAAATTGTTACCTTGGATCGATGATGATTAAAAGTAAAACCTGTTGTTCCTACTCAAATTTAATTTAAAAACTTTCTAAATTAACAAAATAGAAACAAATACAAATAAAAACATCTTACCTCTTCATTGATTGAAGTTATAATGAGATTTCAGATATTAAAGTGGAATCCGTTGTGAAGGGGAATAGATTCAGGCAGGAGACGATACGTGTGGATTGAGCGGGTAGGCAGGGGAGGGAGAATTCAGAATAACTCCATAAAATTATAAACCTTATTCAATAAAAAAAATATTTGAGGCAGATGAGGCGGCAGTGTGAAATAAAATTCAAAAAACACTNAAGGCTTTGACTTTCCCATCCTCTTATTTGAAATTTTCAGAAATAAAATAATACCTTTTTCGTACTCTTGAGCAAATTTTGATAAAATTTATATTTACATTTTTGAAAAAAATTATAATTAAATTTTTTTAATAATTAAGTCACCAATCACCTATCCAACTATATATTAATACTTCTAAACAATAATTTAGAGATTTTAATCGGAAATTATTAAAAATTGTTATCTTGGATCGATGATGATTAAAAGTAAAACCTGTTGTTCCTACTCAAATTTAATTTAAAAACTTTCTAAATTAACAAAATAGAAACAAATACAAATAAAAACATCTTACCTCTTCATTGATTGAAGTTATAATGAGATTTCAGATATTAAAGTGGAATCCGTTGTGAAGGGGAATAGATTCAGGCAGGAGACCATACGTGTGGATTGAGCGGGTAGGCAGGGGAGGGAGAATTCAGAATAACTCCATAAAAATATAAACCTTATTCAATAAAAAAAATATTTGAGGCAGATGAGGCGGCAGTGTGAAATAAAATTCAAAAAACACTAACTACTTCTGCATGGATCGGTAGTTATAGCACTAGTTTAGGAGCACTAAATGTAAACGTAAGCGAAATTTCGACAAAATCATGAGTTTTATTCATTTTTCAAAATATCCTTACTAACCTTAGTGGAACTGTCTAAGATATTTAATATAATTATGCATGAGCCTTCCGACAAAAATGACGGGCTCTGAGACCCCTGTGATAAAAATCGACAGTGACAAGAACGAAAATTCTAATTCTATTACTCCTCATACGTGCGGAACGAAAATATTCTCAGACCTCGCTCGTCAAAATCTCATTATATCTAGTGTAAAATTTGTTTGCAGTACCAATATATGAATGCGGAAATTTTAATGTAGATAAAACTATCTCATGCTTATTTCCCATTCGTTGGCCATGGTCAGTGTTAGGCAACACCCGTCCCCGTCTTGTCCCCGTCTTTGGAAAAAAATTCCATTGCCGTCCCCGTCCATTCCCCGTCTTTCGAAAAAAATTCTATACCCGTCTCATCCCCGTCCCCGTCTTTGGATAAAAACCTATACTCATCCCGGTCCCCGTCCCCGTCTTTGGAAAAAAATCCTACACCCGTCCCCGTCTCCGTCTCCGTCTTTGAAAAAAATTTCCAAACTCTTCCCTGTCCCTTCCCCGTCTTTGGAAAAAAATCCAATACCCGTCCCCGTCCCCGTTTTTAAAAAAATTCTATTCCCGTCCCCGTCCCGTCCCCGTCTTCGGAAAATAATCTAATACCCGTCTCAGGTCCCCGTCTTTCCAAAAGATTCTTTTCCCGTCTCCGTGTTTTGAAAAAAATTCTATTCCCGTGCCCGTCTCCGTCTTTCGAAATTATATTTCTATGTGCGCA
Source organism: Holacanthella duospinosa (assembly GCA_002738285.1). Classification (NCBI taxonomy): domain Eukaryota; kingdom Metazoa; phylum Arthropoda; class Collembola; order Poduromorpha; family Neanuridae; genus Holacanthella; species Holacanthella duospinosa. The sequence goes on along the minus strand of NIPM01000222.1, from coordinate 307,134 downwards.
ATTAACTTTTGCATGCGCAGAGCGCATTTCAATGTGCGCAGTAGCCTTTATCATGCGCAGTGAGCGTTTAAATGTGCGTAATGGACTTTTGCATGTGCAGTGGGCATTTGTATATGCGCAGTGGACTTTTTGATGGGCAGTGTGCATTTATATGTGCGCAATTGGCATTTATGTGTGCGCAGAGGACTTTTGAATATGCAATGGACATTTATATGTGCCCAATGGACATCGCCATACGCAGTTGGCATTTATGTGTGCTCAGAGGACTTTCACATGCACAGTAAAAATTTCTGTGCGAAATGGCCATTTCCGTGCGCAGTGGGCATTTATATGTGCGCAATGGACATTTCCATGCGTAGTTGGCATTTATGTGTGCGCAGTGGGCATTTTATGTGCGCAATGGACATTTCCGTGCGCAGTTGGCATTAATGTGTGCGCAATGAACATGTCCGAACGCAGTGGGCATTTATGTGCGCAATGTACATTTCCGTGCGCAATTGGCAATCATCTGAGCGTAGTGGGCAGTTATATGTACGGAATGGACATTCCCTTGTGCAGTGGCCATTTATATGTGCGGAATGAACATTTCGATGCGAAGTTGACATTTATATGTGCGCAGATAGCATTATATGTGCGCAATGGATATTTCCGTGAGCAGTTGGCATTATTGGATGAATGTGAGTTTACTCTATCTCCTAATAATTTGTCACGACAAAAGTATGACAATAATTGTTTGGTTTCATTTTGAAAAACCTTTCTTCAGTCAGTTTTCACTGTCGAAGGTCTGGAAACAGTGAGTTTTGAAGATCACAGATGGCAGAGTACGATGGTGGAAGTAACAACCATTGACTGAAATAGGTTCGTGATGGAGTTTTCATAGTTGTGTAAGCTTTAATATATAATTTTATTATCTAGTTTGACAAAATCAAAAAAAATTGTAAGTTTTATTTGCCGTTTTCACTCGATGAAGAGTGACAACGTGGAAATGTCCAACAACTCAATATCCAACTCCGGTTCCGAGGATCCCAATTCAATTTGTGATTCAAACGTGGCAGACGTTGATATGTCAGTGGGTGTATCAGGGTTCAATGCAAGCGAACCCAATTTTGGTTTACCACCGTACAAATCGTTAGCAAGTGGTTTGTCGGTTCCTGAATCTAATCTTCAGTTGAAATCGGTAGTCGCGATATAAAAGAACTTTTCTCAATGATGTAGTCAGGATACGTGTCCGTTTCAATCTTTGAATTGATCCCGCCACTGAAAACATTCTCTCAACATCGCCTGACGTAGCTGGAACGCCAATGTTTCTTTTAGCCAAAAAATCTAAAATTGGAAAAAGTTTAGCGTGCTGTTTCCACCACTCCAGGATTTCCACTGTTGTGCAATCCTCCTCTAAATTGAGATAAGCTTCGAGTTCCTTATCCATATCCAATGGAACCCTGTCAGGCGGGTTAAAAATATCTAAAAACTCAAAGACATCAATCCCGGCTTTTTAATTCGAGGAACTTCTTTACTTTGAAGAAGTATTGAGGTTTCGTTCAGATGGCATCGCGTCTCGCTGAAGGCGTAGATTCGCTACTGCCCATGCGAAAGTGCTCTGCGCACACATAAATGCCCACTGCGCATGGAAATGTACATTGCGCACATATAAATGACCACTGCGGATGCAAAAGATCGCTTCGAACACATAAATACCCACTGCGCATGGAAATATCCATTGGGCACATATAAATGCACACTGCGCATGCAAAAGTCCATTACGCACATTTAAGCGCCCACTGCGAATGATAAAGGCTACTGCGCACATACAAATGCGCATGGAAATGTCCACTGTGCAGAAAGAAATATTTTTATTTCGAAAGACGAGGACGGGCATACAATTTCTTTTCGAAACACGGGTGTTAACACCTGTCCCCATACATGTCTTTCGAAAAAAATCTACTACCGTTCCCTTCCATATCTTCCTTAAAAAATTTTATAAGCGTCTCCGTCCCCGTCTTTGTTAAATAGTCTCAGACCCGTCTTCGTCTTTCTTATAAAATTTCAGACCCGTCCCGGTCCCCGTCTTTAAAAAAATTTTTTATACCCGTCCCCGTCTTTGGAAAAAATTTTCATACCCGTCTCCGTCCCGTCCCCGTCTTTCCAAAAAATCTCCAAACCCGTCCCCGTCCCGTCCCCGTCTTTCCAAAAAATTTCTAATCCCGTCCCCGTCTTTACTTCGCAATAAACGACCCGTCCCCGTCCGGACGGGGACGGGATGCCGAACACTGGCCATGGTCTTGAGAGTATGTACAGTGTGAGTTTTTTGGTCGGAAACGCAAACACCTGATTTACATTACCCCCACCCATCCCAAATATGGTCATCATAATTTTGGTTTGGTTTCGCTAGTAAATGTTAAAATCCAAATGAAAACTTTATTGCTAACTTGTTGACATTTTGGAGTATGGAATTATCCTCGAGAATGCCCAATAGTGTGCAAATTGGTAGGGTTCTGTTTTTGTTTAGAGGTTATCGGAAAATTCCCGAAGTATAAGATTTTTTTATTTAATCATTATTTAATGATGGATAGAGGGCATTTTGAACAAATGACACATTAGTTATCATCACAACATTCATTTTAAGTGTTATTATGCGGTATTTTAAATTAAATATGCCATACACTAAATAAAACAACGCAAATTCATACACCCATGCATGCTGATTGGGATGGGTGGGGGTAAAGTAAATCAGGTGTGTGCGTTTCAGATCAAAAAACTCACTGTATTTATATAAGTTAATAATCCAGACCAGACCTCGCAAACGAGGTCTGATTTTTAAAACCCCAGACCTCGCAAACTAAACCTGGCGTATTGATTTCCGCATGTCTGCTACCCCTCCAAGTCCGCGTCCAGGTGAGTAAACTAATTAACTTATTATTACTTAGAAATCAATAAACGCTAGATTAACATTAATTAATCAATGCTGTCAGGGTCTTCATCAAAATCAAGAAAATATCCTAAACCTAGGACAAGACAGACTAGCTCGTTCTGGAAATATTTTATACTCTCTAGATCCAACAAAAGTCAAGTGTACATTGTGTAACAACGATTATACTCTTGGTGGTTATGGGAGAAATACATCTACGACAGCAATGAGATTATACCTGGCGAACTTGTCGGTTTGAAAACATTTATAATAACTTAATTTTTTCAGTTTGCTTCTCTTGACACACTTTCACTAACAAAAGTGTCAAAAAAGAAGCCTATCCCAGCGGCATTTCAGGGGAATACAAAGTGGACCTAAAATCAAAAGAAATTCACTATAAAATCGTTTGTAAAAATTTTTATCTGAATATAATGAATTAAATCGGTTCTGATGTTGTTATCCATGGTCATTTTGTTTCGATGGACACCTCACAATATTTGAAAAAATGTTCCGGCCGGAATTTTGGCAGTAACTTTCGGTTCCGTCATTTACCACCGAATCGGATTTTCGGTTTCGGTGGCTCGTGACGGAAGTCACTTTCGGTGCATCACTACATCCAACTATCATAATCTTTTCCATCCGATCATGTCAAGATCAAGAATATATTAAGTCTCCATTCAAGGTCAAAATTTTTTACATTCTACTGTGCAATCACTATCGGTATCTTTTCGAGGTGAGTTGACCTTTAGGATTAGGCCTAGTAATGGATCGTGCGTCCGACTTTATTTTTAAAATTCAAATCCACTTGACACCATTCATTCAACAAATTACCAAATCTGAAATAGTTAATTCTTCGTCGGAGAACTAGTATAATTCAGAACTATAATAAATAGAATTAGTGCTTTGTTTTGTTATGTATCCAAGATTTCAAATCGTCGCATTCCTCACATAGAGGTAAAACCTGGAGTCGGAGGCAAATGATAAATGTATCAATAAATCGTGAGTAAAACTAGCTGTCTGGTTAGATTTACACTGCGGTGAGAGAGACTCCTATTGTTTTCAAAAATTTACTGCTCGGCGCGGAGAGCTATAAAACATACAGCATGTTTACAAAAAACCGATACTGATTTTCTCTGCTTTTCACCAAAAATGGCATAGGGCAGCAGACACATATGTTGTGTAAGTTGGCATACACTTTTTTTTTTAATTATTGTAAGAGATTGTCTCTAGAAGTAAATTTTATAATTTCATAATAATTTCCAAATAATGTTAGCGTTTCATAACTCAGGGTAGTAGGTGTTGCCAATAAAGTAATTAATTATGACGGAACATCTAACAAATTACATTCAATAATAAAAAATTAGGCAATAAAAATAATAAAAATAAATCTTGTCTAATGTTGACTGATAAATTTTCTGTTTGATTTTGACACTTGTATGCCGTTAAAATCTATGCGTGCCTGTAAGCGGCGTCCAACGGATCGACAAACCTTTTGGCAATAGTCAATATCAATTTCTTCAAAAGCTTTACAAATATTGTCCCTGGTAAGCTAATGTCTGGGATAAGATTGGAAGATCTGATATATTTCGTTAATTTAAAGATCCACTTGTGCCACAAGGCACCACCCGCCAACCCATTTCATAAATGGGCACTATTTCTAATTCTCACTTTGTTTTTGCTATTTTTTTAAATGCTTTGATACACCAAAAATAGAGTCCGAGTATGGACTCAATGAGTTAATGACTCTATGAATTGAAAATCCAGAATGATGGGGAAAAGGGGAGCAAGGGGTTAGTGTTGCAATTGAAAAAAAAGGTTTGTCAACTTTTTCGTTTTTCGTCCGACGTCGATTATGTTTTGTATTNTACAAATATTGTCCCTGGTAAGCTAATGTCTGGGATAAGATTGGAAGATCTGATATATTTCGTTAATTTAAAGATCCACTTGTGCCACAAGGCACCACCCGCCAACCCATTTCATAAATGGGCACTATTTCTAATTCTCACTTTGTTTTTGCTATTTTTTTAAATGCTTTGATACACCAAAAATAGAGTCCGAGTATGGACTCAATGAGTTAATGACTCTATGAATTGAAAATCCAGAATGATGGGGAAAAGGGGAGCAAGGGGCTAGTGTTGCAATTGAAAAAAAAGGTTTGTCAACTTTTTCGTTTTTCGTCCGACGTCGATTATGTTTTGTATTAGTGTACCTAATCGCATTTCCTATGTGCCATATTTTTAGTTTTTCAAAAATATATTTTATGAATTTTAATTAAATTTTGAAGAAGATTATTTCTGAAAAATGAACATTTAGATCATGTTGGGTATTGTTCTACTCCAACTACTTTTTGCAGCAGCACTGAATGCGTGAAATCATGTTTGGAGCAAAAATAATAATATTAAAAAAATGATTAAAAAAATTTTTTTTTCTCTAAACATGATTTCATGCATTCAGTGCTGCTTTCAAAAGTAGTAGGAGTAGATCAATACCCTACATGATCTAAATGTTTATTTTTCAGAAATTATATTTTTCAAAATTTAATAAAAATTCAAAAAATTTATTTCTGGAAAATTAAAAATATGGCACCTGGGGAATACGATTAGGTACACTCAAAGAAAATTTAATCGACGGCGGTCTAAAAACGAAAAAGTTGACAAGGATGTCTGAAACCCTTTTTTCAATTACAACACTAGCCTCTTGCCCCCCTTCCTCCCATCATTCTGGAATTTTTTAAATTATATCTTACTCCACACATCCCCTTTGGCAATGGGGTGTGTTAAAATTTCAAGTGTCTGGAAAATGTCGAACCTGAATTTATTTTCAGTCCCAGGTTTCAAGGACAATTGCTCACTGGCAATTATCGTTGCAAGACTAGTCTATCACATGACTCAATTTTGCTCGAGGATTATTGACTCATTGAGTCCACAATCGGACTCTATTTTTGGTCTATCAAAGCATTTAAAAACTAGCAAAAACAAAGTGAAAATTAGAAATAGTGCCCATTTATGAAATGGGTTCGCGGGCGGTGCCTTGTGGCGCAAGTGCACCTTTAGATTAACGAAATATATCCGATCTTCCAATCTTATCCCAGACTAGGGTTCCGAATGACTCTGACTCAGTGACTCTGACTCAGTGACTCTGACTCATCGATTTCTCGGAGTCACTGGTTTTGGGTGACTCTGACTCAATAAAGAAATGGGAGTCACTGAGTCGTGACTCTGAGTCACCTGACTCGTGATTCTGTGCTTTTCCAAAGTGACTCTGAGTCGTGACTCACTAGGAAGAGTCATGACTCCCAAGCAACAAAGCGTTGCTGCTTACATCTTGCCTTTTTTGTACTAAAAAATTCTTTTCAACTCCCGCACCTCAACAAATCTGAGAGTGGGAGTTTGCTGCCGCGCGGCTAGTGTTTAGTTTGAAGCACACTTGTAACTTACACCATTACACATCGAAATCCGACTCAGATTTTAATAAAAATCTAAACTCAACGCTTCTAAAATTTCCAACGCACAATCGGAATCGAAGTAGACAATTCGGTAAACTTTATCTTTACATTCAGCTTTATCTACTAAATAAAGAACCATAAAATCTAAAGCATAATTCATAGTTTTAAATAGTTTAGATCTAAATCTAAGATTTTAAGTTTCTCAAAATCGAAATCCATAAAATTTCAGGCCATCGAAATTGAAATATACTAAAAGATCTGGAAATAAGTTTCAAGCATTATAATAAAACGGAGTTTTCTTAAGATAGACAAAGGTTTATACTTAAAAAAAATAAAATTCATAATTTTAATGTGCTCGAATTCGAAATCCGTTATTCGAAGAAGATCCAAATCCAAATTTAATTCAACTTTTCAGTCAAAATTGAAATCGAAATTTAAGTCACTGCACAAACTGTAAGCTAAATCGAAATTCAACGTTAGTCATTCGAAATCGAAACCCAAAACTATTCAGTCATTCGAAATTTTTAATTTAGATTTCAAGCTAATTTAGAAGTGCACTGTTTGATAATTAGGCATTAAAAAAATAAGTTAATTGAACAAAGTCAATAAAATAACAAAAGCTCAAAACCATTCCGATGTGTTCAATCATCGATTATTTTGATAGAGTTGACACAAAGAATAAGTATAAATATTGCACGTAAGGTAATTTAATTTTAAATCGGATCAAAAATAAAGAAAAATTTCAAAAATTTATTTAAGAGTCTTTAATCGAAAAGAGCAGGTAACTTAGCGTCTTTCTATCACTCATTTGGAGCTTTGAATACACATTATGCTGTAAAAAGAAAAATATAAAATTTCTGTGAATCTGAGTCACTGAGTCATGACTCTGAGTCACCTGACTCTGANGTAAAAAGAAAAATATAAAATTTCTGTGAATCTGAGTCACTGAGTCATGACTCTGAGTCACCTGACTCTGACTCTGAATAAAGTGGGAGTCAGTTGGAACCCTATCCCAGACATTAGTTTATCAGGGACAATAGTTGTATGTGACCTCTGAGCTTTGACACAGTTGCTGCCTGAATTGAAGCACCGTTGGGTTGTATATTTATTACTTTGAATAATTAGTTTGTTTCTGTGTCTGGGTAAGTCTATTTTTGTTGAATAATTCCTCATCTAATTTCACTCCCTCCACTTTCTGTTTTTACCACTGTTCATCACATGCCTCAACTTGACCTAAGAGAAAACAACTTTCATTAGTATCCGTTTTTTGTAAACATGCTGTATCTCCTTCACATTTTCAGCGAACTAATGGCGAAATTATACTTCGTTTAAAATAAAAACCATTTCGCGCCCATTTCGTAAATTTTCGCTGCCATTTTAGTCAAACTTGGGTCACTTTTTCTCGGTGAAGGAATGTCGCAAATGAGTCGCGTTTGTTGTATTTCTCACCTCCCGAGGTGTTTTTTCGGAATATCCTGACAAATCACTTTTCGAATATGCACATTCAAAGCTAATCACTAGTTGCCTTACTAAATGGCTAGAATTCCATTTTATTTAAAGAAGACGTTTATAGCCCTACTACAGTGGTTCACAGGTTCTGAAAACAGTTGGAAGCTACTTTTGTCCCATGCTTTTTGCTGGGAAAGGAGTGTTCTTAAAATTGTGTGGAGTATTTCTAAACCGAATTTTGTATGGTCAACCACTTCACAGTTGCAGAAAGATCATTGAAAAGTAGCGTTTGAGGTCAAAAAAATCAAGTCTCTACGATCACTAGGAAAGAAGTTATGATTTTTTGAAACTTGAAAATCTTAGACATTTTTTTGAGACGATGTACTAAGAGAGTGTTTCAAAAGAATATCCAAAAAATTCAGTGTGTAAAACATAACTTCTGAAACGATGGTAGAGTGTTGATTTTTTCAACTTTGTTTCCTACTTTTCAATGGTCTTTCTGAAATTGAAAAGTGTTTCAACAGAAAAAATTTAAACTCACTGCTTTCTTTACGAAAAAAAAACCTATCCTGTTTTTCCCAGCAAAGAGCATGGGACAAAACTAGCTTCCAGCGTTCTTAAAATCCTGTGGATATTGTACCCTAGAGGAGGAAATTTAAACTAAAGTCAAAATTTTCCGAAAACCACCTCGGGGGTGAGCATCTAATGTAAAAAACCTCATTTGCTACAGTAGTTAGTACAGAGCGATGTTTCCATACCACCTTCCCCCCATCAAACCCACCGACCTAAGTATTTTCACCGACCACCGACCTAAGTCAGCNAGTAGCTTCCAGCGTTCTTAAAATCCTGTGGATATTGTACCCTAGAGGAGGAAATTTAAACAAAAGTCAAAATTTTCCGAAAACCACCTCGGGGGTGAGCATCTAATGTAAAAAACTTCATTTGCTACAGTAGTTAGTACAGAGCGATGTTTCCATACCACCTTCCCCCCATCAAACCCACCGACCTAAGTATTTTCACCGACCACCGACCTAAGTCAGCGTTGTTGCTAAATTACACGGATATGTGAACCTAAAATTTCTCACCGACCACCGACCTAAGTCTGCGATGTTGCCACATTCCGCGAACTTATCCAAACATGTTGAAACCTGACATAATCTAAGAACCTTAGTATTTTCACCGATCCCCGACCAAGGTCTGCTGTGTTGCCACATCCCATAAACTTGTCCAAACATGTTTAAACTTGTCATAGCCTATAAACCTAAGCATTCTCATTCACCACAGTCCACAGACCTAAGTTTCTCTACCAATCCCTGACCTAGGTAAGTAATGCTGTCACATTACATAAACCTATCATGTCCAAATATGTTTATACCTGTTTTAACATATGACCAGAAGCTTTTTCCACCGATTACCGACAGCTCTGCAGTGTTGAAATATCTCACTGAACTAGTAACCAGTTTTTTATTCATAAACTTACAGATATTCATACTATACAAGTTTATACCTGTTTTATCCTATGAACACAAGATTTCCAATGCTTGTTGACCTGGGTGTGGAGTGCCCGCCTGGCTGCCCGCCGTCGATTTGTTCGTCTGTCATCAATCGATAATTATTTCTGAAAGTGTCGACCAATTCCTATAAATACTTCTATAAATAAAATTAGACAAGTTCAAACGTGTTTAGACATGAAATCTATGAAATGAAATAGTCCTACTATAGTTAAGTTCCTAATATCTACCGATTACAGATCATGTACACCCAAGGCCAGAAGATCATAAGTCCTCACCAATCATCCAGTTGGCATTTCCCAATAACATAAGTCTTTTCACTCCTCATTTTTCTCCTCTTCCACCTCTACTTCCTCCTCTTCTATCTCCTCCTTTTCGTGCATCTCCTACTCCATTTCCTCCTACTCCTCCTTCTCCACCACTACCACTACCACCACCACCACCACCACCACCACCACCACCATAAATATCGTCAACACAACCAAAATACTTTTAACAATGTTATATTTTTTATTTTATAAGTTTATTGATTATATAGAGATTATATGATTATATGATTATATATCTTTATAACCGAATGCTAAAGTATTAATAATATCTACACCAAATCTTTAATTGTATCTAATGCATTGAGTGCTCTTTTTGTTTGAATTTTAGTGAACAGTCTATGTGCATAGCTTCTAAATCGTTTTGTTTTGGCAGATGTTTGTTCATTTGCATCCAAAACTCGAACAAAATCTTCAAACGCAATCTGATTCTTCACGGCAGTCTTGCTAATTCCGTTGACTTTTTTGGTGTCTGATTCTTCCATAATCCAGTTTCCTTCATCATCATTTTCAAATTCATTGTTGTTGTTGTGATATAGCCTTGGACTTTACGGCGTACATCTTTGGTCTAGGAGATATCACCTGGGTGGTGACTCGATAGGAAAACTAGTATTTGAATTATAATACCACTTTCTTGCTGGTATCGTCATGAAACTTTCCAAACAATGGATGGTGTGGGTTGTATTCGGACATGTCATACCAGTCTTTATTTTTCATGTCTTCATAGATGTCCGCAGTTTGTATCGTATAAATCAACGAGTCCATGTCCGTGTAAAGTAATTGAGCACGATCTCTGTACTGCTGCTGAATTCAATTATAATGCATTTCATACATGATAGACTTTGCAAGATCTAGAATGCTAACTCCAACTGCTATTGGCTTGGCGAGAGTAACTGGCAGTCTCTTCATCATAAAAATACATGTCTCATTGATAGGAATCACATTTTGAACAGTTGGCTTCTTATTATAATATAAGGCTCGTTCTGGTGTGGTTATAAGATGTACCTTTTGACGTTTCGTCACTTGCTCAATGGTTTTGCCGAATGCTGAGTTGTTGAGTAACTTCCAAAAATCCTTTTCAAAGTCACTCGTTGCCTTTTTTCTCATTTCGGTGTTGAAGGCGACAAACTCTTTCATCCACGGTGACTGTGTGAATTGGAGTACTTGATGCACTTTAGTTACTCGAACAGCTATCTCGATGTACTGTTTCAAGGCTGTGTAAAGCCTTGGCCAGAGTTTCCTGGCTCAATGCTTTCTGTTACCATGACATTCTCATTTTGTTCTACATTGTCATCCAAACTTTCCTTCTGTTTCCAAAATAGTCAATTCTCTTTCCTTGCTGATGATCTCCCTCGTTTAATCTTTCCGAGGAAAGTCTAGATCGTACAAGGGAAAATATAGTCATCAATGGCTGCCAAAAACAAGAAGTTTATTCTTAAGTTGATTTTGCTTCGTCGAATCATTAAGAAAAGGAGTAAGCGAAGAATGTACATTCGTAGCATTTTTGAAAATAGAATTGAACGTGGAGAAAGTTTGTTGTTCGAGAGTTAAGCAATGATGCCTATTACCATTTTCGTTATTTCAGGTAATAAATATAAGACAAATTTTGATATAATGAAGCCATTATAAAATTATGTTTTTACATTAGAATGGGCAAAGGAAATTATGATGAGATTATAGATCTTGTCTCAAACTCAATCCAACGAAAGAAAAATCATCGTCGACCGATTTCACCAACTCAGAAACTAGCAGTTACAATTCAGTACAAAACACAATCATAAACTTTACAGACGTTCAAACTTACTTGTGACGTATTTTAGGTTCCTGGCAACTGGAAATTCACAAGTATCTCTAGCTCTCAACTACTGTATTTCACCACAATGTTTCTATAATTCTCCGTAAAGTCATGACTGCAATTTGTGATAAAATGGGTCCTATATATTTGCCGAACCTTACGGAAGAAACATGGAAGCAATCTGAGGAAGGATTTCGAAGGAATTGGAATTTCCCAAACGCTTGCGGTGCTATGGACGGGAAGCACGTGAAAATACGTGGACCTAGATTCTCGGGAAGCAAATACTATAATTACAAAAACTTCTACTCAATTGTCCTCCTAGCAATCGTAGATCCAACGCACAAATTCATTGTCGTGGACATTGGGGCTTCGGGTTCTCAATCGGACGGTGGAGTATACACCAGATCACAAATTGGAAAATCATTACAGGCACAAACAATCGGAATTCCTCCACCTAAATCTATTGGCTTTGAAAATGTCATTCTTCCTCATGTGATTCTAGCGGACGATGCATTTTCTCTGAAACCTTATCTAATGAAGCCTTATCCTGGAAAGTTTCTAGAAAAAGATAATCGAATCTTCAACTATCGTTTGTCGCGAGCACGCATGGCAGTAGAAAATGCATTCAGGGTTTTAGCAGCTAGATTTCGCGTGTTTAATACATCTATTGCTGCGGATATGGAATTGACAAAACTAGTTGTAAAAACCACAGTTATTCTTCATAATTTCCTACTTACAAAAAATGATATGAATACGATCACTATTGATTCGATGAAAGGATATTCCGAAGGTAACTGGAGACAAACCACTGAAGATGATACTGGGTTTGAACGTCTAACGATTCAAGGAACAAACAACTATTCAACTTCCGCTTCAGAAGTACGAGAGAAATTTAAAAAATANCGCAAGGTGCTCTTAATTTGGCAGAATAATTGTATTTAATAGAATAAGAAATAAAATTAAACCTTTTAGTAATAACTTTTACGTAGCATACNTGCAAGGAACAAACAACTATTCAACTTCCGCTTCAGAAGTACGAGAAAAATTTAAAAAATATTTCAATACGCAAGGTGCTCTTAACTTGGCAGAATAATTGTATTTAATAGAATAAGAAATAAAATTAAACCTTTTAGTAATAACTTTTACGTAGCATACATATGTACGTTACAGATTACTTAGCTCTGCATCATGAACTATTTTATTAATCTCCAGTTGAGTTTCCAAATAGCATCTCCGATTTTCAGATGATAATTTTCTCAATTTCTGAACAAGAGTTTTTCCAAACGCATCGAATTCATCATCTTCTGTTGACATTAGTTCAACCAACCGCGTCTCAATTTCGTCTAATTTCCTCTGTAATATTTCGGTAAATAATAATTGGATATATATCATTTATGTATAGGGTGTTTATTTTTTTTTTGCACTCTAGAAAGCATGACGTCATTTTTTCACATTTTTTTGCTAATTGCAGCATGGGTTGGGAGGAACTACAATTAAATTGGAGAAAGAGGGTGCAAAGAAAGATTAAACACCCTGTAATAATTAATCGGTTTACTTTTTTTCCTCCGAATTTTGAGTGGACACGGCCAGCAGAGTTTCCATTTGAACGTTTCACCAACGTCACATCGTTTCGTGTGAGTGGGATGCACCCGTCCTCATCTTCAACTTCTATTTGAGAAATGTCGAGAATTTGGAAACCACCGTTTGTAATAACGTTCACTTCTTTTCCTGCATCTAGATTTGTGTAATTACTAGTAACAATATATTTTTAATTAATATTTCAGAAATCATGCGTATAAAATGCAAGTTTATTACTTCTCGTCAGGCTCAACATCTCTCAAAAACATCATAGACGTTTCATTACGATAGTATAGTCTCCGCCCATCGCTTCCTCAAGGTATTTTTAAGCGTAAAAGAAATTTCATGAATTGAGCCCTCAAACTCATCCAGGTAGTTTTGCAATGGTTTGCTAAGATTTATTCATAATCTTAGTAAATTCGAATAAAGATTAAAAAAAAAATTTTTTTTTTACCGTCTTTATTCAGTGCAGTCCCAACTTTCCTCCACGCATTTTCCTTAACTTTAGTATTTTTGAAGTCGTTGTTTGATTTGTCTCAGAGACGCATCTCCTCTCGCACTGCGTCAATAAGTTCTTTTTCGAAATTATCACCCATTCTTCCAAAATGAACTTCTTTTCCTACTTCGTTCTCTCGAAAAAGTTGAGCTCGAGTCAACTTCAAAAGGAGAACAGAATGAGATCAGAAAATGATGGGAAAAAGAAAGTTTGGATGCTTTTCTTTTCACATTTGGTTCTCATGGCATTCTCATGGCAACTGTCTGATAACTTTATGAGAAAGTATGGATAATGGAAATCAGGTAGGAACGATGAAAGGAACGAGAAAACCAAAGACTCTGGATCCAGCTTAATGCACTATAATTTTTCTTATGATGTAGATCTGCAACCAACTTCTCCACTCGATACTCCGTTCTTGATTCCCAAATTATCTTTCAAGGTAACCTGATAAGTCTTCGATAACGCATCCAGAGTAACAGTTCTTTTCAAATGAACTGGTTGGTATTCATTGAATTTTTTATGTAGACAGGGATCAATTTCCATGTCTACTTCCAGCAAATATCCGAAATCTTCAGAAAGAGAATTAATAAACACTAGGACATTTACTTCAATAATTTCTAAATTAACAAGCCATTTGAAGTTGCCAACTGGGAGCGCCATACTAATTGATTTCCCGTACAGGTTGTTTGCATCAATTCTTGTTTGCATCAAAAATGATGTACGAAATTTGCTCTTCGGTATTGAACTTTGCGTCCATGTAATTGTTGGTTTTGGCAAACCGTGTACTTGCAACGCTCACATAGCCTCCACGAATTGCTTGCTCAATCCGTAGATGCATGGTGGAGTCAGTAATTCGGTCCAGTTGTACTTAGCTTTTGTTTAAGAAACAGTCAAACTTAAACGTCAGTCTGCTTAATAGTTGTAATGCTCGATAGTTGTTCGGAGGAAAGCTTTGGTTGAATCATCACAGAAAGAAATTTCTCTGATGACTTGGGAATGACGTCAATCTCCTCGATGTGTTGTAGTTTTGCGACAGGTTGTACGATGAAGTGAACATCGTAAGATCCAAAGTTGTGAACAAATATAGGAAAATTTTTTTCCACTTGAGCTGCAATGTTGCATTTTTGATGATCGACCCTGATGAATTCAATCTGGGGGCAGATGAGAATGATGACAGACGATTGTATCTTCTCCGGTAAAACCTTTTTTGCAAAAGCAGCCAATTCGGCGATATTATTGCTTCTTATACTTCATATATTCATATCTTTTGCTTCTTCATAACTATCAACAAGCTTCTCGCACTCACGGGCGCACTCGATAATTTCACTGACACTTTGGGCTGCTACATCTTCGTTGTCACTTTCACAATGATAATAATTCCCAGTGTTTCCTTGATGATCGACACAAATCAATTAGTATCCACAAGGTTTGTGGAGATTTACAGGGTTTGATTTAATTTGGTGTTTATCTTCTTTGCGCTCTGGGAGGAAAGCTTCAAAGTCCAAATAGAAGCTGGAACGGGACGAGTTGAGCACAGTCCCATTTATCAAAAGTAAACTTACTACTTTTCTTAGGATAACTCGTCTTCTGCTGATCAACCGAAGAACAACTTTTGATGTTCCTGAAGGGTTCGATCCAACGTGAAACTTTGCAGATAGTTTCGACAAACTCGAAACATATGGGTAGTTCTACAATAATAAATTCGGAAGTCTGCGCACGTCTACCTTAGATTATTTTATTTATTTAATTACCTTAGCTGTAGACCTCATTGGACACTGAATCCGTAACTAGTTTTCAAAAACGAATAGATTAAGTTAATGAAAATTGTAATTAAAATAATGAAAATTAGGATTAAAAAATCTTTAAAAATCTTAATTGTGGGGGGTAGAGAACAATAGCAGTTTTTGTTTGACTCACCTCTATGTCGCAGTCGGCTGGGGCTAATGAGTTATGCATCAGTGGAAAGCTTGTCTCAAAGGGAAACTAATGTAATGAAATTAGATGGCATTGGGTACCAGTTATAATTTTCTACATAAAGCTCTGCTGTAGTTTTACAAAATTCTGATAAAAGGATCGGATCAATCGGAAGTTGACACGAGAGGGTAATAAGAATTGTTTGAAATTTTTTAACAAGTAATGGATGAATTCCAAGTATTTTAGCAAATAATTCAGGTTCACTAAAAGCCCTCCTAGCAGTGTTGCCATTACTACAAGTTCCGCTGCCTCCGGGTTTTGGAATGTCGACTCGGAGGCTCATTTTCTCCAAACGTTTGGCTTGAACTACTTTCTTTTGTTGTCCAAATTCTAGTTTATGCTCTGTTGTCCTCATTTGCCAGCACTTCGTATTCACACGGTAAGAAATGTGAAGTAAACATTCAAAAATACGTATCCAGGTGTTTAATGGTCTGACTCCAAATTGCAGTGAGCCAGGAGTAGGGAAGAATACTTCTTTTTCTATATTTTCTAATTTGTTGAAGTCTTTCGGTGTGGCCTTGCAAATTGGACAAGTTTGCAGTGAGGTTGTATTTGTAATTATATTCAAAACTTTTCCATCAATAAGTTTCATGAAGACTGAGAAGGTGAAAATGACTCGAGTTTTGTCGTCGAGAGCAAATTCAAAAATTTCTAACCGGGAAGTTTCCTCGTCCACTTCTTTTTTTTGTTCAAAATTAAGTCTTTAGATTCGTTAATGTATTGCATCTTCAATGGACGGCAGAACCGTGTAGACTGTGGTGTTGGGTTGTTCCAACGAATTGTGCCCTCAGATGACGTCAACCGTAGAGGAATTAGGGTAGTAGCGAATAAATTTTGATCAGTAAATTCTGTTTGTTCATACATCTGGTCGTATCCTTGTTTATAAAGGCTGTAGCCGGAACTTTCATCAAATCCCCATGAACAAACCAAAGTTGATTCACAAACATTAAATGAACATTTTCGGACTACCTCTGCTTGGTATTGAATTATTATTTTTGCCGTGTGATTCAGTAAATCTTGAATAGAAAATTTGGCGACTGTTTCGTTGCAGAAAATGATTGCCTTAGAGGTCGACAATCCGATTTTGATTTTGCAACATTAATGTACAACGGAAAAACGTTTACGTTTTTGGATCTTAAACTGCTACGTAGTTTGGTGTACTGTTCCTTCGATAGAGACAAATCCAAAAGAAGAGTGATTCAGTGGAAGTATAATTTGCGTAAGAATGGGCGAAAAGTTTTCGGCGCATTTTGGTGGGTCTTCTTGGAGTCTTTAGATAATAACTGAGGAGAGTTGCCAGATCACGTTTTCCCGCGCTCTTAGCGGCATATTCAGCAGTTTTAATTATTTTTACCGGATTGTTTTTATTTTCTTTGCTTAATTCAATTGACTTCATTTGCTGGTATCTACTTGACAGATCATCAAATGGTAAGGCAGGTCTTCCTGCGCCACCAGAGAGATGCCGTGATGGACTGGACTGTGCGGACTGTTCATAATGATTTCTACATCACGAATCTAATATATGAATACAAAAAATTGGTTATGGAATAATAGATGTTAATTTGGCTATTAAATTTTGGTTATGATTAATAATACCGGAAATTTCTCAATGAGCAAATCATCATTCTGATTCTCCTATCTCTCGCGAGTGCTTCTAAATTTTTTCCACCTTTCATTATTCTTATAGAAAACTGGTTAGATACTGATTTCTGAAGTTTTTCTAAATGATTTTGCCGGACATCCCCAACAGATGCATTTAAAATTTCTAGAATTTTCTGAACCCCAGTGTCTCTAGTCATCATATCCTGAGACACGAATGTGCTGATGACCTCCCTCTTTGTTAATTTAGGTCTAGCAGCAGCCATACCAACAAAATTAATCATAATTATAGATAAGTTAATGAATATTATAAAAAAAAAATCTCACTAGGTGAAGGATGAACCAGTTTCAATGTCAGTTGATACTATTAACAATTTTTTATATTAACAAGCATTTTTATTCCAAGTATATCAAAAATAATGAAGTTATGAGAAAAACTGAATTTTTGTAGCCTGAGACACACAACAAGGCGTTTTTCACTAACAAATGAGAAGGGGAGAACGGTGGACAAGGGTGAGATTAGTCACTATACTATATATACACATCCAGGAGTGTACATTTGGATGTGGAATTTGATGCAGAAATTGAAAGTTGTGAAACCCCTATCTTTTTAATGCATTTTCAGATTTTCCATCTGCTCCTACTGTCATGAGTTTTATAACAACGGTGACATTTCGCCCAAACGATCTTACTACCACAACGTTTGATCTGTGCTAATTTTATGAAATTTGGAGCAACCTTAATTTTCTGCAAAATTGCCCATATAAAACCCTACTGTGCAGTACCCTAAATACGCTGTAAAAATCTGAGTTTCTTCTAAATTTTTATCATTAATTACATTTTGAAATTCAAACTGAATTTGTTTGATTAGTGTTTCTCACTATAAAAACTTTAAAAAAATCTCTTTAGACTATTTCTGAAACTCTTCCTTGTATAATGAACAACTCAAGTATATTTCGACATGACATTTCCTTCGAATCTTCAGATTTTTTGTGCCAATTAAAATTTTAGTATTAATATTTCCAATTAACAAAATTAGGTCGGAATTTGATATAGAAATGAAGTTGAGCTACTTCGTAGATTTGTAGATTACACGGATAGAACTTGTATTGTCAGTAATCAAAGGTTGGGAAAGAGCGATTTTTTATCTGGCTTCACTTCACCTTAGACTGTTCTCTTTCAATGTATTCCAAATACGTACAAAATGTAATAACGTAGAAGAATTAAAAGTCGCGTTATAATTACTAAAAAATAGAATGAACTGCAAAGAAAAAGAAACACTTAGCATCTTATTTAAAAATGTTTTTTACATAGTAAATAGTAATTTAATTCAACAAGACAGTTACGCAAAATTAATTAACTTCATAAACAGCGAATAATATAAACTACAAATTAATTTGTATAAAGCTTATAATATGTATACATTCATTTCAATAGCAGAACGATGGGTATGAGAAATATAATAATGGGACCTAGTTCGTGCTGTTTTACCTGGTGTAGTGGTAAAACGTGTGAAAGATAGTGACATAATCATTTTTGCATACCAATCGGTGACTGGTTCTAATCTGCGGATAGGTAGTAGAAAATGCGAACCTGGATTCCAGCTCATGGTAGGTGGATGTTGCAATAATCTTTTCTGTGGACACGAAGAAAAATTGAATCTTTGGTAATGCAGACAAGCAATGATAATATAATTCTTTGGTTCGAGAATGTGACCTTCGTTGACGACTCGTAAACTTTGACGTCGGGCTGAATCGTTTATATGAGCCGAAATTCCATCAACCACCCCTTTACCATGAGATGTCGCGGAAAAATTCCAAGATGCAGTGACAGCTAAAATCTCGGTAGTGGTATGTCAGGTTGTCAAAATTTTTACAATTTTTGTATTGCCGTCCGCATCCGTCACTCCAAAACACCACATGTGCAATTTGTGGAAATTGCACACGCAGCCATGAAATGAAAATTTTTTGAAAGGCAAAATACGTTACTGTGTCATTCCGGCAAAATGGGTGAATTGTAGCTTCGTTGGTCTCCCAGTGGAAGCTCTTGGGTGCGTCTTTCACAAGAAAACTAAAGTTTCCAGCGAAATTCGCTGCTGTGGAAGGTAGCAAATGAGAAAAGGATTGTATTTTCTTGAACTGAGCCGGTTGTGTCGCAGAGACAAAATGGAGAGGCAACAACTTGACAAACTTTCCACAAAGTGCTTCAGTAAAGTCATGAAGCGAGGCCATAGAAACCATTTTATTTTTATAAAACACTTGCTTGGTGTTTTAAAGAATGCTGGCGTTGTTTTGCATCATATAGAAGTTTATAAGAAATTCCCCCTTTTTGTGAGGTTTTACACCTTTTGAATACTTAGTATTTCCTAGTTTGTAAATGGTACAAAATGACCCCTATGAAAAATTACGATGAATTATGTTGGAAGAAGAGACGAGTTGTGACTATAGCCGTGTATGATCAAAGAAAAATAAAAAACCTATTGCGCATGTGTAGAAAAAGTTAAACNAGAGTTGTGACTATAGCCGTGTATGATCAAAGAAAAATAAAAAACCTATTGCGCATGTGTAGAAAAAGTTAAACGCGCCTGAAAAGTCCTTAAAATCCCTAACAACCCTAAACCCTACGGACACCTCGTGAGTAAGCTACAAAGTTGAATGACCTTTTTTCACTCGCGTCCCTGTGGCGTACACAGAGCGAAACCCCTTACCCAATCGCTGGCATAAACTCTTACAATCCGACTCTTCTCCAAGAAACTTGGTACGAGTGCGGACGTTGAGTAACCACCATATCGATCCCTGGTACTCCCTTTTGTTCCGACATATCACCTCAGGAATGTCGACTTACACTATGGCCATTCACTTTAAGTTGGCCCAAAAACTCCCAAAACGCTTTTGGAACGAAATATTATTGAAGAAATCGATAATTTAAATATTTTTACGTAACAGCAATAAATTTATACTTAATTAGAGTTATTTATCATGTTTAATTAATGATTAAATGGCAATTCCCATTACCTAAATTTCCCTACTTTTACGCGCATGCGTTAAACTGAGGTGAATGAACCCACTCCCTCATACATCTCATACATTTCCACAACTCACAAATTGTCCAACTTCCCCTTGCCTGATTGTTTCTTCGACATTTTCTTTTCGATTGATACCTGACCGTCAAACATCGGTTGATCGTCCTTAGTGTCCATGTTAACCGAGACAGTTATTGAAAAAATGTTTTGAGATTCCACATTCTCGAGTTGGTCAAGAGTTATTGGNTCCATGTTAACCGAGACAGTTATTGAAAAAATGTTTTGAGATTCCACATTCTCGAGTTGGTCAAGAGTTATTGGAAATGTGATTTCATCCATGTTCACTTTTTTCACAAGTTTGCTATAAGTTTACACATCAATTTTGTTTCGATTTATATTTGTTGCGGGAACTCCGGTAATCTTTGGATGAGAAAGNTCCATGTTAACCGAGACAGTTATTGAAAAAATGTTTTGAGATTCCACATTCTCGAGTTGGTCAAGAGTTATTGGGAATGTGATTTCATCCATGTTCACTTTTTTCACAAGTTTGTTATAAGTTTACACATCAATTTTGTTTCGATTTATATTTGTTGCGGGAACTCCGGTAATCTTTGGATGAGAAAGAACCTTCCAAAGGAAACATTTGTTATGTGAATTATCCACAGACAGCCCAATTGTCTATATTTAGAAAAAGTTTGGGATGTTGATCCAGTGGGAATTGGCTCGATGTATATGTTCCCACTTTTGTTGCAGAGTACTTGCACGTCACAATTGTATAATCTTGAATTTCTTCCAAGATCCAGCCATAACCTTCACATGTGAATTCTTTGATTTTCGTGTCAATGTAACTTGTCATAATGATCCAAACATTGGAAATCATATGTTCAGCCAGAACAAGATGTGAGAATGGTCTAAATGGTACAATATGTTCTTCTTCTCGCCCATCTGGATGGGATTTGCTGAACTTGCACTGAATTCTAAAGTAGGCTTTAAAGTTATCCCTTGATGTCAGTTTGTCTCTGAGAATTTTGAATGAGTCTGGTTAAACACATTGAAGAAATCCTCGTGCTCTATCTTGTTCTTACACTTGAACACATCAATTTCTACTCTGTTTTTTAACCACACCCACACAAGTCATTTCATGTACAACGGGAGTTGTATCGTGAATTTCATTTCCAACTTGTTGAATTGCCGTGTAGAATTCTTTATGGTTTGATACTATATTGATCGAGTGTGATCGAACACAACGGACAATGTGTTCGATTGTGCATTTGATAAATATCTTATTAATTTGTGGGATTTTGATTATCGCACTCGGAACGTCCAAGATATGATTCATGAGTGTTGAAGAAATGAGTGTCCATCTCCGTCTTTGAAGGGAATACTGTGTCACAAACGAGACATGTTCGGGAAACTTCAGGAGTATCACTCCAAAACTCCACTTGGGCACTGAGACAGTGTTCTTCCATTTTTTGCTTGCAATTGAATTTTACATCACATATTCGACAGCAATCTTGAAGTTTAGCCTTCTTGCTACTCGATGCTTCACTCAGTGCATCTCGCTTAGACATTATGTAAGGAATATTGCTATTAATTTGTGTATAAACGATAGTTTTCGATAAAATTTACGTTATTGTCAGAGAATGTTTAAGTTTTCAAACATTAATGATATTGTAACTTACCTGTTCGTTGAAAACTACTTCTTCCAAATTTAATTTACTAAAAAGTATCAAATTAATTTATAGAATTGCGTCTGCTTCCGTCAATGTAATATTTAAAACAGAAAAAATTATTTTGTTTTGTTAAAAGAGAAGGTTAATTCTCGAAATGGTATTTTTACGTTATAGCCTTTCTCTTTTCTATTGGTTCGGTATGAAGTCTTTGTGTCTATGTAGAAATGTTCAAACCTGTTTCTACAGATGTCAATATGTTGGTGATTCTTAGCTGCGGTTGTCAATGTTGGTGTAGGTTTCTTAGCTGCTTATGTCAGTGATAGTGTTGGAGTCTTATCTATTTATGTCAGTGATAGTGTTGGATTCTTAGCTACTGGCGTCAGTGTTGGTGACATTGTTTGTTCATGTTTATGGTTATAAAACCGGTTTTGCAAAAAGAGGTAAAGCCTAGCAAATTTGCTAGGTTGCTCGTTTGCTAGATTCCGGGGCTTACAGGATACGGGATAAGGACGAATCCGACAAAATTGGTTATGACCGCCTTCTCGAGAAAAAATGATTGACTTTATATTAAAACATGTGACTTTGTACTCGACCAAAGTGATATAGCAACACCGTTTACTTTATTGGAAAATGACAACATGGTGGTTGGTAAAGAGTTAGGTCTTTAGGTATTGAATGTACGTGATCTGTGCTCGGTGCTTGTTCGGATGTTATATGAGGTAGAATTTTTTCAATTGTTGGATACAATGTCTAAACTGTCTGCTGTTAAATAATCCTTTATGGATAATTATCACTTGTTGTCGGTCGGGTGGGCACCTCACACCCAGGTCAACAGGCATTGGAAATCTTGTGTTCATAGGATAAAACAGGTATAAACAGATATATAAATAGTATGAATATCTGTAAGTTTATGGGTAAAAGACTTAAGTTATTAGTTCAGTGCGATATTTCAACACTGCAGAGCTGTCCGTAATCGGTGGAAAAAGCTTGTGTTCATAGGTTAAACAGAGGCGTGGTCGGTGAGAAATATTAGGTTCACATATCCGTGTAATTTAGCAACAACTCTGACTTAGGTCGGTGATCGGTGGGTTTGAGGGAAGGGGGTAGTATGGGAACATCGCCAGGTGCTATCTACTGCCACCTTCCTTCACCGAAAATAACGAACCCCAAAATTGTCTAAATGGCGACTAAAAAGAACAAAATCGGCGTGAAATCGCAATTTCTCGGGAAAGAAATACGGGTATTTTCAAGTTACAACTACTACTGTGGGGGTGGGTAGCGTCAGAGGTAGAGTTAATTAATATTAATAAGAATTTAGGGAAAGGTAAGTTAATTAATTAAGAACTTTACTTTAAATAATAATTTAAATAACAAAAACAACAAAAATAATTAAGAGAGAAAGGGAGAGAGATGCTTCCTCTTCAAGATCTCAAAGGGCAATTGACCTCTTTCTTTCTTGTTCTTTTCCTTCTTTCCCAATTCGGACAAATTGTAACCCGTAAACAAATTCGTCTCCATGGCATTCCCACACTACAGACGACAAATATTTTGATTAGATTGGTGAAATCACTCTTTCGATAATATCTAAAACAATAGGAATCCCTCATTAAACTCATTGACTTATCGCAAGCCTCAGGATTTGACCAATTTAACAACTTTTAATTTGAAATTGTTGAAATTTAATAATGTTACCTTATAATAAAATAAAAAAATTTATTAAATTTAACCACTTTTTATCATATAACCAAAATCCTTTATTGATAAAAATTTAAAAGATTCAAATTTAGGCTTTGTCCACCATTTCCTTTAGGTTTAATGAGCTAAGTTCTTTGTTTTTCCAGCTCCAAAGGGAAACCTGTGTACAATTGTAGAATACATCAAATTTCTGCTGTCACCATCATCTGTCACCATATGTGGCTTGTTCATCGATTATAACACTTCTTGAAAACATTGGAAATGAGTTTGAGATCCCAAATCTTTGCAACACAATAGAGGCCAGAGAGCTTTCCGCAGGAATATTTCTTTCACTGACTTCAGGCAGTATAGTAGAAGTGACGACATTGAACTCATTGTTTTTCAGAAAGATATCTAGGTCCTTGAGGCAAGAATGGATTCGGTGAGGAACTGCTTCCTCGTAAATCACTCCGTTGCCACCTATGTCATCCTGGACTTCAGCCACGTCTCCAATGCTACCAAATTGAACAACCAATCCTGGGACGTTGTCATGCTTCCGTTTTTCACAGATACGTTCCATAATTGAGTTGGCCAGGGCATAATTCGACTTCCCAGTATTTACTCGTCCCGAGTCAGCATTGGAGATGACCACAAAGTATTCTAGCTCGGGACAAAGTTTCCTACTTGCAATGTCTAAGCTCATTGTCCTATCAATTTGTGACTTTGTCACGGTATTGAAACTCTCCACTGACTGATTTTCGACAGTTACATCTTTGGCTAACTACAACAATAGGAAAATGAACATTATTACATGATCTCAAACGAACAATGCACAAAACTGTGGCGGTAATTGGAAGGGAAACGTTAATTTAACGCAGGTACACAAATAAACTGAAAATATAAACTAAAAGTAGTAAATACCTTCATATCTAAGTTGAATATCCCTCCAATTGGTCCCAATTTTTCGGCATCTTTGATTACTTTAGTCGCTCCATGCACGGTAGTGACATCTGTGTTCACAATGGATACTTGGGCTGTTTGTGATGCCCATCGACGAATGGCCAGTGATTGGTAGCCGTTTTCCACTAGTGACCGAGATACGAGGATTATATTTCGAGCGCCACGATGAACTAGCCATCCACCTAGCTCGACACCAAAGTCACTGAGTCCGCCAATAATGATGAACGATTTT
This sequence comes from Holacanthella duospinosa, assembly GCA_002738285.1. Taxonomy (NCBI): domain Eukaryota; kingdom Metazoa; phylum Arthropoda; class Collembola; order Poduromorpha; family Neanuridae; genus Holacanthella; species Holacanthella duospinosa. The sequence continues at coordinate 282,495 of NIPM01000222.1, read as the reverse complement.
AATGGATTAAAAAATGTTCTTAGTCTTGCAGAAACAGCAGACAATTTCTGATAGGTAGATGTCTCATTCTTGATTGTGATCACCACTTTATTCATATGGTTTCCCGTGGCCATGTACCGGAAAGCGTCTTCGATTTCGTCCACTGTGAACATAGTTCGAGGAAGCGGTCGAACAACTCCAGTTTTAATTCCTTCAGAAACTAATTCAAACACTTGCCGTTTCTCTTTTGACGGATTCTCGAAGAGGGCATTAAGCAAAATCCAGTGGAACGACAAGTTTTTTCGAAATATTCTCATGCCTGAAGAATAGTTGCTGGAAAAATCATAATTTTCAAGTTCCAAAAACCGACCTCCTTCTGCCAAACAACGTAGAGAAGCTTGCAGTTTTTCTTCGGACAAAGAATTGAGTACTAAATCTACACCGATGCCCTCTGTATGACAAATCACATGCTCCTCAAACGTTGTGTTTCGAGAATTTGCAAAATTCTCGTCCTTCAACTTAAAAAAAATCGTAATTTAATAGAATTATGGTCCTACAACAGTTAATATGTTATTCTCACTATTTTACCTCAGGAAATTGTTGTTGCAACAATGTTTTCTTTTCAGGGAATTCTATGGTGGTGAACACTTTACAATTCATGCTTAGTGCAATCGCAATGGCTGCATGGCCAACGCTTCCCGAACCAGAGTGAATCAACACAGATTCTCCATTTCTCATTTTCCCCCGAACGATCAGAGAATAGTACGCCTATAAATCACCAATTTAACTTAACATTAATTTATACTTTTTCAAATTTTTTGTTTGCTCTTCAGAATATTATTTTAAATAAAGCACTTTTTGGTTGTGCTTGCAGTTATTCAGACTTACGGTTGAATAAGCAACAGGTACAGTGGCTGCTTCTTCCATGGACCATTCCTGTGGGACTTTCCACATAAAGTGAGGGTCTGCTAGGACATGCGTAGCCAATCCCTTCGCTTCCACCATCCCCATCACCCTGTTTCCATTTCTGTCCTTCCCTACAAATTCGAGACCGAAAATACAGTCTTGTGTGGCTAGTTTCCCTGGAAGAGCCTCTGGTGGCAACTTCCCTGTCGCCAGCATTACATCCCGAAAATTAAGTGGAGCATAATAGACTTCACAGATCTCTGTCGATTGGTTGTCACTTGACAGCGAGTTTGAAAATGCAGGCGCCTGGATGAACTTGAGACTCGACAAATCACCACGAGTTTCGACGTTGATGTATGCGTAAGGCGTTTCCCGAACTGACAATTCTTCTTGTTTTAAACTAAAATGGCGATAAGATCCTAATACACCTTGATTGTCGATCACGTTCATAACGAGATCCTTCTGGAGAATTTCTTGGACCATTGGATTACTTGTGTTGGAAATATCTATATTCTCTTTTGAAGAAAACAGACAGCGAATTTTGTTGCCTCCTGGCTCTTGTCTAAGACATTTGACCAACCCTATTATTCCTGAATATGGGTTGTTGAAAGACGTAATGAAAATGGGTGGGAAGGTTTTATCTAATGAGGATTTCATCATGACTTGTTGCAATGGGAGAAGCCAATTGAAGTTGTTGTCATGCGTGGTGATCACCAGTGGAGAAACTCTTTCCGCCGTTTCTTCCTATACGTTCCAATACAAAATTATTCTTAAGAATGTTTGAATCTTTAGGAATTTTATACCTTGCGAAGCAAATAGAAAATCGACTCATTAGTTCGTCTACTGGCAACCAGATTCAGTTTGTTATATTTTGTTCCAGCCTCTATTCGTTTTGTGGTTTTCAAGAATACAAACTGATTTTCCTTCAACGATGCTTCCAAAGTGACTAGAGTTTCTTCTGATTCTGTGACGATCAAATTCAGCAACTCGTCTTTAAGTTTGGATCTAACGTAGTCCCCATGGCCTTCCAACTTTTCCTTTGTATCGTCATTTGCACCTTTGGAGACATTTGTAGCCGCAACGTTGACACTTGACAAATTTTCAAGAATGAGATCAATGAAGAATTTGACAACATCTTCCTGCCGCCAAACTTCTTCAACAAAATATGGGGTGAATTTGACAGCTTCTAAAGTTTGTATTTGATTCTTGTAATTTGACAAAATAAGCGAATTATTAATTTACTTTTAGAATTTCAACTGCTATTCAAATGTAAGCGGATTATCATACCATTGCTTCATGATGAGTAATGCTCATCTTCAGTCCTTTGAACTCAATTCCAGGACATCTGAGAGTTTTGAACTTTTGCTGGTAAGTCACTGTCACACCTAAAGACATTAACATATTCGTATATTATACAGTCATGATCCACGGTGATATAAAGCATGTGTCTTAAAACTACTACGACAATTTTTTTTAACACAGCGAACTAACTTAATTAGTAAGTTACTAATTAATTAACTTTAAATGACTAATGTGTTTCTGTTGTTTTTGGGCATCTTTTGTTATTCTCACCTTCTGCGGCGACATCTGTTTTCTTTTGAATCATTTCAATGAATTTTTGTGGATTGATTACAGCTCTTTGGAGACTTGTCGGAAGATAGAGACCACGTATCTGTTTACAGACAACTTGAAATTGGAGCATTGTGTCGAGGAATCCTACCCAGTTATCCTCCCATCCAATTTTGGCCCATTTGCCTTCATTATCGGCCATTTTGATTCCTTTAAATACACCCTGGTACTCGTATCCTTGAAGACGGAGTTCTTTGTAAATGTCGTCTTTACTCAGAGGAAGAAACTTTGAACTTTCTTCTATTTGCGAGTTGTCAGATGTTATAGTTGACGAATGGTCAGATACCCTTACAATTCCTGTTACGGTGACACAGTCTCCTTCGCTTATTTGGAAGTTTCCAGTTTTTTCAGTAATACTCACCAGCAACTTTATTGAACCTGCAAAATTTTGTTGGATAAAGAAAGCAATTCCATAAAGCCTAAACACATACAGTGGAGCACTTTTCAAAGNAAACTATATATCTTAACTGTTTCTAAGTTATATACAGTGGAGCACTTTTCAAAGACCATTATTTTGCAAGGAAAATTTTGGTCTTACAGCTGGGGATATTATAAGCCTGCGCCACTGTATATATTGACACGCCAGTTAGGCTACATGCACATAGAGACGCGACAGCGAATTTTACATACGCGATGACGATTTTAGTATTCACGATTGACGCAAAAGCCTTCACATATATTCGCGACGAGAGTTTTTTCAATGGCGATGTGAGTTTTTAGATATTTTATCGTCGCTAGGAGCGATTCGCTCATATCTGTTCGAAACAGATATTTTTTGTGACGATACGCGATTTTATAATGATAAGAGATGGTGAGTTGAAAAAAAAATCAAAGTTTGACCCCTATGTGTGTTTCCACTTCACTCAACAGAGAACCTGCCGATCCGTCTTTCTCCTTTCTCTGCTTTGCTCCTGTCCAATCAAAACACATTCTGTAATGCTGATAGATGGTGAATTGAGAAAAAAACTCGAGGGTTTTGACCCCTGTGTGTGTTTCCACCTGACTCAACAGAGAACCTGCCGACCCTTCTGTTTGCCTCTGGGTAGTTCCACAATAACAAATTCGGAACCCTGCGCACTTCTACCNAAAGTTTAACATAACATTATGTGTTTTGGTCGGTCTGCATGCTCTGAGCTTGCAGACATGTAATCATTCAGTTTTCAATGTTTGGGTCTGTGAACTATAAGTTCACAGATAAACTTATTTATAGTATAGTTAATTGATTGATTGGTTCGAAGCCTCATGCAATACTCCCGCAAAAGTAAGGAGAATTGCATGAGAGAATGTTGGTCATTATTCGTCGTACCGTTGGTGGCTCTGCTCTTATATTTGTTCTCTCTGAGACATTAGAGGAATTTAAATATTAAGTTTAGGTCTGTACCAGAGCTAATTATGAGATTCGCGCCACAAATATGTGACGTAGAAGGACTTTCTCCTTCCTCAAGACTTAGTCCGTCTTTCAAAAACTTAATTCCAGACCTAATTCCCTCTCACTTTAGGTCTGAGATTAAGTCCAAACCAAGAGTTTTGTTTTTTTGTTTTTCTTCAGTTTATAAGCAATATTTAAGTTTTAGTTTCATTTGTTTTAGTTTTAATTGTAAATTACGTAATGTTTTTAGTAATTAATTAAGTATTGGGTCTAAAAAAGGTTGAATTTCGAAAAAAATCGAAAGTACGATCTGGCTGTTTAGGTAGGAACAGTCAGTTAATCCATTTTCTGTGGATGCTAATTTACATTTAAACATTCTCATAATTTTAGCATATCATTTTTATGAAACCGGAAGTTTAGGAAACAGTGGTCATCTAAAGTATTAAAATCGTAACTAGTTTTCTTAAATTTTACTGGTGGTTAATCTAAGCATCCAACCAATCAAGCCAAATGTTGGTGTGGACTTAATATTTTAGCCTCTTAAGTTACAACAAACTCAGACTCAAACCGATAGTGTGAAAGTCGAGAAAAATTAGGTCGGTCCAGACCTAAACCTAATATTTAAATTCCTCTATTAACGTCAAATAAATAGTTAGTTCTTTTGAAAGCAGTCAGTCCATTACATCGTTGTCATTTTGTCTGGTGTCGTGTCTTGTGGCGTGTCTTGGTTGAGTCAGTGGGTCGAAGTGGGAAGTGGATTCAGTGTTATATTCTATCCATCCGTACGTCTGTCGTCGTCAGGTCAGGAAGTCAAGAATCAGGTTCGTCAGTTGGTGGATCTGGTGAGACGTTGGGTGAGGTATCCCGCGGTTTGGGTCATAGAGGATACGGACAGAGAGCCAAACCTTGACAAAATGTACCTTCTTTGGGAAGAATGGTTGCTCTTTCAAATTGCACGTTTTCAAATACCACCGGCAGTTCAACATTCGCTTTTCCATGGAGACTTGCAAACTTCTTCCAGACCAAAACCAAATAGCCCATGGCTGGATACAATACTCGGCCGTGGATGTTATGTCCTGCGAGAAATGAGTCTGTCTCTTTTCCAAGTGACACTTCGACACAGGATTCTCCAGCACTACTGGAATTCTACAATAAATACTTTGAGTTTAATCGACATAGTTGAAGGTTGTGACATTAACGTACATATAAGAAGTCAGGAAATGGATGGGTCTCGCTATGGTCCCACTTCACAAGTGGTGAAATCATCGGAGTTTCAACTGAAACTGGGAATTCTACCTTCGGATAAAATGGCGATAAGCACACATTGTAACCAAATTCATATAATTTCCCAACAGTGGTGAAAAATTGTTTGGAATTGTTTCCAGATCCCTTCCTGATGAGTCCCAAAACGTTACATGTCGATGGGAGAGACTTCTTCAGTAAAGAAACAAACAGAGCATGTGCAGAAACTTCCAGTACAACTGCGTTTTTTGGAATATGTTTGACAGTTGTGTGGAACAATACAGGGGATATCATGTTATTGATAATATATTCTGTAATTTTCATTGATTTTAACCAATCAGATTCAGGTACAGAAGTGCTCTTCCATTTTGACGACCTTTGGATCGAATTGATCAAAACTCCTCTTGTATGTGCTTCAAAGATTGGAAGAATCGAGTTCAAATATGGACTGTGATATGCGACACCATCTACTGATACTTCTCTTACAATGATTCCCTGTGATTTGAGCTCATCCACGAACTTGGCAATTTTATCTTTAGGACCCGAAACTTTGACGTCTTTGACAGCGTTGTGGCATGCGGGGTATACTCCTTCTGGGCAGCGTGCTTGCGCGTCTTCCCATGTTAATTCAACAGTCGCCATTGCCCCTCCTGTTACTTTTAACACACATTCGTCTTTGAAGAAGTAACAAATGAGAGCATCGCGCTGAGAAATAACACCATCAATGTAGCCACACATAAGTTCTCCTATAGAATGACCTATAAATCCATCTGGTTTCAACCCAATGGCACTGAGCATATCAATGAAGGCTACCTGGAAACAAAACCATTGAGTTAGAGCAATACCGTGTTTATCACAGTTTCTTGAATATACATACTCCCATTGCAACATAGCAAGTTCCCATATGCTTGTTCAGAAGCTCGTCGTCTCCATGCAACAAAATGTTTAAAAGATCCACTCCCAAAGGTTTCAGAATATCATGTGATTTATGGACAGACTGTGAAAAGATTGGAATATCCATGAGATCATTGGCCATCCCACGCCAGAGTGTCCCCATTCCAGAAAACACGAACCACAATGGTGGCAGTTCGTTTGGCATTGCCTATCACATCAGTAAACAATAGTGAAAATATTACAACGTATTCTAATGAAAGAGGTTGTTTAAATCGCTGATATACTGTTTTAGGCTACACGCAGATAGAGACGCGACAGCGAATTTTACATACGCGATGACGATTTTAGTAATCGCGATTGACGCAAAAGCCTTCACATAGATTCGCGACGAGAGTTTTTTCAATCGCGATGTGAGTTTTTAGATATTTTATCGTCCCTAGGAGCGATTCGTTCATATCTGTTCGAAACAGATATTTTTTGTGACAATACGCGATTTTGTAATGATGAGAAATGGTGAGTTGATAAAAAAAATCAAAGTTTGACCCCTATGTGTGTTTCCACCTCACTCAACAGAGAACCTGCCAATCCCTCTTTCTCCTTTCTCTGCTTTGCTCACTCATTGTTTTGCATTAGCTTATGTCCAATCAAAACACATTCGGTAATACTGATAGATGGTGAATTGAGAAAAAAAACTCGAGGGTTTTGACCCCTGTGTGTTTCCACCTGACTCAACAGAGGACCTGCCTACCCCTCTCTTTGCCTCTCTCCTTTGTTACATTGTTTTGCATTGCTCATTTCTTCCAATCGAATATTTCAATCGCTATCGTAGCTTATGCTATGTGTAATTAAGCGCGATTGAGTCTACGATTGCACATTCGTCTTTGTAACCGCGATTCAGCAAAATCGTCATCGCGTATGTAAAATTCGCTGTCGCGTCTCTATGTGCATGTCGTTTTTGTAGACATGGGTAATGCCGCGTTTAAAGTCTCAACTTCTTGTCACTTTCACGTCACCCGCGTCACTATTCTATCACTGCTGTCAATTTATAGTTCAAAGGGAGGACAGTGAAATGAAGGAAGTGATTCACTTTCTTCACTTCACGGCGTGAATTACTTCGTGTTCTCAAGTTTATAGTCATGATTATTTACCGACATGAGAAAATGAGCATAACGAACTAATTTTCCATATTTTTCTCATCTACTTTCACCATTAAATATATACAGGGTGTTTAAAATAAAACGTTACTGATTTTCTCCGACTTTCACCAAAATTGATTGAATCCAGCAAATTACACTATCTGTGGCAGTTGGGTGAAGTTGTCTTACATTTAAGTACAAAATAAAAACTATAAAAAAATCAAACAAACCCAACATAAAATATAAATAGTACGTGTAATACAGATACCAATAAGTGACTTCCACCTTTTACAAAATAAGATTATGACATTGGTTCAATGAAATGAAGTTTCGCGTCTAAGAAAGATATTTTAGATATTCAGTAAAACAAAAATGCTGATTCGGTTGTAAGGGACTTACAAGACGTGCAAGAGCTGGATGGATTTTGCAAAAACATTGTTGTCCTTGTGATCTGTGAGCTTAACCGTATAGACTTTCCATCACTTTAAATTCTTATTTATTAAATTTATAAATTTAATAATTAACAAATTTTCTTCTTCAATTATTTTTTTTTCAAATAACTTCACTTTGGCAGTTAGGGAGCAACCGAGATTAACGGCGACTTGGGCAGGCAAAACTGTCGGCCTGAATGTTTATCAAAAAAGTATGGATATATAGTTTGAACAATTACGTAATTGTGTGATTGTCAATAACACAGTTACGTAATTAGGTGATTGTCAATTACACAATTATAATTACAAGCAACCAATTACTGTAATGTTTAATCGATTACATTTGGAGAGTAATTGTAATTGGCTTTGATACGTTGTCGTAGTTTTATAGACCTGAGCCTAACTGTTTGGGTATGTTTATAATACTGATGCTGGCTACACTCCCTCCACTTTTATGACTTTAGCGCCAGCTAAAAGGATGTCTCAAATGTTTCTGAGTGAAAGCTACTTTCTTCAGTAACGTTTTATTTTGAACACCCTGTATACAGTGCAACCATAATAAAAGTTTACACTACCTAATTTAAGAAATATTCTTACTGTTTTAAGATTTGCTTTACTAATTAAATAAAATCAAAAAGGTGAAACATATTCAGGTAAGGAATTCATGTTTTGGGGAGGGAATGTAATTAGGCGGGAAGGTAGTGACGAGAATAAAGAATTGGGAGTTGGGAAAGTGGCCATAATTAAAGTTTCCAGTGGTTTTAATCCAAAGCTTTCTAGTTTGTTATGAAGAATCGGTAAGTTTTTTCAATATATTATAATTAACTAATACAAAATCGATATTATCTGAATAATACGTAATTCCAATTTTGTCTCTAGCGACAATGGCAGTCAAAAAGCAATTGAGCGATTTTGATAAGGGAAAAATTGTGGTTCTNATCTGAATAATAAGTAATTCCAATTTTGTCTCTAGCGACAATGGCAGTCAAAAAGCAATTGAGCGATTTTGATAAGGGAAAAATTGTGGTTCTTCATGAATCTGGTCACTCCAATCGACAGATTGCAAGATTACTAGCAAAATCACACACCTGCATCAATAATTTTGTAAAGAAACGAGAAAACCCGACACGAAAATTGAAAAAAGGGCCTAAAGAAAAGCTTTCACCACGCGACAAGCGGCGGATAATTGTCTATGGTAGCAACAATGTGACTTCTTTAAACAAGATAAAGTCAATTTTAAACCTCCCTGTATGTAAGGAAACCGTCCGAAAAGTACTGGCTACATCTCAATTCATAAAATTTGCGAAAAGACTCAAGAAACTAGCACTTTCTCCGGCCCACAAGGTACGTTGATTAGCTTGGGCCGAGGAAAAAATTTGTTGGAACTATGATTGGCGCTCTATCATCTGGAGCGATGAAAAGAAATTCAACCTTGACGGTCCTGACGGGTTTGCATATTATTGGCATGACTTGCGCAAGGAAAAACTCGGATTTTCCAAACGACACACAGGAGGGGGTTCCGTGATGATTTGGGGTGCGTTCAGTTTCCATGGGAAATCACCTCTGGCTTTTTCTACTCGCCGGCAAAATGCTGTCGAGTATCAAAACCATCTATTGGAAATGCTTATCCCTCATTTTGGACGCCTGGGACAAGGTAATGGCGTCTTTATGCAAGACAATGCCAGTTGTCACACGGCAAATTCCACAAAGGACTTTCTCCAAGCGAATGGAATTCCAGTGACTGCACTTTCTCACCCTGCACTTTCTCCTGACTTAAATCCGATCGAGAACCTATGGGGCGACCTCGCGAAGGCTGTTTATGCAGGAGGAAAGCAGTTTAGTTCAGTAGGAGAGTTAAAAGTGGCGATTGAAACTGCTTGGATCGAGATCTCCAATTCAAGACTCAGAAAATTGATGGAATCAATGCCAAAGCGTGTCTATGACGTTATTCGTGCAAACGGTGGATCAACCAAATATTAATCTATTAAATTTTGTCAAAATTTTTCGCTAAAATAGAATGCACACCTAAGAAACATTCACTAGAAACTTTAATTATGGCCACTTTCTTTGCTTTCACTCTAGTTTTTTGGCTGTATTTAATGTAACCTTCACTTTTTTAATGCGGAATTTTGCATTTCTAGTTTATCCTTTAATAACTCCTCTATTTCTGTTTCGGTTGAATTTTGATTCCTTAGCTAAATGGAAATAATTCGAAATTAGGTAGTGGAAACTTTTATTATGGCTGCACTGTATTTTCTAATTTTGGATTCTCATACACGATGTTGCATATACTGAAGGGCATATATTTCTATACATGAGAGGAGAAATTACATCCCAAATGTGTAACTTTATACCGATTGAGTATTAAGTCCCAAGCGTCTTTTCTGCGCAACGCGAAACTTTGAGGATAATAACAAATCTGACTTTGAATTGATAACATGAGTCTGAGAAAAAGTCTTTTGCTCTGCTGCTTGTTTTGTTAATTTCCTACTCGCAGAGTTGTTCACTCCAATAAAACCGCTACGGGAAACGGATTTTTTTTTTATTTCCATCCTACTCTTTCATTCAGTGTTTGATTGTGCCAGACTTAAGTTCACTTGATATTATTTTTGGTTTTGTTAATTTATTAAATTTGAATTAAAGTAAGGAGGACTTAAGGTCAACTAGAGAATTATTGTGAGTACAATTAGTTACTTTAGGTTTTCCTTTCTTTAACTCAACTTGAATAAATTAAAAAAGGCAGAAATATGCGCAGAGAGAAATTATATATTCGTCATGGAGTTTCGTATGCGCAGTAGGACTTTATGTATGCGCAGTGGGAATTAACTTATGAGCAATGGAGTTTCGTATGCGCAGTAGGACTTTATGTATGCGCAGTGGGAATTAACTTATGAGCAATGGAGTTTCGCATGCGCA
>NIPM01000222.1:89972-270173 GCA_002738285.1 Holacanthella duospinosa | reverse complement strand
GGGAATTAACTTATGAGCAATGGAGTTTCGCATGCGCAGTGGGCCTTTATATATGCGCAGTGGAAATTAATGTATGCGCAATGGACTTTCGCATGCGCAGTGGAAATTTACATACGCGTAGGTGACTTTCGCATGCGAATAGCGCCTTTATATAAATGCTTACTGCGCATATGTTAATACCCACTGCGCATGCAGAAATCCATTGCGAATATATATATGCTCACTGCGCATATGGAAATGTCCATTGCGCATGCAAAAGTTCATTTCGCATATATAAATACCCACTGCGCATACAAAAGTACATTGCGCATAAATAAAAACCCACTGCGCATATATGAATGCTTACTGCGCATATGTAAATTTCCACTGCGCATGCAATAGTCCATATTGAACAACCAGTCACCATTATTTTTATTGGGTAGGGAGGAATCTAAAAAAAAATTACTGAATTATTGGACTCGCAATGATGATTTNCACTGCGCATATATGAATGCTTACTGCGCATATGTAAATTTCCACTGCGCATGCAATAGTCCATATTGAACAACCAGTCACCATTATTTTTATTGGGTAGGGAGGAATCTAAAAAAAAATTACTGAATTATTGGACTCGCAATGATGATTTGATTTTAACTTGGGACCTCCATGAGAATTCAAATTAAATCCTAATTCTGAGTTGGAATGGAAGTTTCAATGAACTTTGTACTCATGAATGACCCTTAAGGGTCTCAGCCTCGTTAACCAATATTACATTCAGAATCAGGATGAAAAATTGAATAACATGGCAATTCTCAAAAGTACAATTTCACAATTTCAAATTCAACTACTTAATATCTGTGCCCAACTTTGCATCAGATTATGGTTGTTCAAATTAGTTTTTAGTCCAACTCAAAATCCAAGATCTTAATTTTTTCAAACTTTCTCGCGTTGCGCAGAAAAGACGCTTGGGACTTAATACTCAATCGGTATAAATACTGTGTAAGGGTATTAGAACCCTGCACTGCATTTTAAGACAGAATTCAGACAAGGTAATGTTCAAAATAAATTATACAAAAGTATTCCATATTCCATTGTTCTCTGTGATCAACTGTTGAAGTTTTTTTAAATTAAAAAAAATTTTTTTTTAACTTAAGAATTTCACAACTGTGTTGTGTACCCCTTGAGTGACCTAACTGGTTGGATTGAACCAAAAGGAGGCTCAAAAAAAAACTTAGAAAAATTTCACAACCATGTTATGTGTCCCTCTTCATCAATGAAATGACCTCTACAAATANAAATTATACAAAAGTATTCCATATTCCATTGTTCTCTGTGATCAACTGTTGAAGTTTTTTTAAATTAAAAAAAAATTTTTTTTAACTTAAGAATTTCACAACTGTGTTGTGTACCCCTTGAGTGACCTAACTGGTTGGATTGAACCAAAAGGAGGCTCAAAAAAAAAACTTAGAAAAATTTCACAACCATGTTATGTGTCCCTCTTCATCAATGAAATGACCTCTACAAATATNAAAAAAAAACTTAGAAAAATTTCACAACCATGTTATGTGTCCCTCTTCATCAATGAAATGACCTCTACAAATATTTCTTAGAATAGTTCAGTGACCAACTTTTCCTAATAAAATTTTTCTCTGTGATCACTTGTTCAAATTTTTGAAAATTTTGGAAATTTAAAAAAGCTTAGAAAAATTTCATAACCATGTTATGTGTCCCTCTTGAGCGACCTAATGACCTATACAAATGTTTTTTATAATAATTCAGTGACCAACTTTTTTTAATAAACTTTTTCTGTGATCAACTGTTCAAAGTTTTTCCTTGTAATTACCTAAGGTTATTGAGAGGTGTTTCATTGTTTCAAAACTTCAAAAGCTGCAACAGTTGATCACAGAGAAAAAGTTTATTAGAAAAAGTTGGTCACTGAATTATTATAAACGATATTTGTAAAGGAAATTAGGTCGCTCAAGAGGCACACAACACGGTTGTGAAATTCTTCTAAGTTTGAATTTATTTTTTACATTTTCAAAAACTTGAACAGTTGATCGGAGAAAAATATTTTATTAGAAAAAGTTGGTCATTAAACTATTCTAAGCAACATTTTTAGAGATCATTTCATCGCTCAAGAGGGACACATAACATGGTTGTGAAATTTTTCTAAGTTTTGTTTTGAGCTCCCTTTGGTTCAATCCAACCGACCTAACTACCTTTACAAATGTCGCTTATAATAATTTAGTGACNTTTTTTTTGAGCTCCCTTTGGTTCAATCCAACCGACCTAACTACCTTTACAAATGTCGCTTATAATAATTTAGTAACCAACTTTTTCGCTGTGATCAACTGTTGAAGTTTTTGAAGTTTTGAATAATGATTTATCCGATGATCATCAAATATTAACTAATTGATTTGGGAGATAATTTTGAATAAGTTTTAAAATCACGGTGAGGATAATGAATGAGCAAAAAAAAGTTAAAAATCAGTTGCGAGTCTTTTTGGGGTGCAAATGTCTGGCTGTAACTCGAGTGAAGAGAATGAGATAATGGGTTTGTATCCCTCGATTTTTTCTGCATGGGTTATTAGTTAACGACTTTCATCATGTATAGAAATATATGCCCTTCAGTGTAGTTTGTATTACATGACGCATATTTATTTATATTCGTTTCATTATGCACATTTTTCTTATTCAAAGTCACCTCCCAAAGTCAAGGAGACATATTCATGGATCCGAAAGTCGGACTCCAAATGTTTAGAGATTCGGTGACTCTGACTAAGCGAAATTGTGAGTTATGGTGAAGACTAGTTGAAACGTTTGAAGTTGACACTAGTGGAAACTTTCTTCAAGTCGGAAAATTTTGCTTTTGAATTCGATGCAGAGGGACTTTTTCACACTAGAGTCTGTTCGTTTACAACATGGATGGATTTATCTCAGTTAATTAAACATAAGGAACAAATTAAATGCGCGGCTAAAACATTAGTATTGCATGAATAAAGCTAGTTCCGAGGGAATAAAATCCTAGCTAGATTAAACATTATCTAAATGGAAAGCAAATCTTCTAAAATATATAAAAACATTTGCGAAGAAAAAGAATTTTTTAATACTTGTTTTACTCTGGCAAAAAAATTTAGACCCAAAAATTTGGGTAACTCGAGTGACAGAATTAGACAATTTGACATTTAACATAATTGGAAATTTTGTATTAAATTTCCAATCTCAAATTATGAATTAGATTATGCTTTTAATGTGCCCAGATATGTTGCATGGTTCATGGGATGCATCATGAGACACATCACTTTACTTACCAATAGTTTGGGTTTCCCTCCGAAAAAAAAGAAAAAGTTAAAAATTTTTTTTTTCTTCGCTACCTAACATACTGTAATGTCAGTAATCTTATACAGGGACAGGCAATAACAACTGACAGGGGATACCCCACACTCCTACTCCTACCCTCAACCAAAATAGTCAAGGAATATCCCACTTCATCGATAATTTAATATCAATTAACGTTTTATGTTGATTGATTTTTAGTGTAAAAAAGGGTTTGTGAATAACTTAAGCCCATTAATGGTTAGCGGAAGGATGATGAGTGTGTCATCGGAATAATCGGTGTTGTAAAAGATAATTGAATTAAAACTATTCGCAATATTAACAATTTGGTGTTTCGTTTTTCTGGACACTCGTTCATTGTTTATCCGTCATGCGAATACGGGGCGAGGGCCTGCGGAGTGGACAGCTCGATCCCCGGACTTAAATCCACTCGATTACTTTTTTGGGGGTATATGAAGTCGACAATTTTAAATCCTCGCTCAATTAATATCCCTCAACTGAAGGATNGCCACTCGTTCATTGTTTATCCGTCATGCGAATACGGGGCGAGGGCCTGCGGAGTGGACAGCTCGATCCCCGGACTTAAATCCACTAGATTACTTTTTTGGGGGTATATGAAGTCGACAATTTTAAATCCTCGCTCAATTAATATCCCTCAACTGAAGGATCGGATTCAGAACTTTGTTGATACTTTAAATAACAATTCGCAGATGCTACAGAACGTTAGAAAGATATTTTATGACCGCCTTGGCCATTGCATTGAAATGGACGGGGGTCATTTCGAGCATATGATAAACTAATTTAGTGTACAGACCTATCTTTAAAAATAACTCTAAATTCCAAAGGAAATTAATAGTGTTCTCCATGACTCCCAATTTGGCCGGGTTCAGAGTCATTGACTGTCGAAGTCATGACTCCGACTCCTTGAATTTTGGGAGTCGACTCTGAGTCAGAGTCATAATCATGACTCTCGACTCCGAAGTCACATAACACAAAAATGGAAAATAGGGTAGGAAAATCTGAAACTAAAATTTTTTATACGTTTAGTCAAGTTTCCTTGACAACAAGAAACTAAATTATCCACTTTCATCAGGTTAAATAAATAATTCATAACTTTTTTTAAATATTCTTTGTAAAAATAACTATCGAAATAATATTTGCATATAAATTTTGTTTGCAGCTCCATTGCCATACCTTGTGTCTGGATGTCGACCAATATTCATGAAATAAATTTATAATTTAAAAAAATTTACGACATGGTGTAACCTGATGAAAGTTTATTTTTTAATTTCTTTTTGTTATACTACCTTGCGTTAAGTGATGAAAATAGGTGAGAAAAAAAAAGTAAAAAAAATAGTTCCATATGCCTATGTGCAGATTTTTGAAAAGAGTCGTGACTCCCAAGCCTGGGATTCGACTCCCAGAGTCATGACTCTGATTCCCAAAACCCTTAGTCAGAGTCATCAAATGACTCCCGACTCCCAAAAACCCTGGGAGTCAGAGTCATGAGAGTCAAAGTCAGAGTCATGACTCCGGAGTCAGAGTCATGGAGAACACTAGAAATTAATAAATTGTTTGCCCATTTGTGTAAGTTTGAGAGGGTGCATTGTAGAAGTGTGGGGTATCCCCTGTCAGTTGTTATTGCCTGTCCCTGTACAGTAGTCGACGAGTACAATAAGAACAATAATTTGCAGAGAAAATTTTGGACCTTCACCCAATATGGTCTTATAACAAATTATTCTCCCTTGCTAAATACAATACGCTAGTTCAGAACCACATCTTTGAAATTTGGTATTGTAAGTTATAATTTATAACCAATACGATCTTATAACGGTTGGTCATTCTACTGTTACATTTATTTTTTACTTTTTGAAATCTCGTTTTCCCGCCTTAAACGTTTAGTAAATGTTTTGAAGACATTCACTTCGTCTGCTACTCACAGTTTGGCAAACTATAAATAAGGGATTATGATGGAAAAAGGATTTGTATGTTTCTAAATTGCTCAACATTCAAGCGAGTCTTATTATTCTGGGTGGAATCAATTTTATAATTAATTATCGATAAAATAAACAGATCCTTCGGAGAAGGCAACCATTTGATTGGAAGAATTGACTATGGTTTTGATTACTTGCGAAGGCTAACCTAAACTAAATAATCAGTATAATTCAACGCAGATAATTAAATTTGACGATTTTGTAAACGATCTGTTTAGTTTATCCATAATTTTAATAACGGTATTTTCTATTCTAAAAAATTTCATATCAAATAATATTAATATTACCCTAAAGTCGCGTGGATAAGACGCCCTCATGAGTGTGACGCCCTCGTTCATAAGACGCGATTTTTCCCGCTTAAATTTATTTGCATCATAAGACGCATCCCGCAGATAAGACGCGCCAAATTTTGCTGCAACGTTCATTGTAAGCAGGGTTAGAACAGCCGGATGAAATTGACCGGACAATCTGGACGATCTGGTTGTCGTCCGGACGATCCGGACGATTAAAAATTACGTCCAGAGGACGATCTGGACGACAAAATTTTCATTAAATAATTGAGTATGGCTTCAATAAATTATAGTAACATCAGTTTGTTTTCATAGCACAATGCCCCATTTTGCTGCGGTCGAATTACAAAGGCGGCAATAGAGCTTAGAATGTTTCAAATTGGTGTTCGGGTCCATCGGCCTAACGGTAATCTGAACTTAAACGGGATTNTTGCTGCGGTCGAATTACAAAGGCGGCAATAGAGCTTAGAATGTTTCAAATTGGTGTTCGGGTCCATCGGCCTAACGGTAATCTGAACTTAAACGGGATTTAAACCACAAAAAATATTAATTAATAGTGGTACGTACCATGGTTAATAATCCATTGTAGCCGATTAATAATACAAGGTGGTGACGTCATACCAGGGTTTTAAATCCTAAATCATATATTAAAGCTTATGGTATTTGAGTGTAATTGCGCTCGTGACCTGATCACCCTTGACCTCTAGGGAATGTCCCAAACGAAAATTTATAACCTAGTTAAATTTGAATTTATAAGTAAGGAGGTAAAGAAAGGATTACGAAAATCTACAATTAATTTGGGAAATTGAGACAATCCACCTCTGCGCATGTATTTATGGCGTTTAGATAAAAATCGTCCAAATCGTCCAGATCGTCCAGACCGACCAGTTAAGCTAGTCAGCCGGACAAATGTTTTCATCCGGCTAAATGGCTAACCGTGATTGTAAAATATAGTGTTGTTTTTAAATTCTACTGAAAATGGACCATGAGGAGACTGTAACTTCGAGCCACCTTCAAATATCTGATGATGAAGAGGAATCATGTGAACTCCTTAGCGATGTTTTTGATGGTTGGGACAGCGATTGGCAAGATTTAGAATAAATTTATAGTTGCTTTCTTTAGCGATAAAATAAACTTAATATTAGACGCCCTCGAGTATAAGACGCCTCTAAATTATTCCTCCAAAAAACCTTTGATAAGACGCGTCTTATCCACGCGACTTTAGGGTAATAAATTTCATATCAAATAAACTAATATTTCTTCGATTGAATAATTTTACCTGGACATGAAACTCTGGTGCTTCTTCATTTAAAATCGCGAAACCTCGGTAATGATGACCAGGTGTGGAAACTTCGGAGATTTTTTGCAATAGGGTCTCGAATTCAAAATTTCTTGTCATTTCAACTACCTAAAGTAACAAATTTTGTAATTTAGGAACAGACAGCGTATACTTGTTTGTTTCGGCGTTGACAAAGCTTATCGTTACACTGGCGGGGATGGGGCGGCACTTTGAGGTTGAGACATGGATTGTCACAAAAATGATGGTATTCAAAAAAGAATACCTCGGATGCTCGGTTCAATTATTTGAACTAGTGCATCTCCTAATGTTATATGGACACAAAAGAGATTTAAAAAAATAAAAAACTTTTTCGCAGAGTTATGCCATTTTTTTTTCTCGAAAAAACATCTAGCCCAGGGGCCATATGAGATAACTAAGTACATATAATGTCCATTTTGCCTAAGATTCTATCAACTTATTATTTTAAAATTTTGCACGTGACAAGCCGACTAATAGGATATGTTTTTCCTAAAAAGAAGCGGTGTTCGTCACCAATTCCAGTTGCGCAGGCGCAAAACCTAGGGTATGAAAATCCCGATATGCAAGGTTGCACAGTTGTGAGATGACTAAAGATATACGGAACACAAGTCCCAATTGTTTTATTTTTGAGTAAAGTAGAGGGTATAGAGTCTTATGCTTATATTCCCACAACATGAAGATATAGCGACGGAAAATACGAAACCGAAGTTACAACCCAGAAAATATGGCAATTTGAAAGTACGGGTCGCAACCAGGGATAAGTATTTATTACGAGACTGGTGAGCGGAGAAATACGGAAACAGAAGAAAGCTTTTTTCAAAACTTTGTATAATTTTTGAGAAATATAGTTTTTTTGAAGAGAATACTGTTACACTTATTTCTAGATAGGCTTATCTTCGATTGATGTAACAGGCTATTAGTGTTTATATATCTTTTTGAATTTATGATTAAGAACCACTTTGGCGGTGTTTGTAGGCGTTTAATTAGTTTTCATTTGTGTTTTTGGAGTTAATTTTTGCATGTATTGGTTTCTTTAAATTTCCCCTCGCGTTTTGCCAAATTATATCTCAACAAATCTTACCAAACTGGCCTTATATATATTATATTCAGACAATTTTATCCGACACAAAAGGTGATTGTTAATGAAATCGTTTTCGAAAGTCGAAGTGCATGCGAATTTTAGAGTTGTATTTTTTATCTACCATATTTTTGATATCGCAGTTTCAGTGTTTTACTTTTGGTGTGTAACTGCTGCATCTTCGGCCGCTCAAATGCATCGTTTATTTTCATAAAATCACCTTTGAGAGTGCATATTGAACAGCATGTTCAGTTCTACCAGAAATTGGAATCAGAACTGGTATTGTTGGGATGTTAACACATGAACCACTCTTCTCATTGGCTTGGATAATAATGTGTACGTTGGTACCACCGGCACCGACTGAATTGACTCCAACTAGATTCCCTGTCACTGGAATATTACTAGAAACAACCTTAATTCGTCCGTCTACAAGTGCAGGGATATTTGTGTTAGGAGTATTGAAATGTAGATTCTGAGGAATAATTCCGTGTTTGAGAGATAGCACTACTTTAGAAACAGCGCAGAGGGAAGAAGCTGATTCCGAATGACCCATGTTACTCTTGGTTGCACCAATCAGGAGTGGTGGCCCTTCTCGCCCTGGTGTGAAAACGTCTGTAATTGCTTTTACTTCCTGTGGATCTAAAATGTCTTATTGTATGTCATGTTTACAGAGATCATGCTTCTGCGTGCACATACCTCCAACATATGTTCCAGTTCCATGAGTTTCAACATAGAAAACGTCAATTGGGTTGATACCGGATTCTGCGTATGTAGCTTCAAGTAATCTCTGTTGCATAGCCGCTGATGGGAATGATATACTTCTGACCTTGTATCCGTCCGTATTTGTTTTTGAATAAAGCAAGGTTCCGTAGGATCGTCTGGCGACATCTTTCTTCTGAATGAACAAGGACACTATCGCTTCACTTCGGACATATCCATTTCCTAGGAAAAGGAACAATTTATTACTGTTGGAGCAAAAATTCGATAATAATTTCAAATTGTGACATATTATACTGACATATTTACTAAAATATCTCCTAAATATTTCTAGAAGCATTGTAGCCCTTGAACGGGTGAAACCGAGGTGGCAAAACCGGATGAAGCCAGGACTATCACCTCTCTGTTATTGAAAAATCTAATCATCAACCGCGAAGAGCGCAACAGGAAAGGTTTATGGGATTATGCTGCGTTTACACCAGTATAAATTTGATTCTTCCGCCAGATGTTTCGAAATTTTTGGGTGATAGTGAGTGATTGAAGTTAATAGTTATGAAAGGTCATACTCCTCTACACGCAACTTTTATGCAATGCACCAACTTTGGTTATTAGCTCGTATGCAAAGCGCGAAAACAAAATTTGCATCCATCATCAGATAGATGAACATTGTAGTAGTAAAAAATTTCAACTAGAATTTACCATCTTCCAGCTAAAGAATTCATAATTTGTGTAAGTGGTTCCCTAAAGTAATCGTCGCAAAGCAATAGATCCATAAAATTACATGACTCCGATTTTGACAAGTAAATGTGTCACAGTAAATTAGTTTGAGTATCCGAGGCCGAGATCATAATCTCGTCAATATAGTACTCAAGTGTAAATGTTGCAAAATTTAGCATCATATTGCAGGTTTAATTATTTTAATTTGCAATAATGGTTGAATTTGAAAGAAATTACACAGTGTCATCCACTTTATCAATGTCTAAATCATTTCCTCTAAGAAGATAATAACAAAGAATTGAGCGGTGATAATTTGCAATATTAATTCAAATTGTGTAGTGTAAAGTTGGTTACATAAAACATCAGCCTCAAATCTCAAATAAATTAATAACATTGGCTGAATTAACACGCTGTTTCCTTGTTTGCATACTTATACGAGGTGTTAAGTATGGAATATTTGCGACTTCATACATGCAAATGACAAAAAGTTTCACAATCAAGTTATGAATTATAGACAACGTTGCAATTGTGCGGCAAGATTGCCGCATACGCAGTCTCTCAATGTTCAATTTCTTGCAATATTGCAGGTAAGGAAGATTGACTTTGATGACTTTTTGGGGCTCATGTTACGGCATCTATCCGGATAGCGCCATCCCTGCTCAAAGGAAACATCGATGAAGAACATAATGGTGGATGATCAGACAACGACGCTTTAATCGCGTTTAAATTTAATTTTTTGTGCAAATTTGAAGAAGCGTATATCAATATTGCTTCAAATGCAGTATGTGTGAGTATAGAGGGGGAAGTGACAACCGCTTTGCTCTCTTCCTTTCTTTTTTTTAAAGTTTGAATAATGTTGTATCCTTAAAAAGTATTGGTTTACATTTTTTGTCATGAGTAGCTAACCATTCATTAAATTTTAATTAATATACAGTGCATTATTTAACTTTGGGCTAAAACGAGCTACTTTACACCACATAGGGTTAACATAATGGCTCTGGAAATCGGCATGAGTGTACTTATTTTACAAAGTGTTATAAACTAGAATGATTGTTGTAAACGTATTTCAGGCTTTGGGACTAAATGAAGTTTTTCGTTTTGGTCTAAAGATAATGCACTGTAGAATATTGGATATACCAGTGACGTCAAATACTTTGCATTTCCCGTCAGGTGATAGTACGCCAGCACGAAGAATTTGAAGGGAAACTATTGGATTCATCAATAAATTCACACCAGATACAATGGCTGAATCGCACTCTCCCGACCGGATCCCTGCCATTGCTGAAAAAAGATTAGATAAAAGAGTGTTCACTTTACTTATGATAACTCAAAATGCCGCTACCTTGGTGGAGTGCCATCATAGATGACGAACAGAAGGTGTCAATGCAAAAGCTAGGACCGTGTAAGTCAAATGAATAGGATAGACGATTGGCCAGCATGCAACAGGCACCTCCGACGAGGTCATGGTTTGAGACTATGTCTGGGTGCTTTCGGCAAGCTTCGAGCATATCATGTGAAGAAGACCCCACGTAGACTCCAACGTTTGTGCCACGAATCTCCGTAGGATTTACACCTACGAAATACAGTAAATAGGTTTGCTATAATGTTCATTTATTCATCATTTGTGTATTGATCATTTATCTACGGAAATGTATACCAGCATCGAGAATGGACTCAAAAGTGACCTCCAGCAGTTGGCGAATTTGTGGGTCAACTCGTTCAGCACGTTTTCCATCGATCCCAAAGAAACTTGCATCGAACTTAGTGAGATCTGCTTTCAAAGTTCCTTTCCTGTTTGGAGTACCAAGGCATCCTACAAATTTCATCCAATCATTAGTCTACTAACAAAAACTTTCCTTTCCTTTCGTTTTTTTTTTACTGAAAAGGAAACAAAAGCATAACCAAAACGAAAACGAAAATNTACCAAGGCATCCTACAAATTTCATCCAATCATTAGTCTACTAACAAAAACTTTCCTTTCCTTTCGTTTTTTTTTACTGAAAAGGAAACAAAAGCATAACCAAAACGAAAACGAAAACGGAATTTAAATCCGAGAAGGGACGGAAAAGAATGGAAACGAAAACAATAGTATTCGCAAATTTTTCCATAATTNTGGAATTTAAATCCGAGAAGGGACGGAAAAGAATGGAAACGAAAACAATAGTATTCGCAAATTTTTCCATAATTAACAGGGACCAAATTATGCGATTTTTCACGCCAAATTATGAGGTAAATATTTCAGTTTATGCGATTTTATGCGCTGAAATCTGACTCACAAAACTAGGTCTAAAGGTCGTTGGGTGTGATATTTATCCGCTGTTTTCACGCTATCGCAACTTGGCAACCTTAAAGTTGCAAATCTTCTACAACCTTTGCGAGTAACAAAGTCGTACCTTTCAAATATAGATTTAACAGAGCGCAACATTTTCAAATGAACAAAATTCGTGTTCATAATTTGGCTAGAGCATTCAGCGTTGTTCCACTCCACCAATCTTTTTTTAATATTGTCTAACTGTCAAATTAATTGTTGAAAATCCCGTCCTACAACATGATGATCCCAATGTTGTAATAATCACAGTCAACATAACTATCAAACTGTAATTTCTAAGTTTGAACCTCCTATATTGTAAATACATTTAGCCGCTTATTACCTGAAATAACTTTTCTCTCCAGTTTACCAACGAGACTAAAATTGAAGATCTATACACTGTTACTGCTAGATATTGTGCCGAGGATTGATGTGTTATTACGCTGTATTCATTAAATAGTTGGGCTTTATTTGGTTAACAGCAAAACTTCAAATTTCACCCCAAAATTATGCAATATTATGAAAAATTATGCGCTACTTTGAAATTATGCAATTTATGCGTTTTATGCGGAACAAGTTGGTGGCTATCTTCATAAGTTTTCTTGATCCAATGACAGTACCAATATGAAATAGACGACAAGGGTTAATTACGATTATGCAATTTTATGCAAATTATGCATTTGGTCGTCCTTAATAATTAAGCTACGTTTTCGAATTACCTTGTTCACTGCCACATAATAGGTTCTCAATAATTTTCGTCTTTATCAGCCTCATTCGAGTCAAACCATCTCCTTGAGTTAAGCCTCTAATATTTTTTTGCCTGATTCTATACACGTTATAATCCTATTCATGTAATCTTTATGTGCAATAATCAGAGGACTGTGCCTCATGAGTTTTGACTCTTTGGCTCAGAATCACTATAAAAGCTGTAATCTGTTTTGTAAAATACTGAGACGGTGGCACCTTATAATTAGTTAAATTATAAAGACTTTCATGAAAGTCTGCAGACAGATTCTGGAGACAACGTAATTTTTTTTTATTACAACGTAATTTAATTAAAAGTTACGTAAAATGTTTTATGTAACTCGGACTGATGTTAGTTATGGTGATTATTTGATTATTCCGTCGATAAGGCGAAAAAAAACTGTTTTGTGATGGGATATTCGTCTCATTGGCGATCGGGCGGTCAGTTCGCCAAGACCTATTCTTTCTAGTAGAAGAGAGCTAAGGCCATTTATTGTTGAAATAAAGTCTTACAATAGAATCAATTGTAAGTAATCAGTTGTCAACTTATTAGTTCATTCACCCGAGTCAGAGTCAGTCAGCGTGTCAAGTCATCGGATTTGGACAGTCGCAAGTCTTTGTCATCAGAACGTGTATCAAGTCCTCGGATTTGGACAGTGAAAAGGGACATCACTCCGTTCGTCAGCCTGGTCTGTTGAGTTTCTTGGTTTTCGGGCATTTGGTTCGTCCAAGTGGGAATTCGGTGCAGCCGTCAGTCAGCCAGCAGCATCAGAAGATACAGTAGATCATAACTCCATATCAATACTAAGCCAATGTGTTATCACTCAGACAAATGGACAATACAAAGGCTGATGTTTTTTACTCAATTTACCACTGAGCCAGTCACAAAGAGGATGAATGATTAGTTGCTACCGATGACGGCATAAGTAGTTCCCGCTTTTTGAATATTCTTTTTTCACTCCCGCCTTCCTTGTCTCGAATATTTTATTTGCTGGTACCGTAAAAACGAAATTAGTTGCACCATGTTACTGTTCAAATTTATTGTCCTGTATAATTTTTACCAAAGGTACTCCACGAGGATTTGGGTAAGTGATAAGTCAATCGATTGAATCTAATATATAGATTACGAATGCGTTCGTTGTTTGCGCTCAGCTCAAATTTTGCTGTAATTTTTTTGTCATTTTTACAAATAAATGATGTCGAAATGATTCTTTGAAATTTGTTCATGAGATGAGGTTTCTCACTCAGTCAGAAGTGATGCAGATTACTAGTTTAATATCCATTGTTGACGGTCAAGTCGAATTTTGCAAAACAAATTTGACGAATTTTTTTGTTTGGATTAATCTGTTGATAGTTGTAACAATAAAGCAGAAATTCATTGTGTTGTAGAACCAACAATAGAATGCCATGGCTAGTGCATACGTGGCTGAGGTGTTACTAATTATTGTTGTTAACCTGAACAGTTTAGCTGACCAAACTGTACGTACAATTTGAGAAAGTGTATAGCCGTGGTCAATTAAAGGTTGTCCGGGAAGTAGAGGCACAACTTTGAAAAATCAAAACAGGAAGCACAGAATTAATACATGAAATCAATTTTCTTTCAGCCTGGTACCCTTTGATAGTGAATTAAAAAATGTTTTAGGCATTTTGAAATGTTTGTCGAAAATTTTACTTCATTGCCACCAATGGTTTTCAGACTCGTATTCTACGTGGAATTTGTTACGGATTGAAATACTGCCTAACCAAATTCCATTTGTTTCGGGATTTTTTTGCAAAAATGTAAAAATTCCAGTATGATTTGTAGAAATATCGAAAATTCTGATTTGAATGTAAATAACGGAAAACATATTCTTAATGGAGACAAGGTTTCAGATCGATTGACCTATCACTTACCCAAAACCTCCAGAAGTACATTTGCTTATAACTATACAAATATTGAATTTGAACTGTAGCATGGTACAACTAATTTCATTTTTACGGTACCAGCAAATAAAATATTCGAGTCAAGGAAGGCGGGAGTGAAAAAAAAATTCAAAAAGCGCGATCTACTTATGCCGTCATCGGTACCAGCTGTGACTTATTCGGCAGCTTAATAAACACGAAAACATGGCAATATCTTAATTATTTGTTTTATTTTCATTTTCATATAGTTTTTACGAAATTCTTTTTTCTTTCCTAAAGTAAAGGAAATGAATAGTTTCGTTTTCAAAAACATGAAAAGAAAGGAAACGAGTTTTCGTTTATTTTTTTGAAGGAAACCTTTTCATCACCAACCATTACTCAATCAACCTGAAATAGTTAAAGGCGAAGAGTTCATTACGCACTGCTAGCTGCAACTAACCAATGGGCCAGCGTCGATTGTCCGTTGTAACCATGTCGACACCCTCGATGAGATTCTCCCAGAACTCTTCCATATTGTCAGACTCTGGAAATCGACCAGAAATTCCAGAAATCACAATTTCTTCTGGTGTCTTCATCTTCTCCTGATTGAAGTCAGAGATTTCCTAAGTTAAACTTGGGTTTGAGGAATTGACCAATAGAGGTTATTTGAATCCACAAAGGATTGTGATTCCTCTCAGTACGACGGAAATAAATAACCTTGTAATTTTACAATTCGTCAAAACTTTATTAAATTAAATATTTCAGCTCGATATCAATAGTAATAGTTAACTGGTACTGAAACATTAATTTCTCGTTAGTATAGTCAATTCTATCAGGTCGATTTTGCGTAATGTTAAGAATCTTGTTGTTGTAAACGAGTTTGTAAGCGCAGGACACTCAAGAACTTGTTTATCTATTGTAAGGGTGACCAAAAAAATACATTTTACAGAATCTATTTCATACAATTAAAAATAATAATAATAAAAGATGCTGTTAGACGGGTTAGGTTTTACTTGGGGAATGGGGACTAATTAATTAATTAGGGACTAAATTGGGTAATTTTGGGATTGTTGGGTATGGTCGGGGAAGTGATAGTTAACTAAATAAGAAGGAAAATAGGGGAAAAGAGTGGTCAGAGGTCAAATCCTCACTTTACAGAAAGGGTCCTAGGGTCCTTAATTGTTGTCCGGATTGGCGAAAGCCAATCAAAAGTCCAGAAACAAATTACCAAAAAAGGTAAGTTGTAGGGAGAGGTGTGGGAGAATGAACAGCCGGAAAGAGACTGATTTCCCATCCTTTTTTTTCCAAGATGGATGGAGCGTCGGTCTAAGAAAAATACTCCCACACGCCGAAGTGTCTATCCAACTGGGAAAGATGGGAATACACTGAAGGGGAGGAAGGGTTGAGTTTTGAAGAAAGTGGGAGAATCCACTTTTTCATCCAATATATGCCCGGGTTGAGGAAGTGGCGACCTCGCCGCGGTGCCTGATTTCACCGGGACATTTGAAGAAAGTGGGATGAATAATTTTTTGGTTTATGTGGATTTTGATGAATAATCTGGATTTATGAAAAGAAAAAGTGAAAAGTAGGTGAGAAAATTTTAAAAAATAATAAATTTTAAAGTTATGAGAAACAACGGGGAAAACGTATTTTAAGAATTGAGAGGAAGGGATTTCGAGTTGGAAGTTGCGAAGAAGGATAAGGTTTTAGTTTAACTTGGATGTGGGTGGTGTTTGGTTTTCAAGGATGATGGCTTTGTCCCTTAAGAAAACGAATCAGTTTAGCCATTACACTTTTGTTTTCCAGCGGGGATCGTAAACCTAGGTAGCTTGCAAGGGTTTGATAGGATTTAGGGTGGGGAAGAGAATGAACGAGAGACTGAATCTTTTGTCGTAATGTATGTAGACGAAATTCTGTATCAAGGGAACTGGAAAATGGATTCCAAGAAACGGAATTAGAATGGGGAATTGTGGATACGGAATTGGAGGGAAAAGTTGGTGAAACTGGACTACAGAGGGGATTTGGAGAAACTAAACTGGAGGGAATCTGTGGGGGAAATAGGGTGGGGGCTTGGTGTGGTGAAATGAAATTAAGGGAAAGTATGAATTCGGAATCGGTTGTGCGGATAGCCGGTTTTGAATATATGTAGTTATGAGGTGAGGATTTCGGTTGGATAAGCGGAGAGAGAGGAGTATTAGGGATATTTCATTGTATGAGATATTCAACGCGATACCGAAGTTGATTTTAGAGACTGTCTTGTTTTTCGAGTTAATTTACAAGGGGTTGAGTCAGAACGGTCTGACTCGCATGGTCCCAAGGCTGGAACCTCTGGGATCCAGGAGTGTTCGACGCTTCGAGCTGCTCGAACACGGAAAACGGTACGTTTGTTACCCGCCAAATTTCCGGTAACAGAAATGGACGTAAACTCTCAAAAACGGAGGGCGGATTGCATATTATTAGAATATGCATCTATAGCATCAGTAGAAATCGTAGTAGTAGGACTTGAAGTTTTGGAAATTGGGGAATAAGGGGTTGTAGGGAATTTGATTTTGGGAACTTGGGGATAATTTAGTGGGGCATGGGTAGCGGGACTTTGGAATTTGGAGATTGTAGTGGGATTTGGGAGTTTGGAATTTGTTGTAGGGTTTAGGGTTTTGGAAATTGCTGTGGGGTTTAGGGTTTTGGAGCAGGTAGTAGGCATTTTGTTTTTGGGGATTGTGGTTGGGCTTTGGGTTTTTGGTATTGTCGTTGGGTTTGGAGAGTTGGAAATTGAGGGGAAGGGAATTTGGGAAAGTAGACCTTGGACTTTTAGGATTAATTGAACGGGCTTGTCGGTATGAGACGGTTGGGAATTCGGACTTGGGGTTTTAGAGATTGGGGCAGTAGGGTCCTGGTTATGAAAAACTGTGGCAATGGGGGGGGGATTGAGGCAGTATGGTTTCGGAGTTGTTGAGTTAATTGAGTAGGTGTGTGGGTTTGCTGGATGATACATAAATGAGGAAGATGTCATTAAGATTTTGTTTTGGAGATAAGAATAGAGGGGCTTTGGGTTTTGGATAATGGGGTAGTGGTTTTTGTTGGGATCGGGATAGGGTTACTAAAGATAGGGAAATTAGAAATGTCGGATTTAGGATTTAGGAAAGTGGTGACTTGCTGAGAAGGTGTTGGAGCTACTGAGATTGACATTTTCGGGGAAATTGGAAAAAGCAAGCAACGCTTTGTCTGGGTAGACACTTCCTGAAAATTGGGGGGTGGGAAAGTTTGGATGGAGATATGAATCATGAGAATTTCTAGGGTTTGGGATGACGAAATATTTGAAAGTGTATGAAAGGATTTGGGTTTACCCTTGTATTTTGGACATTGTAACTTTCGACTGTAGGGACTAAATTGTCTTTTGGGCCTGAGAAGGGTATTGGGATCTATATAGATTTGCATGAGGGGGAGAATGGGACGGGACCAAAAATAGGGATAACCAGTGGGATTGGCTGGACTGAATGAATACCTATGGCGTGGAAAAGGAAAATTTAAAATGAGGAGGTTGGGTAAATGCAGTGTCCAAATTTATTTGGGAAAATATGTTTTTGAAACGGGATGGACGTTGGAAACTTCTGGTAGAATTGTAGGGGTGGCCCTGCATGAGGGAATGGAAGTGTCCAGAAGTTTGAGAAAAGACACTTTGGCCGATGTGCGGGAATAATATATTTCGAGAGGGTTGCTGAATGAGAAGTGGGCATGGTTCTTCCGAGGGAAAATAGGATAGAGAATTATAGAAAACGAAATATGGGTGGTAAAGAAGAAATGAAGGAATTACTGAAGGGGTGTTAGAATTTTTGTCAGGGTTTTGGGATGATTGTGGTAATTGGTGTAAGGGGAAAAAGTTAGATGGGAAAAGGGGTTTATGAATTAGGGCTATCCTGAAAAAATTTGAAATGAATATGGAAAAATTGAAAAGGAATGGGATATTTAATGTAATTTATGGGGTTATTAATTAAAATAAAGGGTAGAGAATTAATAAAAATTAATTTCGAATTATATTTGGGAGGTTGGGGAAGTTTGGGAAAATTTAGAATTAATTGATTGGTCGGGGATATAATTTTGTAGGAATTTGGAATTCTTTTTGGGTATTTACGGTTTTTGGGGTGGGTTTGTGAATAAGTTAATACGGTGTGAGAAGAAATTTGAGGGAAATATGAATTATTGAAATGATTTTGTTATTAATTTTTAAGAAATTGGAACAATTGAGATTGTTTCGTATTATTTTGTAGCGGATTGGGAATTATTTAAACGAATTAAGAGTAAAAGGGAATTTATTCGGAGATTTACGGTATTGAAATAAATATTGTAGTCCGTGAGATTGACGGGAGGGATGCCAAAATATGATGGGGACGGGGTGGTGACAAGTGAAAATTTTTTGGCTTGCATATGGTTATATCAAAAGGGTGTATCTTGCGTATGACTTGTTGGGTCGGGGTTGGCTTTAACAAAAGCCAATTTTTTTGATTCCGAATTAGGTTTATAAAAGCCTAATTTTGAGTAAAACAGACCAAAAATTTAGTGTGAGTGATGCTAGGAAGGATTATGAATGGAAATAACCTTCCAAATAAACAAAAAGAGTACACAATTCTAAAAATTTTGTTTGTCTGAATAGATAGGAAATAAATCTAGAACCACGTATTCTAAAAATGTAGGGAGGAATAAAAAATCGGGCATGACCCGTGCGCAAAACTCCCAGATTTGCAGATTTGTAGACCTTTGTGCTAAGCGAAACGAAATATGGGACTTAGAAGCTCCAACAACAAACAGACAAAAAAAAACCAAAGATAATTAAAAAAAAATTTTTTTTTTATAAACAAACCTGGGAGTCTTTTGACTCCCTGATTGGTAGGTATTTCGCTTGGCGGTGAGGGTAGCAACCGTAGTCCTCTCCAGTGACGATAAAAAATCGGATTTGAAGATCCGATTTCAAGTGTACAAAAAAAATATTTGAAAAACTGAAAAACTAAAAAAAAAATTAAAACTCGTCGTCTTATGTTAGACGGGTTAGGTCTTACTTGGGGAATGGGGACCCCCTAATTCACCCCCTAATTAATTAATTAGGGGGTGGATTGGGTAATTTTGGGATTGTTGGGTATGGTCGGAGAAGTGACGGAGTAAGTGTTGAGAAAGGTTTGGGGTTTCTAGGCAAATGGAACAGTTAACCAAATAAGGAGGAAAATAGGGGAAAAGAGTGGTCAGAGGTCAAATCCTCACTTTACCGAAAGATTCAAGGGTCCTGGGGTCCTTAATTGTTTACCGGATTGGCGAAAGCCAATTCGAAAGTCCAGAAACAAATCACCAAAAAATGTAAGTTGTAGGGAGAGGTGTGGGAGAATGAACAGCCGGAAAGAGACTGATTTTCCATTCTCTTTTTCCCAAGATGGACGGTCTGAGAGAAATACACCCACACGCCGACGAGTCCATCCAACTGGGAAGGATGGGAATACACTGAAGGAGAGGAAGGATGAAGTTTTGAAGAAAGTGGGATAATCCACTTTTCCATATAACAATGCGCTAAAAACAAGGTTACAATGTATAGCAGATAAATGAGGCAATATCATTCATAATCTTCAATTAAATGCTGTTCTCTGTGAATTAAGGCTATCAAGCTTTATAAAAGACTACTACCATAAAAACACGTCTACATTACAAGGTAGATAATCAATTTACATAGGCAATAATTCTTCACTTAAAATTATATTAGCTTGAAAGATGAAATCACTCTATGATTGCTCGAGTGATGCGTCGAGTCATATTTCACTTTAGAGAATCAATCTACGGTTGTTACAACGCCTCACTTCTTCCTTCACTTTCTCTAACTTAAACAAAGTTGATAGACAACCAATTTTGCGACAGCGCACGGAAGAGTGACGGAAAAGTTAGAATAGAGTAACGTCAACATGGAGCGTGTGGCAACTCCGTTAGAGTTGCAGTGACGTTAGGTATAAATTGAAATTTTAAACATCTTCAGAAGAATCATTCGGACGAAAACCACTTTATAGTTAGGTGTACAACGGGCGATACGATCTATAGCTTCGCCATTTGTTAATGGCCAACTTCGGCATAATCTAAACATTTGCCGATGGCAGGCGAAGTTATAGATCTTATGGCAACTCCGTTAGAACCTGAATAAAAACGATGCAATACATCTAAATGTGTCAGGTTGTAAATATTTGAACCAAGTTGATGACATTGAACTTCTTTCGGAAGAAATGCTAGATTTTGTAGAAGACTAAATCTTATAATTAATTTTTGAAATTTATGTAATTTCCATTTAAAATTATTAATAAATTTTTAATAATAATTTTTTTGAATAACTTATAGACAAAATGTTAAGTAACGTTCGAAGTTGTGATTTTGGTATTTTCAGTAAATTTTATTACTATTTAGCTTTATCTTCATAGTCCATCTAAATGCCCCCTCATAATGTACACAATTATTTTTGTGATTTCAATTACATGTATCTCCAAAACCCGAGGGAAATCTGCATAACATCACAAGGGCTAACGTTTAGCTAAGGAAAATATCTTTCATTGACATCATATTTGACTGCAGCTTTGCAGTTGTTAACGCAGAATTGACCTTCAAAGTTGGGTCAGCCGAGAACAAAAAATGTCGTAGCGCAGCCATTCCTACAGCGATTTGTATAAATTTTATGTTTCCTGGGCTCTCTTACTAATAGGTATCTATTTCATTACTAAAAAACCTAAAGTTAAATAAATTACCAAAAATCCGAAATTCGGATTTTCGGATTTTCCGAGTTTCAATTTTAGTTTTTCAAATTTTTATGCTTGCAAGTCTTTTAATACATTAATTTCGCTTGCACTTCGAGAAAAAATAAAATTTCCGTGAGCGCTTTCTCCTAACTTTGCCACAGAGTGCGCTGGTTCACCCAAAGGATCTGGAGGCTTCTGCGTAGTTCATTCAAAAATAATTTCGTCAGTGTCTACCCAAAAAGATTTGAAATTGTAACGCCCGTTGTATACTTTGTTTTCTTCGTCCGTTGTCTTGGAAAACTGCAGTACTATTAGTGAATTTCAGGTCAATAAATTTAATTTCTCCTATTAGCAACAATATTGAAATGGTTAGTGAATTCATGAATAATTATGCACTTTCTCCAGACAACAGAGTAAACAAAGTAATACAACTGGTGTGAGTCAACCAAGCCAACCAATCAAACAAAATAATTTGCATGTCGTATTCCTATGTTCCATTACTTGATTGCTATGATTTTGCTCACTTGACTTGACCTCTCGGGTCCTAATATTAGGTAAAGTCAACATAACGAACCACAATCAAAATCCAAAAATGCTTTTCTTAGAGCTACTGCAGCTATAAGAACAATAAAATCCAAAAATACTCAAATACATACAAAGCTTTTCAAAAGTTTTAATAAAGCAAAATTGCTTTATTCAAACAAAAACAAATGAAAACTCTAAAATTCTCTCACCAAAAACTTGTCCGCTCAGAAGGATGATAAAACGCATTTTTCTACCAATACACAATTGTAGAAAAATACAATAAAATACAAATACAAAGAAACAATTCTTAGCTTCTCTCCACACAGAAGAGAATAATAATAATTAGCAAATTGCAAAGGAAACTTATTACACGTACATAAATTGTAATAATAATAATAATAATAATAATAATTATTATTATTATTATTATGCAACAAATGCATTGTCTTATTAGTATGTTGGGATCAAATGCCAACTCACCAAAATTATATTGTGTATTTATGTCAAATAATTGACCAATAACTCAATGAGGGTTACCTTCATTTAAATTACGATATTCTCTAAACGTTAATAAGAATGAGTGCATAAATCAAAATATTTCTACAAATACTATCCATCCCTACTGTCCCCTCAACTAATTTATCAGCCAAAATCGAGTCGATAGACGAACTGGTTGTTTACATGTTTTTTATAGAAACAGGAATTCGACTTTTTCGCAAGGGACGGTAATTTACAACAAATTGTCCGTCTGGTAAAAATCTGTAATCGGTCTATTTAGACCGAATAAATTACTCCAAAGGAGTCATATTGAAAATCCTCACTATGATTTAAGCAAAAGTATTTATTTTCGTTTTCTTAATTGCGTATTGACCTTTGTAGATATATGAACATATATTTATTGAAATGCTTTGTAACCAAACATAATAATCTACATGAATTTATGTGTTTCATCCGCTCCACACTTTGCTATTTCCGTCCGTTGGCATTATTGAATTTACCAACGATTTCAACAGTATTATGAGTTATAACATATTTAAAAATAAAATTCATGAATAATATTGCCCTTTCTCGAAACAACGGATGTAAAAAGCAAAGTATAAAATTGACGCTATAATACAGTATGTTCCACATTAAAGTTTACTGTGCTTTCTTCGCCTTTTCCCAAAAATGACAAAGATGACTTAATGCGCGCGTTGAATCAAAAGGTGGAGTGAACTTAGCCAACATGAATCATATCGACAACAGCTGAGAAATAAAGGGAACGGGTTGAGCAATCAGTATTTATTTGATTTAATCACTATGTAAAAATTTAATTGATTGATCCATAGTGATAAGACAAGTGACGAGGATTTGAATTAACCTCATAACTTAATAAGATCTTTAAAATAATTCACCGAAGGTATAAATATCTGATTATGGATTTAATTTCTTCTGGACACTGAAAATTGGTGTATTCATGAAATTCCTTATATTCAGAACTCAACACTGCATTTTATATATCACTGTCATTGGGTAAGAATAAGTTTACATAAGATTACAAGTTTTTTATAAATTGGTGCTGAGTTGCATTAATTTTAATTCAGGCTACAAACTTTATTTTTACCCAAGGACAGTGATGGTCCATCACGTCAACATAACCTGCAGTGGTGAGTTCTGAATAAAAAATTACATTAATAACCTAATCTTCAGAGTCCAAAATAAATTAAATTCAGTATCAGAAACGTATAAAAATGAACCTTTGGTGAGTTATTTTTAAAGATTTTATTAAATTTTGAGGTTAATCCAACTCCTGGTCAACTGACTTATCCCTATGGATCAATCAATTAAATTTTGAAATAGTGATTAAATAAAATAAATACTGATTGCCCAATCCATTCCCTTAATTTCTAAACTGTTTACGATTTGATGCATGTTGGCTAAGTTCACACCACCTTTTGTTTCAACGCGTGCATTAAGTCACCTTCGTCATTTTTGAAGAAAGGCGAAGAAAGCACAGTAAACTTTAATGTGGAACATACTGTACAGGGTCCGCCAAATTAATCCGGGCTTTCTTTCTCCGCTTTTCACCAAAAACGGCTTGGGGGAGGAGATACACAATTAGTAAATAATGGAAGTGAAGTTAATTTTATTATATCATTATAAAATATCTGATTCGATTAGATACCCTAATGCAAAGCAATGTGGAGCAAAGCAAAGAGCCAGAGAGAGGGGTCGGCAGGCTCTGTCGAGTGGGGTGGAATAGATGCCAAGGGATCGTACCCCATTCCTCGATTTGGTTATTTCTCTCAATTAACCACCTTTCAGTGTTACAGAATGGCGTTTGTTTACAAAAAAAATTCAAAGTCAGTTTTGATTAGACATGTTAATGCAGAGCAGTGCAAAGGATGAAAGCAGAGAGGCAGAGAGAGAGGGGTCGCCAGGTTCGCTGTTGATTGAAGTGGAGTAGATGCAAAGTCACTATTCTTCGACTTTGAGTTCATTCTCTCAACTCTCTGCTACTGTTGATAAAGTAATTTTTGCTAAGGGAGGTTAACTCAAACATACGCTAACTTCATTCCCTCACAACTTATGAATTTCGTGCTGTTTATTTGCTGGCTAAAATTTTGTTTTGTTGAAAGCAACTTTCTAAGGCGCCGGATTAATTTAGCGGGCCCTGTAATAATGCTTAAAAATACAGTTGAACCTATCCGTTCAAAATAATCCTAACCATTCTTGGTATCAAAACATTTAATCAAGTCAACAATTATTTACCACAGTACATTCCAACCCATTATACCCATGTATTATTCTTAGATAATATTTTCGGTTGTAATTGCAGCAGTGATTTGGAAAGTATGCAGATGGAAGAATAGCTCAGCAAGGTTGTTAGAAGGCGAATGGATACCATTGTTTTACCGTCGAGTTAATAATATTTAGTATTAATTAGCTAGTGTTTCAATTAAGTGAGTTAATTCAAAAATTAGTAAATAACTTGCCGAAAATAATAAAGTATTGTTAATTATTTTATACTTTTTTATCAGTATTTCGTCGCTTTTTGGCATGTATAAGTAAGTAAAACGCTGTTTTTTAGAAAGTATAAATCCGCCCTCTGCTCGACAGTAACTTTTTTTATACAATCAACCTTCAGCTACTGCAGTTCGTTCCCAAACTAAAACCACACCAAATTTTTTAGAATTCAAAGAATTATTCGATAATTCTTATCTAAGTCATTAAACGCTTACTCGCTTTTAAGATAATATAATTTTAAGTGTCAAAGAGAAATTGTGGTTAAAACCAAAGTTAGAGATGAGATTATAATTTTATGAAGGAGAAAGCAAGGACAAGGTGTTCATAAACTATAAGCGCAGTCACTAGTTTTTCAGTGTCGCCAATTTTTTCGTTGGTATTTAATATTGTAAGTTAATTTTATCAAACTAACGACTTTAAATTATGGATTCCATATCAAAATTTCAGTGATTTAAATAATTTAGACGGTCGTACCAAGGGAAAAGCTTTTAAGTTCATTTCGAAAGGGTTAGGTCAAACGATATGTTCTACATAAGCTGTCAAATGCTAAAATTGAAACGTTAATTGGACAAATAGAGTGCTACATCAGAAATTACTTTAAAAAATTCTAGGCAGAAATCTAAAGCCGGCAAGAAATGCTGACTTTCTCCGAATGAGAAAGGACTAATTCTTGTGATATTGGGCATTGATCTGAGTAAGGATACTCTGACCTTGACTCGAATTGACAGACTGAGGCGCAAATACATGTTCAAGTGAACCAGGTAGATTTTAGAGTCTTGTCGTGGCGCTGAAAGCGCAATTGGCATTTTCTCGAAATAGTTAAAACCAGCCAGACTATCAAACACCTTACAGTCTAACTAGTATTTTTGGGACGACTGGAAGTTACTTTTGACCCATGCTATTTGCTGGAGAAAGGGGTGCTCCAAAAATTATTGCCAGTAAGACTCCTTAAAGCAAATTTTTTTAGATGATACTGTTTACATTTTTTAGAAAGATTATGCGAAAGTAGAGAGGAGAATTTTTTTAATCAAGTCTCTGCGACATCTAGAAAAAAAGTTACGATGTTTTGAAAATTGTAATTTCGGAACATTTTTTTGGGACAATGTACATGAAAAGTTAGGTGTCCCAAACGAATGTTCCGAAATTACAATTTTCAAAAAATCGTAACTTTTTTTCTAGATGTCGCAGAGACTTGATTAAAAAAATTCTCTTCTCTACTTTCGCATAATCTTTCTAAAACATGTAAACAGTATCATCTAAAAAAATTTGCTTTAGGAAGTCTTACTGGCAATAATTTTTGGAGCACGGGAAAGAGGTCGTTTATCGTACCCAGTTTTCATTGAAGGTCTCGTCCCAAAAATACTAGTTGGACTGTAGGTCTATTTTTCTTTTGGCGGGAGTTTTCTTGTTCGTCTTCGTAAATTGATGTTTGTATATAATGTCAGAATCCTATGAATGGCATGTTATAACACATTGAGGTTCAAATTATGCTTATTTTTTTTAAAGTGATGGACTGGTCGCATGGTACTTTGAGAATTAGTATTTTTTCTTTTAAAGAAAGTAATGATTTTCACTCGGTTATGAACTTCTGCCTACCAATTTTTTGTTTTTAAAGTTTTAAAGTTATTTCTGATGCCGCACTCTGTTAGTCTAATTCTCGCTTCAATTTTAGGCATCCCCAGCTTCGTTAGTTCATGTGGTTTAACCTGACAATTTCCAAATGAACTTAAAAGCTTCCCTTTTAAGGGCAGAGCCATATGGCTGGCAGAGCCATGGCTCAACATAAACAAAAAATTTCCGTTAATATGCACATTTTGCTAAAAGTGAGAATGACCTAGTGCCAACAATAAGCCAACACAAATCATAATTATGTAATGGCTAAAGGCAAATTGACTTTCAGTGACCAAAAATTTCGAAAATTAAAAAAAAAGTGATGATTTGGAAAAAAAAAATGAAAAATTAGGGAAAAGTGGAAGAATTTAGGGTAAAAGTTGAGGCATTGAGCCATGGCTCACAAGTTTCGTTGAGCTGGCTCATGAGCCATGGCTCTGGCTCAAAATTACTACATGAGCCAGAGCCATGCACTGGCTCTGGCTCAGAAATTTTCTTGAGCCAGCTCGAGCCAGAGCCAGAGCCAAAGCCATTGAGCCAGCTCATGAGCCAGAGCCATGCGCAACACTACTGTGGTATGATCGTCGAAATTAATTAAATGACTTAAATTCTGATACGGAATGCATAATCTAAAGTCGTTAGTTTGATGTAATTGACTTACAATATTAAATTTCAATTGTTGAGGAAACTGAAAAACTAGTTAGTGCGCTTGCAGATTTGGAACACGTTTCCTTAGCTTTCTCATACTTAAAATTATAATCTCATCTCTAACTTTGGTTTTAACCACAATTTATTTTTGAGACTTAAATTGCTATTGATTACCTTCAAATTAAATAAGTATTTGATGACTTTAGATACGAATTATCAAATAATTCTTTGAATTGTAAAAAAAAATTGGTGCGCTTTTAGTTTTGGAATGTAATATATCTCATTCCCAATGAAGTATTAGTTTGTAAAACATGAGGTCTTAATTTTATTTAATATTTAAAAATGAGTTTTAATCAACTGTTTCTTCATTTTTAAGGAAAGGTTTAAGTCAGTAAAGCAATTATTAGCTAGTATAAATCCGAGGCCAGATAATTACAAATATTTTTATTAAGTTCAATTTCTGCTAAAGAATGATAAGTCAAATAATCTAGAATTTATATTGGAACCATTTGTTTACGCAAGAATATCTAACACGATTAAGAAGTTTCAATAATTTATTTGTTGATTCTCGTGATTCATGAGTTTCAGGAGCTTAGTTCTTCCCAGCGTCCAGTTCCTCTAGCTTTCCCCAGCTAAGTTCCCTAATTTCTGGCGTCGAGAGAGTAAGGTCTGCGTACCATTCGAGAATTTGCTTCAATTCCACTGCCATAAGGGAATCTATTCCTAGTTCACCCAATGTAGTATTCTTGTTTGTCACACTGGTAACGCTTTTGAGACCTAAAATCTTTGCTACAGAAGAAAGCAGGGAGAGCTTTTCGGAAGAATTTTTCCTCCCACTTGCTTCAGGCAGCACCGTTGAAGCGACGACAGTGAACTCGTCGTTTCTCATAAATATGTCAAGGACTTTGAGGCAAGAAGAAAGTCTCTGAGGAACTGTTCCTCCAACAATCACTTCGTTTCCACCCATATGATCCACGATCACACCCACATCTCCGATAGCACCAAACTGTACAGCCAATCCTGGCAAGTTGTCACGTTTCCGCTCTTCACAAATTCGTTCCATGACTGAGTTTGCCAAGCCGTAGTTCGTCTGTCCGGCATTTCCACGACCGGCAACAATACTGGAGAACACGATAAAGTACTCCAGCTCAGGGCAAAATTTTCTGCTTACAATATCTAAACTGATTGTTCCGTCCATTTTCGGCTTTGCAACCGCTTTGAAATTCTCAACTGACTGATTTTCAATGAATCCGTCTTTCAATACCTAAAACGGAAACAAAATTAAAATTTGTATTGTGTGTAAGGGAAAAGGAGCCGAGTAAACTTCACTAAACTGAATACGAACTTTTAAACGATTTTATAAGTCGGAGATAGTAATTTCATGTTTTAAAATGAAATCAAAAATATTAAAAGCTGGAAGTACCATGGCTAAATTGAATATCCCTCCAATTGGTCCCATCATTTCAGCATATTTGATGAGCTTTGTACCTCCTTGCACGGTGGTGACATCTGTGTTTACAACGGATACTTGGATTCCTTGTGATGTCCATCGACGAATAGCCAATGATTGGTAGCCATTTTTCACTGGTGATCGAGATACTAGGACAATATTTCGAGCGCCGCGGTGAACTAGCCAAGCAGCCAACTCCATACCAAAGCCACCTAGCCCACCGACAATGATGAATGATTTTGTTGGATTGAAAAATGTTCTTACTCTTGCCAAAACAAGAGATGACTTCTGATTGGTTACTGTTTCATGCTTCATTGTGATTACCACTTTCCCCATGTGCTTTCCGGTGGCCATAAAACGAAATGCATCTTCGATTTCTTCAGTTGTGAACATAGTTCTAGGAAGCGGTCGGACAACTCCAGTTCTGATCCCATCAGAAACCAATTGAACCACTTCTCGTTTTTTGTCTGATGATTTCTCGAACAATGCATCCAGCAGGATTCCGTGGAATGTTATATTTTTCAGAAAAATTGCCATGCCTAAGGAGTTGTTTCGGAACAAATCGTACTTTCCAATTTCCAAAAATCTACCCCCTTCCGCCAAACAGCGTATAGATGCTTGTAGTTTTTCTTCTGATAATGAATTGAGCACCAAATCCACACCTTTGCCCTCTGTTTGAGAGATCACATGTTGCTCAAATGTTGTATCGCGAGAATTTGCAAAATTCTCTTCCCGCAACTAAACAAAATTCAACAAATCTCTAAAAATTTTGCTTTAGAAAGGTTTTCGTAGAAAAAGTAAATTTTTGCTAGTAACATTACCTTTGGAAATCGTTTTTTCAAAAATTGTTTCTTCTCAGGAGATCCTACGGTTGTGAATACATTACAATTCATGCTAAGTGCAATCGCAATGGCTGCTTGACCAACACCTCCAGATCCTGAATGAATCAGTACATTCTCGCCACTTCGCATGCGTCCCCGAATGATCAGCGAATAATATGCCTTGAAAGTTCAAATACAATTTTTCAGACTCAAAGATTATATAGTAGTAGACGGCTATAAGATCGGTTTGTTATAATACCCAATTTTTATGATTTGGTTTGCAACTGCATTTAGTATGGGGAAGTAATTCGTTGTAAGGCCAAAACGGATATACAGTAAAACCTGTGTTTGTGCAACTAAATCTGATTCGTCAGATATAATGATAGACACTCCCAATACCGTAAAGATGCAGTTAAAGGTTGCTTCACTTCACTTTACTTTGAAGAATAAAAACTTTTAGCCAGTTGAAAAAGTGCCAATTATTTGAGTTTAACGTTTACCATCATATGGAAAAAGTAAGACGAGGCGGAGCATGGTGTTGCACAAACACATATTTTACTGTAAGATCATACTCTTTACCTTGATAACGGAGTTTCCCAACTCATTGTCAGACCATATTTGCTCTTTCTAAAATCCAATATTCTTATACAGTTGAGTGCAAGATTTTAGGCTTATGACTTCTTCTTCCAATAATTCTTGAATCAAAGCGTACCATATCTGAGTATACTAACAGCAATGATACTTGAAGTGTCTCGAAAATGTGGTGCAAGTTTCAAATTTTAATTCTTAAAGTGGGCGGAATTAGAGCAAAAAAATTGAATTTGGGCTGGAGAAATCGGGTGCAAATCTTTAGGCGCACGACAGATTTATTGCTTTGCAGCAGAATAAAGTGGTAGACTCCGAAGGGAAAAGGTGCCTAAGACTTACCTGAGCATCCCTTAGCAATAATTGTTTAGAAAATGTTTACCATATTGTGAAAGTGGCAATTTCTGGGATAACTTTCTCCAGTTAAACTTTCACCAAGGTTTTGAGCTCTTTAATATCTTCATATTGTTTTCTATCAACATAAGCTGCACGAGATATAGTTCCCGCAAAATTTCCAATTGGATTTAAGCGTAAAACGTATGGTAGCTTAGTCGTCTTAAATATATTTCGTTGGTAAACCTCTGTGGTATTTAAAGCAGCCTCCATTATCTTGCATGGAAATGGTTTGCCTTTGTCCATACTTGACTAAATGCAAGACCAAATGTATGCAAAAATGTTCCTGGTACACGATAGTATTCTATCGAGGAATGGAGAAAGCTGACGGGCTCTTCACAGACCAAGTGAAAGTGGACAAAATCATAAGGAATACATCATTCGAATGTGTCTTGGAAATTGTGTTTTTAGTTTCATAGTCTTGCAGATACAATGCAAACCATTTTAAGTATGCGCAAGGAATAAAACTAAATGGTATTGATGAATTTTTAGCTCATTCACACTATTTATTGAGGTAGGAGAAAAAAATTTTCGAGAGACATTTTTGCGGGGCATCCCGGGTACTTAAATGCACTTTCACTTGCCATGAAGAGAGTCAGTGAGCTTTCCTCAGTAATTGGTAGAACCCTACCGTGTACCAGAAACATTTTTTCATACATTTGGTGTTCTATTTGCTCAAGTATGCTTAAGGTCAAGACATTTTCGTGATAGATAATGTACTCTGCCTTAAGTGTCGCAGAGATTTACCAACGAAATATAATTACTATGACTTTGCCATTTTACATTTTTGGTTTAAATCCAATTGGAAATCTTGCGGAAACTATATCTCGTGCAGCTTAAGTTGGTAGAAAACAATATGAAGATATTAAAGAGCTCAAAACCGTGGTGAAAGTTAAATTGGAGAAAGTTATCACAGAAATTGCCACTTTTACAATATGGTGGAAATTGTCTAAATAATTATTGCTAAGGGATGCTCAGGTAAGTCTTAGGCACCTTTCCCCTTCGGAGTCTACCACTTTATTCTGCTGCAAAGCAATAAAGATCATGCGCCTAAAGATTTGCACCCGATTTCTCCAGCCCAAATTTAATTTTTTTTGCTCTAATTCGCCCACTTTAAGAATTAAAATTTTAAACTTGCACCACATTTGCGAGACACTTCAAGCATCATTGCTGTTAGTATACTCAGATATGGGACGCTTTGATTCAAGAATTATTTGAAGAAGAAGTCATGCGCCTAAGACCTTGCACTCAACTGTATGATGGGTAGAATTGGAATTTACTTGTTGAAAACCTCCGGCTTTTTCGTACCATTCACCCCCGATAGGCCCGTTTTTGTTAGAATTTAATGCTTTGTGTCAGATAATGACTTCACCGCCAAGGCTTGAAAAAACAATTAATTCATAAATTGGGTCTCTGAATTATCAGGTTTTTAAGGTGTCGAAGTATTCAACTAAACTACTAAACTAACTAAAGCAACCATTGTCATCCTTGCAAATTTGGAAGTAACAATAAAATAAAATTAACAATGTTGATTTGAATCACTTATAACACCTGGACAGAAGAACTTAAGTTTTAATTGGTCTACCAAGAGTATGCAGATATCACAGTATCACTATCTTTTGCATACAACATTTTCCTTTTGCCACAAGATATTTTTCTTTACGATCTTTTTGTTTGCAATAATTTCACATCGAGAGACACAATTGTACGTGTAATCTTATATTGGTATGTTCTTCACAAAACAACTTTCTGGTATACAATTATCATAATTTAGA
This sequence comes from Holacanthella duospinosa, assembly GCA_002738285.1. Classification (NCBI taxonomy): domain Eukaryota; kingdom Metazoa; phylum Arthropoda; class Collembola; order Poduromorpha; family Neanuridae; genus Holacanthella; species Holacanthella duospinosa. Next base: position 238,245 of record NIPM01000222.1, on the reverse strand, counting down.
AATTAAACTTACGGTTGAATAAGCAACAGGTACAGTGGCTGCTTCTTCCATGGACCATTCTTGTGGAACTTCCCACATAAAGTGAGGGTCTGCTCGGACATGCGTAGCCAATCCCTTCGCTTCCACCATCCCCATCACCCTGTTTCCATTTCTGTCCTTCCCTACAAATTCGAGACCGAGAATACAGTCTTGTGTTGCTAGTTTCCCTGGAAGAGCCTCTGGTGGCAACTTCCCTGTCGCCAGCATTACATCCCGAAAATTAAGTGGAGCATAATAGACTTCACAGATCTCTGTCGATTGGTTGTCACTTGACAACGAATTTGAAACTTGCGAGTTTGAAAACGCAGGCGCCTCGATGAACTTGAGACTCGACAAATCACCACGAGTTTCGACGTTGATGTATGCATAAGGCGTTTCCCGAACTGACAACTCTTCATGTTTTAAACTAAAATGGCGATAAGATCCTAATACACCTTGACTGTCGATCACGTTCATAACGAGATCCTTCTGGAGAATTTCTTGGACTATTGGACTGCTTGTGTTGGAAATATCTATTTTCTGATTTGAAGAAAAGAGACAGCGGATTTTATCACCTCCTGGTTCATGTCTAAGACAGTTGACCAATCCTGTGACTCCTGAATATGGGTTGTTGAAAGACGTAATAAAAATAAGAGGGAAGGTTTTATTCGATGAAGATTTTAACATGACCTCTTGCAATTGGAGGACCCAATTAAAACTGCTATCGTCCACATTGATCACCATCGGAGAAAGAATTTCTTCTGTAACTTTCTAGACGTTGCAATATAAAATTAGGCATAATATGTAAGAATTCCAGAAACAAAACGTAGATTCCAATATAAATACCTTTCGAAACAAGTATAACATTGAGTCCTGTATTCGTCTGGTGGCTACATGATTCATTTTTTGGGATTTAGTTAAATCTTCTAATGATTTTGTGGTTCTTAAAAGTACAAATGCAACATCTTTCAACGAAGCTTCCAAAGTATCTAAAGCACCGTCTGATTCTGTAATGATGAGATGAACCAATTCGTCTTTTGGTTTTGACTTAACGTTGACCCCTTGCAACTCCAGCTTTTCCTTTTCCTCAGTATTTGTATCTTCAGAGATAATTGTAGAATCAACCTTCCCAGTTTATAAGTTACGTCATGTTAGCAAATTTGATTTATCAACGAATAATATATCCTTTTTAAATATTTATTCACTCACGGTTCTGTAAGGTTGTAATTGGACGCAAGCGCAAGCAAATCTGGAAATGTTATTATCTAGTTGAACCACATCTTCCCGCATGGTAATTATAAAAGATGATATGTTTTCAATGATGAGGTCAATGAAGAATTTTACTGCTTCTTCCTTTGACCAAACGTCTTCCACAAAATACGGCGTGAATTTTGCAGCTTCTATGATTGGTGCTTGATTCTTCAGATTAGATAAAAACATGGAAATTATCAAAATCAATCATAAAACATTAATTTCCATACCGTAGCTTTGCGAGGAACGACGCTCGTTTTCATACCCTTGAACTCGACACCAGAACATATGAGAGTTTCGAACTTTTCGTTGTAAGACATCGGAACACCTAGTGATATTTCCGTAGCGTACTCTTACCGATACTTGAAAAACTAGCATAGAATGCAAGCTTACCTTCGGAGGCAAATGCAGTATTGTTTCTAAGCATTTCAAAAAATTCTTGCGGATGAATTACCACCCTTTGAAGTCTTGTCGGAAGGTAGAGACCTCGTAGCTCTTTACAGACAATTTGAAACTGGAGCATTGTGTCAAGGAATCCGACCCAGTTATCCTCCCATCCAATTTTGGCCCATTTGCCTTCGTTATCGGCTATTTTAATTCCTCTAAATACTCCCTGGTACTCGTATCCTTGAAGGCGGAGTTCTTTGTAAATGTCGTCGGAGTTAAGTGGAAGAAATTTTGAACTTTTTTTAATTTCCGAGTTGTCAAATGTTATAGTTGAGGAATTGCCAGCCACCCTTACGGTTCCTGTTACGGTGACAGACTCTCCCTCGCTGATTTGAAAGTATCCAGTTTTGTCAGAGATACACACCGTTAACTTTACTGCACCTGTAAATTAGTTGGAAAACAATGGTTATATAGAGATTATAACAATACACTATCTTTGTAATATTTCTACGGTATTTCTACCTTCTTTAGGAAGAATGGTTGCTCTTTCGAATCGTACGTTTTCAAATGCCACCGGAAGTTGAACATATGGCTTTCCGTGGAGACTTGCAAGCTTCTTCCATACCAAAACCAAGTAGCCAGTGGCAGGATAGAGCACTCGCCCGTCGATGTTATGTCCTGCGAGAAAAGAGTCAGTATCTTTCGCAAGTGATACTTCGATACTTGTTTCTCCAGCACCACTGGTATTCTACAATAATTTAGTTTTAGTTTAATCGACATATATTGTTCAATTATTTAATGTCAACTTACAAACAAATAGTCAGGAAGTGAATAGGTCTCGCTGTGGTCCCACTGAACAAGTGGAGAAATCATTGGTGTCTCAACTGAAACTGGGAACTCCACCATTGGATATAGTGAAGACAAGCGAACATTGTAACCGAATCCATACAATTTCCCAACAGCCGTAAGAAACTGTTTGACATTGTTTCCAGATCCTTTTCTGATGAGCCCCAAAACATTGCATGTGGGTGGAAGGGACTTCTTGAGTATGGAAACAAAGATAGCATGTGCAGCAACTTCAAGTACAACTGAGTTCTCGGGTATATGTTGGACAGTTGTGTGGAACAAGACTGGTGATTTTATGTTATTAATAATATATTCTGAAATTGTCATTGGTTTCGACCAATCAGATTCAGGTAGGGAAGTACTCTTCCATTTTGACGACCTTTGGTTCGAATTGACCAAAACTCCTCTTGTATATGCTTCAAACGTTGGGAGTATTGGGTCCAAGTATGGACTATGATATGCGACACCACCAGTTGACACTTCTCTAGCAAAGACTCCTTCTGATTTGAGTTCATCCATGAATTTGGCAATTTTATTTGCAGGACCCGAAATTGTGACGTTATTGATTGCGTTGTGGCATGCGGGGTAAACTCCTTCTGGGCAACGTGCTTGAGCTTTCTCCCATGTTAAACCAACAGCTGCCATTGCCCCTCCGTTCAATTTTAGGGTGCATTCGTCCTTGAAGTAGTAACAAATGATAATTTGTCGATGAGATATCACACCGTCAATGTAAGCACACAATAGCTCTCCACCAGAATGACCAATAAATCCGTCTGGTTTCAGTCCAATAGCAGTGAGCATATCAGTAAAGGCTACCTGCAAGGAAAACCACTCTCAGTTAGTCACTAATAATGTAGTTGAAAGAATTCTTTTGCACGTACTCCCATTGCAACAAAGCAAGTGCCCATGTGTTTGTCCAGAAGTTCGTCATCTCCATGTAACAATATATCCAAGAGATCCATTCCCAATGGTTTCAGAATATCGTGTGACTTATGTATAGATTGCGCGAAAATTTCAATATCCATGAGGTCGTTGGTCATTCCACGCCATAGTGTTCCCATTCCAGAAAATACAAACCATAATGGTGGGAGTTCTATTGGTACTTCCTATGAAATCAATAAAACATAAAAATTTGTTGTCAATTAATGTCATTTATTTGATTAAATTCTACCTGGCTGTCAGAAACAGCAGGTTCTCCTTCATTCAAAATCGTGAAACCTCTGTAATGATGACCAGGTGTGGTAACTTCAGAAATTTTTTGCAACAGAGTTTCGAATTCAAAGTTTCTTGGTGTGTTAAGTACCTGGTGGCAATTTGTAAAGTAAATATGAAATTAAACTTGGTTGTATTTTAATATATGCTGTTGACTAACCTTTGAGAGTGCATATTGAACAGCATGTTCAGTTCTACCAGAAATTGGAACCAAAACTGGTATTTTTGGAACGTTGACACAAAACCCCCTCTTCTCATTGGCTCTAATGATGACATGTATGTTGGAACCACCGAGACCTGTTGAATTGACTCCCACTAGATCCCCAGTAACTGGAGTATTATTCGAAACAACTTTAATTCGTCCGTCCAGAAGTGCAGGAATATTTGGATTTGGACTGTTGAAGTGTAAATTCTGAGGAATTATGCCATATTTGAGAGCGAGAGCAACTTTAGAAACTGCACAAAGGGCAGCAGCAGGTTCCGCATGGCCCATGTTGCTCTTGGTTGCACCAATCAGAAGTGGTCGTCCTTCTCGTCCTGGTGTGAAGACTTCCGTAATAGAATTTATTTCCTGTGAATCTACAAGGTTCATAACAATTATATGACATGCTTTTAGAGAGTATACAGATTATATAGTACAGTTACCTCCAGCCTCGGTTCCAGTTCCATGTGGTTCAACGTAAAAGACGTTAACCGGATTGATTCCTGATTCAGCGTATGTAGTTTCAAGTAACTTCTGCTGCACTGCGCCTGACGGGTAGAAAACACCTTTCACTTTGTATCCATCTGTATTTGTTTTTGAATGAAGTAATGTTCCGTAGGATCGTCTAGCGACATCTTTCTTCTGAATGAACAATGAAACTATTGCCTCACTTCTCACGAATCCATCTCCTATTAATAGCAAAGATTAATTTATTCCTCAATTTTGGCAAAAACAAGAATTTTTTTCTTTCTAATTCATTAGCTTCAGATAGTGATAAATTGAATATTAAGAGCAAATATTGTGGTACACGGTTACGAGCTTGCTTCTTCAATGATGACCAACCTAAAAAGTCTCGTTACAACAATTCGGGCTCGCAAAATTCGACCCGGAAATCTATTTATATAAAAATAGAGTTAGCGATTATAATTGAAATTTGTTCATGGCTAATGTTCAATTGTTTTAATAAACGGCCTTGTTTACATTTATGACCGGTTGAAGGTCTTATCAGTTCAAGATTTTGTCGAGTATTGTCATATTACTAAGGTTGAGTTTATGACGTCGTACTTATAAGAACAAGTTTAACTGACTGAGAGTCTAAATTTCATAAGTAACAACAGTAGTCGTAATAATATGGTTGGTTAACTAGGGTTAATTAAGAAACAACTAATGAACTAAGTGTGGACACAATATTGTTTTGGAATGCTGCCACCCCTATTTATTGTCGTAATTCGACCTAATATCAACCTATAAAAATATCCTGCTTCATAATATCAACTCATGCGTCTGTCAAACAAAAAATGGGCTCCGTTGGGTGACATTAGATGAATTTCACGAAATATTCGTTGTTTCGTCTCGAGTCTATTCAAAAGGAAATATTTTGTTTACCAGCGGCATCAAATGTTTTACACTTCCCGTCAAGTGACAAGGTGCCGAGTCGTAGAATTTGAAGGTTAACCATTGGGTTCATCAAGAGATTCACTCCGGATACAATGGCAGAATCACACTCTCCCATCCGAATCGCTTTTATTGCTGAAAAACACAATTTGTTCATTATCACTGATTTTGTGTTTTTGCAATTGAAATTTCTATGTACAAATGATACTCTGGTTAGACTTTTATGTAATTTGCTACACTTGCACTTGTAGATTTTGGCATACTTTCGATCAGTTCTTGGTTTAGGTACAACAAAATTCATGAACCGATTTGAGCTCTACGGCGTAAATGTACGGATGTATTGTTTTGGATTGATTGGCTTGAGACTCGGTATACTGTTAGATATTACCTTACAGAACAATTTTTAAATGGGACTTGCGAAAATCTGCTAAGTATTTTTACATCAGAATTCATCAAAATTAAAATTTTGATTTATCTTCTAGAAACATTGTTGAATATGTATTAAATATGTACAAGTGCCACAAATTACGTAGANACTAAAAATTACATTTTAACCACCACAACCTTTGCAGGTAAAACTAATCGGCAGATATTTTTTATACCCATTTTAACATTTCATAGCTGTTTCCAGATTTTCAAGTCAATTGCACAAAATCATATATACACCTCTGTAGGTTAAACCGCTTGAAAAATTTTGATTTATCTTCTAGAAACATTGTTGAATATGTATTAAATATGTACAAGTGCCACAAATTACGTAGAAGCCTAATAGCGCACGTTGGTCGTTCCATTTGTGCCTTAGTTATTTTGTAAATTATTAACTGCCGCTACCTTGATGGAGCGCCATCATGGATGATGAGCAAAATGTATCAATACAAAGACTTGGACCATGGAAGTCAAATGCATAGGAAACATTGTTGGCCAGCATGCAACAAGCACTTCCAGTAACGTCATAGCCAGAAGCTGTGTCTGGGTGCTTTCGACAAGCTTCGAATGTGTCATGTGCAGAAGCTCCAACATAAACTCCTACATTCCCGCCACGAATTTCAGTGGGATTTACACCTGCAAAATAGTAACACTTTTACATTACATTTCTCAATATAAATACTTGTATTTTTCTATCAGTTTTTTAGTTTTGCTACCAGCATCGAGTATGGCCTCGTAGGTAACCTCTAGGAGTTGACGAATTTGTGGGTCAAATCGTTCAGCTTGACTTGGAAAAATCCCAAAGAAACTAGCATCAAACTTTGTGAGATCTGCTTTCAAAGTGCCTTTTCTGGGCGGAATACCAAGATATCCTACAAAATTTAGTCAATCATTAGTAATCTACATTAAGGATTTAACAACCTAGGTGAATTTTTTTTAGTAATATTAGTTGTAACTGACCAATGGGCCACCGGCGATTGTCTGTTGTTACCATGTCGACGCCATTAATAAGATTCTCCCAGAACTCTTCCATATTGTCAGACTCAGGGAATCTACCGGAGATCCCAGAAATAACAATTTCCTCTCGTGTATTCATATTCCTTATCGAACTTGTAAGTTTTCAATTGACAATTTTTATATTGAAGGAATTGACCAGTAAGGATAAACAATCCAATGATGACGATAGTATTTCTTATTGCGATGGAAACTTACTTATGATACTAAATCTTTTCAAAACATTTTTTTTTGTAACTTCTCGTTAATAGAATTAGTCGTATCAAATGGATTTGGCTTCGTATAGGAACTTTTCATCCGTAAACGAGTTCCAGTTCTCTATCTCACCTTCCGTGCTTACTAGCTATACTGAATTCGAAAACTGGTTATCTATTATTATTCCTAGCTTACAAAAGGAAGTTTTTTAGAATTATTCTATCTACAAAAAATATAATTGATTTGGTTCCCTCGACTTGTTTTGTTACTTTTTGATATAAGCGTGTGGAAGAAAAGTAGTGATTGTGCAAAATTTGTAGCATCCCTGAGGAGTCGCAAAGAGATCTAGACAAGGAACAGTTTGTAAATAGGAAATTGAAAACACAAGGCTGAAGACAGGGAGAGAAGCGGAAGTATGAAATAAAATACAAAACCAATGGAAAAGATGAAAGATTCACCCGATTAAGACTTGAAGCCTAAAAGACATTGTTTCTATTTTTACAATGGTTAAAATCAGAGTTCGAAAATTATCGATAATTATGGATTATTATCATTATCACTGATAATTTTCATAATTATCAAGATGAATTTGATAATTATAAACCCCTGACAAAATCAGAGTGCTGAAGTTGATTGTTTACTTTAAATTTTACTTTAAACTAAACTCTTACTTTTAATTGATGTGAATTAAAAATAAATTGTATGTGTTAGACGAGTAAGCAATTTGTTTTAATTAATTTAAAAAAATTGTCATCTGACTTTTGAGTCGACTCTTTGACTCATGAGTCATTGACTCTGACTCACAGGCTAAAAACCCAAAAGAGTGAGTCTACTCCCAAAAAATTTAAACTTTGACTCTGACTCTGACTCTGACTCACTAAACCCAAAGAATCAGAGTCGACTCAATGAGTCAATGACTCTGACTCAGGCTATAAAGCAAGTCATGCGATACTCTAATAGGGCTGATTTTGGTCAGGAAATAGGACTTACTCGTAGGACTCAATGAACTTATTTCTTGGGATCTTGTGATACTTGTAGGAGGATTGCTGAGTGTTTACATGATGCCTAATAATCACAAATCAAAATTAATTGCCACTATTTTTAATTTACCTAAATTTGACAAGAANCAAAATTAATTGCCACTATTTTTAATTTACCTAAATTTGACAAGAATTTGCTTCACAGAAACCAATTCAGTGGAAACTTCGTCAGAACTCTCGTATTTCTCATTTTCTTCCATATTTTCTGCCACTGAGTTTTTTAAATTACAATAATTGAAGGGCTTAGAGCATAAACTGCAAGTGGAATTTTTAAGATTTTTGTTTCTATGAAAACATCAATTTGAGTTAAACTAAACTCAAACCTTGGAAATCCAAAAAAATTTTGAAAAAAAAAAACTACAAACAACCAATCAAATTTAATGTAATACCAAACTGCTAAATAATTATATATATAACTGACTAAAATTTGATCTACAAGATGATGCTAGAGAATTATATTTAATGGGAGTATGTTTTCCTGTTCCAATTCCATGTTAATTTGGTCNTCTACAAGATGATGCTAGAGAATTATATTTAATGGGAGTATGTTTTCCTGTTCCAATTCCATGTTAATTTGGTCGACAAGCTGGATTTCTTCATTTATTTCAGCCTGAACTTCTTCAAATAGCTGTTGTGGGATTTCTTCTAGAAGATCTTGTCTCATGGATTCATAGAAGATACAACTTTCGGGTAAATGAACAAAACGTAACAATTTGTTAACATTCTTAAGCTTTTCTGGAGTCACCAAAACGAAATCGTGGTAGGCTTTGGGAACTCCTTGAAAAACTTGTTTGAGTTGATCTATGGTAGCGAATGTTCGAAGTATATGGAAGGGAAAGGCAAATTCTCCTGTTGTGTGTTGGCGGGTCCATATTTCTCCATTTGCCAGGAACCTAATTCCCCGAATTCTGTTGATTCCACTGGGTGGTCTTAGAATAGGATTCAATGTGGTTTTGAAGTCAAATACAGGTCAAATGAGAGTTCCATCGTCGCAAAGGTCGTCTGTAAGTGGATGTTCTACGTAAACGACAGTAAATGGATCCTTTTGTCGGCATTGTTTCACTAATTTCACCCAATCAGATGGAAAATTAAATTCATCAGATTTTTTGGTCACCTTTTCCATTGTTGCAAAATCTCTGTCTATTGACATTCTCGAATGACCAGGAATTGGAAAATTAAGTTCAATAGAGTGAAAATTGTCGTTTTGTGNACTAATTTCACCCAATCAGATGGAAAATTAAATTTATCAGATTTTTTGGTCACCTTTTCCATTGTTGCAAAATCTCTGTCTATTGACATTCTCGAATGACCAGGAATTGGAAAATTAAGTTCAATTGAGTGAAAATTGTCGTTTTGTGCGTTCAAATAAGCCATTAAATAACGATTTTTGTTCTGACCGAAGTAGTTGTCGGACCATAACTTCAAATCTTGAGTGTCGTCTGGGAGGAAGTTATCCAAGTAGTGTTTGAGACACGAAATAACTTCATTGCATCCTTTTCGGGCGTAGGTCTCAGAATACATGTACATCACTGCTTTTCCTGTCTTCAGGTCATGTACACCAAAATTATGAATCCAGAGTTGCCGGGAGTAAAACTCTGATGAGGTATTGGTGACTGGCAATGGGAAGTTTTTCTGGAAATCGAAACAGAGGCAAGCAGTAGAAACAGGAAGTTGTGCGATGAGTTTGGATTCCATTGAATCATAAAACCCTTGGGCTTCCTGGAGGTGGTATTCATGAGCTTGATTCAACTGTGCCAACGCTTCTAGGTCGTTTCTATCCTTGGCTTGCTGAGTGTGATTGAGTTCACAAATCTCGCAGATATCTGATCTTGGATATCCAAATNGAACTGTTGGATGGTATTATCAGTTTTATAAAAAAATTCCATGAAAAATACTCTTCATTAGCGCATGCGCATACGGACAAAAGTTTTAGTACAAACATTGTCACGTTGGCAGCCCGCCGTATCATAAATAAATAAATAAATAAATAATTCGACTTGCAGTTTATGCTCTAAGCCCTTCAATTGTAATTTAATTACAATGTGAAAATCCTCTGCAAAAATTTATTTACAATTCATTTACAATTGTTACAATTATTGTTTTGTGAAACCATATTTCCATGGGAATTTGTAAATTGTAAATAAATTGTAAATAAATTGTAAATAGTAATTTGTAAAACCATTTGTAATTGTAAATTGTAAGTGTGATTTTTATGAAACGTAAAATGGTAAAATTGTAAAGTTTTTTTCTACAATTTTACAATTGTAAAATTGTAATCCTTTTGTGAAACATGCCCCAGGAATCGAACCTCCTTAAACCCATCAAACTCATACGGCATAACCACTACACCATGGAATCCCATAATATCTGTGGTACTGTTTTAAAAACTTATTAAAGAAATTATTCGTAGAGTGAACATGCTCTTCACATTCCGTCTCTCAAACAAAAAAAAACCCAAATAGAAACTATGTGACAATTTTTTTGCTGTATTCTCCCTATCTCTTTTTTCCATTTTTCATTATAAAATCAGAAACTCGAACATTGTCAAATAAATAATACAACAGTTGATAAAAATAGCATGAGTGACATCGCCAATAAAAACCAATGATAATTGTGATAGGTTAACCTCTATCTAAATTGTTTAGTTTAACAGAATTTTTGCGTCAAAAAGAAAAACACACTGCGTTATATTGTTACCATTCTAGTGTTTTTGTGATGTCAACTGTATGATTTTTTTTATAAATTATTATTAGACAATTTATGTAATTGTTGACTTAAATTTGCCTTTAGTTTATTTTCTTTGTTTTGTTGCTAATTATGGAAATTAGTAAGCTTAGCTTTAGTTTATTTTTATATTTTCCTTTGTTTATCATTACAATAGTGTAATAATATCGTTTTTGTGCACGAGGCACGCTAAGGCTTGTAGGGTATAAAAACCAAGGGCCCGGAGTCCAGAGACTCATTCTGATTTTGATCAAGCTTGAGTAGCTTAGTCTTACCTTTAGTAGCGAATCAGAATCCTCAACAATGGGAATTGGGAAACTCATTGTTGAGTAGATTTTTATTAACTTAAAGTAATTTTGTTTATTTTGATAATTTTTATTATTGAACAAAAATTATTTTCATTAACGTATTGTTGTTCCAATTGTTGGATTTATTAAATAGGGGTTTGTTTGTTGTGTTTTCAAAACAAAGTTAATTGATTAACAAGTTAGTGTTAGTGATCTCTGGGAATTTCGTCCAACTAAATTTGAGTAAGTTGATCGATTTAGATCAGGATCATAACAATTAGTGGAGGAATAAAGTTAAAGTTTTAGTTGATTTTATTTTAAATTATTTTAATCAATAATTAATTGATTAATGAGTTAGTGTTATTGACCTCTGGGAATTCCGTCCAACTAAATTTAAGTAAGTTGTTCGATTTAAGAGCACTGAGTTAAATTCATACATGAGCGAATACCGCTCATGCTCAGCTCAGCTCGGCTCAATATTTTTCACTTCTGTTTCTTTAATCACTTGGGATTTTGAAAATTTATCCTACATACCTTTAATTTTAATACTCTCTTCCTTTCAAACTTTCAAATTCTAGCTCTTAATTACGAGCACTCCGCGAACTCCTCCACGGCATACAGTGGGTAATTCAATGCAGCTTCCCTTATTGAACTTCCCCGTTATTAGCCAGACAAAAAGGCCGGCCGAATCGATGGATTCTAGCTCCCAAAGATTACCAACTCCAAACAGACCCGGTTTAAATGACGATATAGTAAATATATTTCTAGACGCTGTGTCAGGGTTGAAAGCTGATAACTCTGTAATTATTTCCAGAATGGATTTATTGGAATACTTTTAGTAGAAAGACAGGGGATTGAGATCACAGATTTCAAAACCTAAGTTTGCAAACAATCAGAACTTATCAGCCAAAAATCATCCACTGTTACTGCACAATCCAATTTGATATCGAGCTGCAAACGCAGAATAACAAGCTGACCGACGAATTGCGGAAACAAAATGTACTGTTCCACGGAATCCACGAATCCATACAGGAAGATCCAACCACTATGATAGCAAACTTCATTCTAGCAACCGGCGTAATAGCTAAGCTGAACGACAAATTGCGGAAACAAAATCTACAGTTCCACGGAATCCCTGGATCAATACAGGAAGATCCAACCACCATGGTAGCAAACTTCATTCTAGCAAACGGCGTAATAGCTAAGGTGGATATAGTTCACAGGATTGGCAAAATATTACCTGGTAATGAGACACCCCGTCCTATTAACGCAAAATTTATTTCACATCAGGAGTAAATTGCTGAGTTGTCTTATGCCAAAACTGTTGGCAGTCGAAGTTCCACAATCCATAACGGAAGATTTAACTGTCAAAACAAGGCTTGAATAAAAGGTGGTCTGAAATAAATCACGCAAACCTCCGAGTTCTACGCATAACTTGAAGGGTACTCCAGCAGAGAGTCAAAACAATTTTTTTAGATGAAATGGCTAATGCAGTTCCTTGAAATGTGAGTTTGGAATCGCATGTCAAATTGTGAGTACAGTACCACTGTAAAAAATTTTGTTAAATATACCAGCCGTTTATATCGGAAAATAGTACAAAACACTATAACCTACGCATGCATTTATGCAAACATAAATGCCCTATTTTTACTGATCTCTTACATATTTGTCTTTTAATTTCCATGTTTTAAGACTGCCTTTTTGAGAATTTTATTTTGTCTATATGGTAAGACCTCGATACGCTGTTTTGATGTATTGTCTTTTCCCTACTTTATTAAATACCAATCATAAAAACACAAACTTGAACACATTCTTCAACTCAATTTCCTCCAATAACTACTCATCTGCTGGGCATTGACCTGAAAGCGCTCAGGCTTTTTAATTTTTGGTTCAAGTTTTCAATAAGTATTGAGTAAAGTTATAATTTGTAATTACACAACAACACTATCCGAAACCGGCTTCATCGATAATTATGCAAGCAAGAATGCTCTACAATCAGGGTACTAGAACCTGCAAATATTGGAGAAGCAAGGATGCTTTACACGCAGGAGGGTTAGTCATTTTTCTGCGGTAGTGAGAGATGAGTTATACCTGTTTTAACCTTTAAACCTTCTGCGCTCGGAGCTCTAGAAAATTTGAATTATCCCCTCCGCCTCCTCAATCAGAGCGAGAGTTCTGGAGGTTCTGATTGTAGCGATTGGATTCGCTACAATAATTTAATTATTGATTTGATTATTATTACCTGACCAGGGAGACTACTCCCTGGTCAGTCTGTTTTTACTTGCTCAGTAGATAGGGCATATTAAAATATCACTCTCACAGTCTCTAAATTTCCTTCAGTTATTTATTTGATAATAGGATCCATCGTTCCCTTTTGACCTTTTAGGTCAAAAGAGAAGGGAACGATGGATATTGCATGGCGATCATGTCACGACCAGCCATCGAGCGATCGGTAGGGTCCTGTAGAAAAAAAAACAAGCTGCGGCAATAAAAATGTGCTGAGGCGCCAGGTTGGGTTGGGTTCGACCATGTCCATGGTCAATCCCAACCAACCATAGGGCGTTTTTTTTAAAAAGAGACGCCGCTTCGGTTTTTGGATTGAGATGAGGACAGAGTTTTTGTACTCAGCATCCTCAGTCTCTCAAAAGCCTTGGAAGTGGAAAGACCTCCACAAAAAATTTTTTTTTGGAAATTTTTTTAGTTTTTTATTTTCTTTTAGTTTTAAATTAATAATTTAAAATAAGTGTTGTGATTAGTCGTCGACTCCAGCCTCAACAATACATCGAGAAGTCCAGCCATTGGAAATCTGGTTTTCTTTCAATATTTTTATTATTCTTAATTTAAATTAATAATAATTAACAATTATTTATTTATAATTATTTAGACTCAGTTTTGGAGTCTTGGTGTCAGTCAGTCGGTGTCAGTCAGTCAGTGTCAGTCAGTCAGTGTCAGTCAGTGTCAGTCAGTCGGTGTCAGTCGGTCGGTGTCAGGCAGTCGGTGTTTCATAAAGACGAGACCTGGACACCTTACCTGGACTTTAGTCGAGTCTTCTGCCGGTCTGCTCGTGACCACCGACCAACGAGGGAGAGGGCACACTATGTCAACCAAAGGTCACCTAGGATAAGTAAGGAAATCGACGGCGCGATTATAATTCGCAATTTAATTAATAGAATTAAATTGCGAACACCGGAAAAATTTAATTGTCAAAAAAATAGAAAAGTTTTTGATATTTTTTTTGTAAGTAATAAGTAAAGGTCAAGTGTTGACCTATTCCTTACAAAAAATTAAAAAAGTAAAGCCAAAAAAGCTGGCTTTATAGAATTGACAGCCCGTGATAAGGACTAGTCAATTCAAAAGCCAAAGAAGTTGGCTTTATTACAGGAACGAATTTAATTCTTACTTGCAAATTTAAAGGAACAAAGGTTCAAACAATTAAAGGAAAAGACTCAGAGTCTGTAGTCAATAGATTTATGAGCAAAAACTCAAGGCAGGATAGGGAATTAAAAAAGTTAGCTCTTCCGAATAGTCAATTCGGAGAGGACGTAACTAGATTGAGGGTTAGCTCAGACGAAGGATCAGGTAGTCTAACACACAGGAGTAAGTCTAAGTCTCCAGATTCTGAGGTTGGAAGTTTAGGAAATATAGACTTCAGATTATTGCATTTAGAGACTCAGGAAGTAAATAGATCAGACGACTTAGAGTACCCGTTTTTGAGAACGAAATTCAAGTAAGGTCTTCGTATACAAAACCCGAGGTAGATGCAATGCTAGCTCAGGTTGTAGCTGGCATGCAGCAGAAAATAGATCAAGCAGCTACAATAGGTATAGTTAGGCAAGCGGAAGCAATAGCTAAAGCGTTACAAAAAGTCAAGTTTGCAGTAAGTTAAACCCAAATTTCAGTACCTGTTTTTAACCCAAGAAAAACTTCGGTTGAGTCATACTTAACTGAAGTTGAGGGATATTTTCAAGCCTGTAATCACAAAGAAGAAATTTTTCTCTTTTTGTTAAAGTTATTTTACCAAAAGAATCTAAGGTTTGGGCAGATCATATTATAACAGCAGAAATGAACTGGACCCAGTTCAAAGCTGAATTCATAACTAGATATGCTAGTTTGACAGATTCAAACGAGCGCATGAAAATATTACAAAATAATAAGTAGTTAGGTCATGAGTCAGTGGAATTCCACATTTATGATATAATTAGACTTTCAAAGATTGTTTTTCCAAATGAGACGACAGAAGAGTCGACTCATAGAGCTAAATCAGCTTTGCATCTTAGATTAAGGACAGCATTAAGCCCTGTAGATTTTAAAACACCAGAAGGGTTGTTTAAAGCTTGCAGGTTACCTCATGCTAAT
Source organism: Holacanthella duospinosa (assembly GCA_002738285.1). Classification (NCBI taxonomy): domain Eukaryota; kingdom Metazoa; phylum Arthropoda; class Collembola; order Poduromorpha; family Neanuridae; genus Holacanthella; species Holacanthella duospinosa. Next base: position 222,892 of record NIPM01000222.1, on the reverse strand, counting down.
CTAGTATCGGAGGATCAATATAATAAGGTTCAGTCAACCTTTCCTCCACTAGTTAGTTATAATGAGAAACCTGAGAGAAAACAGGATACTCATAATAAAGGGAAAAGTAATATTGGGAAACAGAGTCCAATTTTGAATTGGCACAGCAGAGGCCGAGGTAGTTTCCAGTTTAGAGGAAATAGAGGCCAATATTTAGGGAAAAAGCCAGATCAAGTTTCTGGTCGAGGTCATAACCCGAGAGATAGTCAGCCACAGCCAGGTACTTCAAATAGAAGTAATCAGGGTGGTCAAAGAGGAAAGGGAAGTTTAGAATCCCCTAGAGGAAGATCTTTTCCAAATACGACTAAAGATAAAAGTAACATTCAATGTTACAAATGCCAACGATTCGGTCACTAATCTTTCGAATGCTCATCGGTTATGGGAGTAGCGATGACTGTAATTTTAAAGACTAAGGACGAGTCTTTTGAGAGCGACAAAGTACAAAGCGCTCAAAAGTCACAAAGTCAGGATAATAATTTAAACTAAAAAAGGGAAATGACGAACCGTCAGTCATTAACCTAACTTTGAGACAGATTAGTATTGACGGAGTTTCATTTGTAAATTTGAAAAGTAAGGAAGATAAGTTTATAAGTATTTTCGATTCAGGATGTACTTATTCTCTTATGGAAAGGAAATTAGCTAAGTTATTGAGTAACTCAATTGTTCCTTTACATTAGGAATATTCATTGACAATGAATAATGAAAAATTAGAATTGATAGGATTTGCATACATTCAGCTAGAAATTGGAGGTAGGAAATTCTATTTTAAATTCTATATTGTAGAAAAATTACCAGTACCATATGTACTAGGTAGGAATTTTTTTAAGACAAAGAAAATTGTCTTATATTTGCATAGTGAAGAATTTTGGTTTAGTGATGATCCAGTTAAGAAGTTTAAACTGACAGATATCACAGGCATTAGAGGTTCGGCAATTTTTGCAGTAATTCTACCTGAAAAGGAAGAGATTTCAGATAATAATTCCTAAGGTTGAAAAATTTCTGAAAAAATATCCCACCGTCGTGAGAGAAGATGGAAATTATGGTAGTACAGATTGGACGTACCATATTATAGACTCAGAAGAAGAGCCGACTAAACAGAAACCATATAAGAAATCACCAGCCATGAATTTAGAAATTCAAAGGCAATGTTAGGATTTATTAGATTTAGGGATGATTAGACTCTCGTTCACCGTATGGCGCACCTGTAGTGTTAGATCTTAAGAAAAATGGAAAATGGAGAATGTGTATTGATTATACAAATTTAAACGCTAATAAAGGGTGTCCGGGAAGTAGAGGCACAAATTTGAAACTGAGATTGCAGAACAACCAACAAATATACTGGAATAAAAATTTGTCATAAATAATAACTAATATATCCCGTTATTTCAAAGGTCATACATCGCCCGTCTGACTTTTTTGAATCCGATTTCTCGAAGGTTCTAGTAGGCATGTCCCATCACCTCTTTTTCTACTTCTTTCGGTGCCTCTTTGGAAATTTTGTTCCAAATTAGCTTGAAACCTTGGATGATTTTAAGTTGTTTGGGTATCTGATAGTACTAATTTTTGCAAATAGCCCAAATTCTTCAATTGCTCTTGCCTGTGTCATGTTTAAGCGGCTTATAGACTTGTGTACAAAATAGACCATTTTCAGACTTAGAATGTGAACATGCCTGGTCAAGCCAAAACAAAACGTCTTCTAATTCATGATGCTTATGTAGGAAAGGAAGTAATAGTTGCTTCATACACTCTCAAAAGTAGATTGTTTAGTTCAGGTCCCTTCCGCAACAAATGACTCTGAAACATTCTCAATTTCGTCAATCTCCTGCCAAACAAAATTTTTCCTGCTGAATTTAGTGATTTAAGTAAATCTGTTTTGGTAATCCAACGCAAATTGATCCAAGGCATTCACACACTTTGTGCCTGGCAAATGGAAATGGTCAAATGTAGCGTAATTTTTGTCATCCGTGGTGAGGAATTTCTTTCGCTCAATTTTGAAACTTTTTTTAAAGGTGGTCATCGCTCACTTCTCCTTATCCTTGACATATTTCAGAGGCTGTTTCATGGTCTTAGCCGTAATCTTCTGCTTGTATATTTTAATATCCGACATGGTAGACCTCGCAAATTTGACTCATTTAGTTGCAGTGCGAACAAGTGTGTTGCACTGACGATGAAACTCTTTCTCCAATTTCTTTAATTCCTCTGGTAATAATTTCTCGTGAAGATGGCCAGGTAATGGTTTAAAATTACTCTAAATAGAGGCATAATACCTCTTCAAAATATAATAAAATGTTAGTCTGCTCATATGCTCTGCTAGAAAATTTTAGATGGTGATTTTCTTGTCATGGATCGCGGAATTTCTGTATTAGTGAAAAATACCCGCAGCAAATATCTCACCGTTTTTTCTAGACATTTTGGTTAATCCAAGTCACCACAAACAAGACTTCACTTTTATGTAAGAAATACGATTATGATTCTGTTTCTGATTTTTGAAAGATAGATTTCATTTCAGGCGAGATTCATATATCATTATCAAAGTTGTGCTTCTACTTCTCGGACATCCTTTACTAAGAACAATGCAACTCCTATGGAGAATGCACATTCAATTCTTAGGTTAATACCAACAGGCTATTGGTATTCAGTCATAGATTTTGACTCAAGATTTTGGCAGATTAAGCTTTCAGATAGTAGCATCAAAAAATCTGCATTTGTAACTTCTGTAATTTGTAATTTGTTGAGTTTTAATTATGCCATTTGGTTTAATAAATACTCCTAAAACCTTCCAACAGTTAATGAGTAAAGTTTTAAAGGATTACATAGACAATTTCACGAAAGTTTTTATGGACGATATCATTGTGTTTTCTAAGACCTTAGAATTATATTGGGTTCATTTAAAGAAAGTTTTTGAGAGGTTAGCACTAGCCAAGTTAACAATCAACAGAAAAAAATCGCAGTTTTGTAAAAGAGAAGTCGCATATTTAGGTCATATAGCAACTAGTTATGGGTTAATGAAAGATGAAAGGAAAGGCAATCACAGAATTTCCTAGACCTAAAAATGTAAAGGAAGTCCAAAGATTTCATGGACTCGCCAATTGGTATTCTTCTTTCATAGAACATTTTGCGGCTAAGGCTGAGCCACTTTATAGATTGTTAAGAAAAAATGTAGTATTTGAGTGGGGAAATGATCAAGAAAAATCATTTCAGGTACCTTCCGCTTGGTAATCTTGTGTGATTGGCTAAGAAGTGTTTTTCTGCATCTTCTTCCTCCTTGGTAATGCGTTTAGCTTCTGGAACTGACTCTAGCTCCCAAAACTTGGTTACAATTTCCTCGAGTTGAGCATGAAACACTGTGGTGTGGTTATGATTTACTGAAAGTGAGATGGAGGTTCTTCCTGCAACCAACGATCCTAATTTGAATGAGATAGCGATTGGTGAACCCTGCGGATCATAGCGCTTTTCGTCATCGATGATATCCCAAAAGACTTCTCCTCCCAACAGAATGTCTATTTGTGCTGGTTCTGAGTAGCTTGGATCTGCTAGTTCGAGATTTGAAAGATAGTTCCACCTAGTAGTGTTGTGGTGTGTGGTTGGTAAATTTTCTGTAATTTTCTTAACAATACAAGGGTTGACGGACAATGATAATTGGTCTTCGCCATACTTTGCAAAGTGAGGCTTGACAAGGAGCTTCACAAGTCCTTTTGTTGTTCCAAGGGGTGATGTACCTAGTACCATGACCTTTGTTTGCATATGAGAATAGGTAAGACCTAATTTCTTGATGCATGATTCAGTGACGAATGATGAATTTGAACCATTGTCCATGAAACCACGACGATTACACCATGAACCGTTATTTCTCTTTACTTTCACTAATTGCTGCGATAAGCATTATCTACTCTGGGTTGAAGGTTGATGTTATTTGACCAGCGATTACTGAAACAGATGAAGGATTGAGATTTGCATGATTTGAGTTTACTTGAGGTTGAGCTCCGCCTAACCGTCCGTCATGAAGAAGGGTATGGTGATTACCATTGCATGTCTGGCAACCTTTTGCACTCTTGCATTGACCTGCCGAATGATCTTCACGTAGGCAATTAAAGCAGACTCTGTTCTTTTTCACAATTTCCCAACGCTCTTCCATTGACATCTTGTTGAACTTGGGACACTTGTAATGATAGCGATGTTGGCTACAAAACTTGCATTTGACTTCAGAGCTTTTCACATCTGCATAATTCGCTTGTGAACTCCGGATATGAAAGTCTCTCTTCTGATGGAAATATGGACTTGGTGGTGGCTTAAATGATGGTGTTACACTAGCGGCGAGTGACCTAGCTCGCTGCTCGAGAAATGAAAGCAAAATGTCTAATTCTGGAATTGCGGTGTCGGTGAGTGAGAGTTCCCAAGTTTGGCGAGATTTAGAATCCAGTTTTTTCAAGACATGAAATCCAAGGATAGCACTCCAATGCTCCACTGGTAACTGGAGGGCTTCCAAAGCACGAGTACATTCGTTCGTTGAGTCGATGAGGTTTCGAAGGCCACCTGGTGAGTTGGCTGTTACAATTGGTTGGGTGGTAAATTTTTTCAGAATGGCTAAAAATAGTTCTCGTTCGTTTTGGAATCGGTTTACTAGGATGTTCCAAGCAATGTCGTAATTCGAGGCCGTGAGAGTTATTGATTTTAGGAGTTTGGCAGCTTTGCCGAGTAGCGAAGACTGAAGATATGAAAATTTTTGGATATTCGAAAGCGAGACTTTTGAATGGACAGCAGTGAGAAATAGGTTGCGAAAAGTCATCCACTCAGTGACTTTGCCGGAGAACTTTGGAAGTTCGAGGCGTGGCAATCGGAGATCCGATGCTGGTTGGCTTGGAATCGAAATAATAGGTAGAGGTTTTGGAAATGTAGGCTTAACATCTTCCAAGTCACAAGTCAACTTCATTACTCCGTTCATTAGGCTGATATGACCTTTTTGTGGGGTTCCACATCTGTCTCTAACGAGTCCTAAAATCTTCTGATGATTTTCCAAGAGCTCGTCATAGAGTATGTTTGCTTTCTTGATAAAGAACTCAACTTTGAATTCCGTAAACGGTGTTACCTGGTGTTCCACGAACTGAAGAGATAGAAGTTCCAACTGAGTTTGGTGAGCTTCTCGATTTTTAGGGCAATTTCAATTGCTGATGGAGTCATGTGTTTTGGTGGAATTTTTCACAAAAGAAAGAAACATTTTTCGCAATAAAAGGATAGGTTCACTTGTAATTCTCATGGAAGGATATCCTTGACAACTACACTTCTGAGGCTGGAAGGACCATGAAAGTTTGCGAATTCCTAGTTAATTGTGAACATATGGAATAAATGAAATGGCGGGAGTCGCAAAATGGCCACCACTTTCTTGACAATGACAATGGCTTTATTCAAGAGAAAATGGTAGAAATTCTAATGTCAAATTAAGGTGTTGACGCAATCAAGGTCGTAATCAGACTCCTGGCGTCTTTTTTTAGGTAGGATGGATAAAGAAAAAGGAAATCGAGATTTTCTATGAGTCTCTCCCTTCGCCGGTCTTGCGAGGTTCAATCAGTCATACAGAAAGGTGTACTGTTTGGGGTTTTATCCCCGCATCACAAGGTCAAATACATTCATACTCATCACAACAAGAGCGGCTAAGGGAAACCACCCTAAGGGAGTGATCGAGACCATAGACAGAATAAGAAAGATATACAACGCATAAAGAAGTCAATATGGACAAAAAGATAATGAGATAAAATTAATCTGGCAGGAGCATTCCGAACATGGGGCATTAACGCGTTATAAGAACAAAACGGTTATAAGAACTGCTTTTTGCTGGGTAATTTTTAAAGCGGGAATTGGATATAAGAGCAAAATTAAAATCTCAAACAAAATCAAACTTTTTACATTTAAAATTTAGTCAAAAAGTACAACTTGAAATCATTTCAATTGAGAGTCGTTCTTGCAAAATATTCATATCAAGCCGAGATGCCAGGAGATTTACAATTGAAATTATCTACAATTGAAAATGCAATATTACAGCGTAGAATTTCTAATAGAGTTCAGTACAAAACAGGGTTGTGTTTTTTTTGTTTTTAATAAAAAAAAACAAAAAAACTGTTTTTTATTGTTTAAACGTTGATTGAAATACCAACTAGTCCTAACTTCAAACTTAATTATCTCGATGACCGATTTATCAAGTGATTAAAAGTGACAAGTATTCTTCCAGCAATTAATCTGTGATTTAAGTTAATTCCACAATTTTCTCCGATTAAAAGATAATGATTAAATTTTCTTTAACTGCCGATAACGACTAACCGACCATGGTATACCTAGGCATTAATGTTAAAACTAGATTTAATGTTACCCAACTACCTCACATCAATCCATTGGTTGTAATTTCACGCCAAAAACAAAAAAATTGAGGTAACTGAAAACTGTTTGATTAAATTTTTCGGACATTTAGCCAGTTAACAATGTTTCGGCCGAAACGCCGAATCGGAGCAACAAAGATTCGGCCTACGCCGAAACACGTAAAAGTTCATGATTCGGCGGCCGAAGCTTCTGGGGAACTCTAGTTATAATTCAATTTGTCTAATTATCATTCGGAAATAAATGACGTAAAAGCGCGAAAGATGGGGGTAGGCATTACAAAATAATACCGCTGTCACCGACAAATTTGATTCAAAATTAGCTTCATGTTCTCCGCCAAACGGAACGAGAGCGTGTTCGTTGGTCCTTGCTGAAGTCAGCCAGACTCGTATTTTAATTGCAGCCTAACCATGGGGTTGGTAAGGACATAGATTCCTTGTGGCCTATAGTATCGAAGCGCGTGTCAGGTTGTTCGAAATATGCTAAATAGTTATCGACATGAGACAGCGTAAACTGTACGCGGATGACAAAAGTCCTTATTCAATATCTACCCGGTACAGAGCCTACTCAACAGTAGACTAAAATACTAAAGGGGCGGAACGGGAATATATAGGGGTGCGGGAAATCGGATGAGTGAGATCATTAATTTATATAGTGAAAACAGGGTTATTTGAATTATTTTCTGCTGTCAGCTGCTACACATTGCAATTCAGTGTCTTATATTATCAGACGGAGGGAAGTGTGACCTTTTAGGTAATTCAATCCTCATTTCGCCGTTTGTTGAAATAATTTAAATAATTAGAAATGAAAATAATTTATTTTCAATGTCTAAGTTGCAGTTGATTGCAACATTCATAGACGGACATTCTTCAAATACGCTCGGGAACCATCATCAGATAAATCAAATTTTGTGTTACTTGTTGGTTAGAGTAATTTTAGAAAGTTTAGAAATTTGAGAAATTTTAAAAATTATAGAAATGTTAGGAATTATAGAAATTTTAGAAATTATAGAAATTCTAGTAATTTTATTTTTGTTTTTTTTTGCCATATAACACGTTTGACTTATTTAGCCACAAAAATATATTACTATTATTGAGGAAATATTTACTGGAAAGGTACCATATATTTGAAGCAGATCTAAATTGTTACGATTGAGTATAAATTAATTACATAAATTGCAGTTACACATTAGTTGATGATTATGGTGATAAAATAATAATTCAAGTGGTGTGATCGTCAAAATCGTCTCAATTTTTTAAATATTTAATTTATCGTAAAGCTAAATTCATTTTTTGCACCACTCGTTAAATATTTCGTCAAACGTCTTTCAGTTTTTGTACAACTCGTTTCAGTTTTCATCAAAGTCATTCAGTTTTCGTCAAACTCAATCAGTTTTTGTCAAACTCGTTTCAGTTTTCGTAAAACTCATTCAGCTTTCGTCAAACTCACTCAGGTTTCGTCAAGCTCGTTTCAGTTTTCTTAAAATTTGTTTTAATGTAATAAAATGAAATTAAAATAAAATGAATTAATAAAAATGTAACCAGTTTTATTAATTCAATTGGATTCAAATTTTTTTTTTAATTTCACATAAACGCATAAAAAATAACAGCTTAAGAAAACTGAATTCACTTGGTGATTTCAAATTGTAATTGGGCCCAGGAAATCCAGGCAAAGAGCATGGAGATGGGCCCAAAAACAGGCCTTATCCGAAATGGTTCTTTCCAAAATTTATGCAAAATTTGACTCGCCCGGCAACAATGGATGGTAGATTCGTAATCCGCATTAAATTTCTGATCCATTGATGTATCGTTTACTAATTTCATGAGAAGTGGATTACGTTTAATTGTTCTTAGTGTAATTCCAGTCCAAGACGTAGCTGAAGCACATCCGAGTGGGTGAAGATCACGCATACCTTCATGATCAATATCACTTCCACTCTTCGTATGGAGGAGCATACGTTCCGTTTTATTATTATTTTATAATGCTGTAGGAGTATACTCCTAAGATGAATACAACTATAGTGAGTTCCAATGAGAGATCTGATTGGCATAAGTATGAAAATTATTTAAAAAAATTATGAAAAAGGTAGCAATCGAACCCGGTATTAAGCCCCTTTCATTTACACCCCCTGGCAAACACCTCATTGAGATGACAGCCTCTTAAACGCACTTTTAACATTAACTTATTTATTATTGTAACGAAACAAAGTTTTTAGCTACTGAAGAAAGCCCTGTCACAATGACCCTATGACCCAATGGCAAGAAATTTTTATATTTATATTATTAATAATGGTAATCCTACTAGAAAAGCCTAATTTGGATTATTTCGGGGATGACCACCCATGGTGGTTCCCTCTTCAGTGATGAAATAAGGGAATTAATTTTTTGGTAGTACCTTTTCCTCATTTTCTTTCATTTTTGTGGGAACGATTCTGTGGCAGGTGGTTAGATGTGAGGACTCGTACTCTCACAGTAACGAAGCGAGGCTTTCATACCCAGACACAATCATAATTATGAGCTAAAATCTCACCTGTGAAATAAGGAGACCTAATGGCGGTCCAGTGTTAGAAATACACGAGCTCCTCAACACTGTACAAAACGAAAGGGAAAAAATATCATGCCAAAATAAGCACTTGTATTTCCACACTCATTGTCACAGAATTTTTTCCCTAAAATCAGGCCTATTTATATTTATTAAGTTATTTATTTGTTGGGTTTCAGAGTAAGCTAAATTGATTCACAGCGCTATATCGCTAACGTCTCGTCAGACATTTTTTGCAACATTTCAGTTTTGTTTCGTTTAATTTTGTTTTGAATATTACTTTGAAATCAACTTGTAGAAATTTTGACACCGCTCGCCAGGAAAGAAGCTGTATCACTCGATAAGTTAGTGTACAATGTATACCAAAAAACAAACAAGGCTACTATGCCATGTAACTATATCCCCATGAGAATGGGATTCATGGCTTGTCAGTATTGTTGTGCATGGAAGATGGAGTTGATGTATCCATGTATGGCGTTTAGTACATGTACTCGACGCCATCTTCGACAACTATAGCTGCCATTAAAGATGATCGTTTTTGATATACTTGTAATTTCGTTTTTTTTTTACAAAATGCGGGTAATGTTTTTTACTTTGCGATGAAACTTAAGTTTGTGCAGGAGGATGATAATAATTATCTTGGTTTCTTATCATGAGCATAGAGTAAAAAGTCAAAGAATCTTAGTTGATATTAAGAGAAACGCATTTTTGATTGAGGTTCTCGACTAATTAATTTTAAGTTTAGTTAATCAAACGTTACAACACTGTGTGTTATATCAAAACCTTTATAATCTCGTACGCTTTATACTTGAAATTGTATAACTTGAAGTTATACATATCGAGTTCAAAAATTTATATTTAACATGTTTTGGGTATATTTGTATGCGAATGATTAAAAAAATACCAGATATTTTTATATTAACTTTGTGTGTGTCACTCCTAAATATTTTATCTGGTTTCAAGGTCATGCGAGTTTTTTAATATATTTTGTTAGGACAATTTTTTGCGAGAATTTTCAGATTTAGTGATAATTATTGTAAAAATTGATGACCTTGTACCCATAAGTACTTGGTAACACGTATCCTCCTCTCTTACTTCCAATACTCCACCTAACCCGCCCTCTAATTTTCACCTGATATACTATTTGTACTTTTCATGAGACAAACCTTTTCCGTTCATGTTACCAGATGGCTCTCAAAATTCTCTTCAGCTTTTACGGCTGAAGAATCCAAATGTTCCAAAGTATTGACACCGTTATGGAAATACTTCGCCATCAATACCTTCGCTTGCAAGGGTAGCAGGGCCTCAGGCATTGCATCTAAAGTAAGGAAAGCAGATGAACAAAGAATGGTGTAGCAGATTTCGAACAAAGCAGGCAAGCACATAAGGTAGTTTCTGTTAATTTGTCTGACTAAATGGTATCTGATTTGGCCGTATCAGAAGTAAAATAAATCACGATTGAGCGTAGTTAGAACCTGCATCCAAGGCCCTGCCGACGTCCAACGTTTTGATCCTTAGATCGAATCAGACGCTCTTAAATGGAAATATCTAAGAAAAATTAAGTGTTTGGCTACTTACAAATTATTCTAGAACCATAAATGCCTGTCACCTTGCCACATGGTAATTTGCTGTGGGACATCTTGTATTTTGTTTTGTACACTTTTGGGGCTTTTTGTTTAGAAGCTCAGATGTGTGAACATGGCAAACACCTTAGTTAACAAAATTTAAAAAACACTAAAAAACAACCTAACAACTCAGCAAAATGTTGTGAGGCAGATTGTTTGAAAGTTGCGCTTTATAGGGCCGTTCGGTTTGGTATTAGGCGTAGGAGTTTTGTGGGAAAAGTTTTGGGAGTGTTCAGTGTTAGAAATTTTTATTGATTTTTACGAATGAATTAAATAATTATTAAAAAAAAAGTGACTTTCTATATCCTAATTAAATTACTAGGGTTTCAGCACACATTTTTATCAGTAATTTTATTACTAGTAAAATATTGCTCTCACATTTTTAGTGTTGGAATGATAGGGAGAGCGGATCATCTCAAACGTGCGCTTGAACCTAGGCAAGAATTTTATATTTAGCTGTCCAATTATTCCAACACTATAAAAATATTATCCGTAATTCATTATAAAAATTAAATCCTCTCGTTTATTGCATTAAAAAGTCCAAAAATAAATGTGAATAATTTACGCCAGTTGTATTTAGCGATGCATTTATTAGAAAAGCAGCAGGTTCGCGTGATCCATGTGACAGCGATATTTTACTAAGAAATAAAATAAACTGTGGGAGATAGTACAGCATGAACCAATTTAATCTGGGCCGTAGAAAGTCGCTTTCACCAAAAAAAATTTGAAACAGCATATGAATAGCGCGTTTTTTCAAACTAGGAGGGAATGAAGTTAGCGCGTGTACGAGAGACCGACAAGCAAGCAAGAATCAAATAAAAATCAACTGCGAGAGGACCAAGGCTGAAGTCTAAAAAATGTAACAATTTCTTATACAAAATTTACATTTATAATTAGACCTTCAAGTATTTGAAGTTCCTTCTCTCCTTCGTACCCGCACTTTGGTTTCACTTTTCAAAATAAAGTAACTGTTTACATCAAGAGAGGGTATGAGGAGGATAGTGACTTCATCTGTAGCTTTCAAATGGAGCCTTAACTCCTCAATCCCTTAACCTTGATGTAAAAAGTTACTTTATTTTGCAAATCAATCGAAAGTGAGGGGACAAGGGAGAGAGGAAGACACTTAATCTGTAAGTAACTTTACAATAATTTAAAGTCCATTTTCTCCCTCGTACCCTCACTTTGGTTTCACTTTTCAAAATAAAGTAACTGTTTACAGCAAGGTATGGGTGGGTGGTGTGGGAATGCCAGGGAAACCAACTTTGTTTGTGGTCTCCTTTAGAAATCGGAAGTTTTTAAATAATGAAGATATGGAAGAGAAAACTCGGAGAAGAGGTCATTGCCCTTTTGGATCTCGAAGAAGAAACATCTCTTCTTTATTCTCTCTATTTTTGGAATTGTTTCTATTGTCTTTTTTATTAATTTAAAGTAGTTTTATGTTTGAAGTTTTATTAAAATCAAGTCCTTAAGTTATTTACCTGTTGGTGTTATCAATTAACTTTACTAACTTACCTTTCTTATGANAATTAATTTACTTACCTTTTCTGAATTCTTATTAATTTAATTAACTCTACCTCTGACGCTACCCACCCCCACATCGGTACATTCCTACCACTTTCTACTACAATTATATAGTGTAGGGTGGGCGGCGGGCAATAGGGAGGGATGTGGAAGGTAGGGAGGACTGTGGCCAGTGGGGAGTTCGGTACGATGGAAGGTTGAAAATTTTTTTCTGCTGTTGGGAGGGTANAATTAATTTACTTACCTTTTCTGAATTCTTATTAATTTAATTAACTCTACCTCTGACGCTACCCACCCCCACATTGGTACATTCCTACCACTTTCTACTACAATTATTTAGTGTAGGGTGGGCGGCGGGCAATAGGGAGGGATGTGGAAAGCAGGGAGGACTGTGGCCAGTGGGGAGTTCGGTACGATGGAAGGTTGAAAATTTTTTTCTGCTGTTGGGAGGGTATTTGACCAAGTTGGAGTGGTGTTAGTTGAGTTAACTATTGTGCCCTTAGGTGATTTACGAAAGTGCTAACTCCATCTCTGGACTAAATTCAATCCAACCAAAAATCTGGCCCAACTCTCGACCACACTTCGTCCAAAGCAAGTGGCCATCTCAATTAGTCATTTTAACTCTAAACACAATGCCAAGTTTATATTTCAGCGAATAAGCTACATAAAACTGATTTATTTTGGAGTAGGAGACCCATTCCGATTGTGATCATATTCTGATACAAATCACTAGTGTACCACATGGCTCAGCTTTTGGGGTGAGCCAGAGCTCATGAGCCATGGCTCGTGGCGCACCCTATCGGTTAGCCAGCTTATGAGCCATGGCTCTTGGCTCACCATAGCGGTGAGCCAGCTTATGAGCCAGGGCTCTGGCTCCATACTTTCGTTGAGCTGGGTCATGCGGCATGGTTCATGCTGAAAATTACTACAAGAGCCGGAACCATGCACTGTCTCTGGCTATAGAAATTATTGTGAGCCAGCTCGTGCCAGCGCCAGAGCCAGAGCCATGCGGCACACTAAATAACTCTACCGACCGAACAAGGTTGTGACCTCCTAAACCTCCAAATCACCCAGTGACCCCCCAAATTTCTATTTAATGGAAACTTATCTTCTTATAGTTTCAATTTTTTTCTGCATTCCTCGATTTTTGCACAATTTGGTAAATATTTGCACATTTTTCAAAAAAAATTCTTTCTTTTTTATAGTATTCTCTATGACTCTGACTCTGAATCTGACTCTCATGACTCTGACTCCCAGGGTTTTTGGGAGCCGGGAGTCATTTAATGACTCTGACAAGGATTTTAGAAGTCAGTCATGGCTCTGGGAGTCGACTCCCAAACTTGGGAGTACTCTATCGTAACATGCGCACATGGGTATATTAAACTATTTGTTTAACTTTTATTTCTCACCTACTGTCCCCTCCAAATATTGGAAGGACTGAATTCTCTCGATGACGAACTAAACTGTTTACGTGTTTTTTGATGAAATTACTATGGATACCAGGTTTTAAAAATAATTCTTTTAATCAACCTCGTACGCTGAACCAACGCTGAAGTAACAAATAAGGGTCTTTCGTCTCCGTCAGAGAAAATACGTCAGTATTCTTTTCTAAATTCCTAAACGACTGAAGTTTGATAGCGAAAGGAAAAATAGAAGTTGACGGGTTTGAGTAAAACAAAGGAAAGAGAATCTAAAAAGTGGACTCTAATAAACAGCATGGTCGAAAGCTTGTTTCTTAGAACCTGTGACAACGATCAGCCAATCACAAGTTTACACAATGACTAAAACTGATACAGAAAAAAATATTAAGTCTAAAAATTCTAAATTGCAAACATCATCCTAATTTTTTCCAGAAACCGTTGTCAACTAGCTGGTAAATCGCTAGGTAGTAATAATAGAAAATAGAAAGATAATATATGGCTGAAATCAAACTAAAAAGAATTTTGTTTTCGACCAGACGGACTTTTTTTTGAGGTGGAACCACCATCTGGTGAAGTCAATTTAGCGTTGCCTTTTGCAATTCATCAAAAAACACATAAACAGTTTATTGCGTCATCGAGAGAATTCAGTCCTTCTAATTTTTGGAGGGGACAGTACTTTAATCACTTGACGCAAGGTTCCTTGTCAAAAAGAAACTAAAAAATTAACTTTCCTCAGGCTCATACATATGTCGTAAATTTTTCAAAATTTACATGAAAATATTATTTCGATAGTTATTTTTGCAAAAAAATATTTAAATAATGGTATGAATTAATTTTTTAACCTGATGATAGTGGCTAATTTAGTTTCTTATTGTCAAGGAAACTTGACTAAACGTATAAAATATTTTGGTTTCAGTTTTTCGTACCCTATTTTTCATTTTTGTGTTATGTTCCCTCGGAATCGAGAGTCATGATTATGACTCTGACTCAGAGTCGACTCCCAAAATTCAAGGAGTCAGAGTCATGACACCGAGAGTAGACTCCTAACATTTAGAGAGTCAGAGTCATGGAGAACACTACTTTTGTATCAGAAATTTTTTAGTAATTTTCTTAGGCAAATGAAAAACCCTTGACCAAATTTGATCCTACTTGGGGTTCTAGGATTAACAAACAACCTAACTTGTCCATTTTCTGATTCACAGGATGCAATTTCCAAATACACTGCTTGGAATGTTTGAAAAGATCCCCTCCAGTCAATCGTCAACCCAAATTGCTAAATATTATGAAATGAAACATGATGTTAATCAAGTTATGCAACAAGGGCATACCTATTCACGCTTTTGTTAAGTCGCGCAGAACCGTCCCGCCAACTCCATGAGTAAAGGAGTTTGATTGACCTTAGTGGGGAACCCTTTCAGTTCTCCACTAAGGTCAATCTATCTACTACTGCTAGCAAGGTTGGCACAAAAAACACGCATGTTTGAAACAATGTTGAAAACTTTTTAAACTACGCTGTTTTTTATACTTTGTTTCAAACAAAAGCAGGAATGCGCACGATGACTCATTGAAACTTTTATCATCTGTTTCTTCTAACTCGTTCATAATCTTAGGGTTTGCCTTGAATTAAATTCAATGTCAATCTTGAAAAACGAATCATACTTTTCCATTAGTTTATATTTAGCTCCTGTGTTTTCAATAGTTGAGTAGTGAACTAACAAAATTAGTCATGTCAGGCCTACCAACTGAGAGAAACAGACTTTTAAAAAAACGCCCATCTCTAGTTTAAGTTATTTGTTCGTTTTTTGAGTTTAGTGTAATCAAAACGAAATAAAATTTAAACAAAAGCTTTAAGCCTGTGTGGTGTTTAAGCCTGTCGATTATTCCATGAAAAATTTTCTCACACCTTTTACACACAAGCCTTTATTATTCTCTTTCTTACTCGAAATAAAGGGATCCCAGATAGGATCTTTTGCTCTAGGTATTTTGTTTGGCAATAATTCCACAAACATCACAAACACAACTAATGAATTCTAGTTCTTATGTAGACATTCAAAACGCGTCATTGTAATTTTATCCCTTAAAGCGACACGAGTGCAACCGACGACAGCCCACCCATAGTCATAAAAGTAATTGATAAGAGAATGGTATTTATTTTAATGAGTTTTGTATACGAAATATGCAACACGTTTATTGATTTGAAAAAGTAAAAAAAATCATGATTTTTTCAAGCTTGGTAATTATCATTGATAATTATCAATAATAATTATCACGAACCCTGGTTGAGCGTACTTGGGATTTGCCAGCAAAGCTTTGTCCATGCCCAACATTTGATCAGTAGATAGACGCTAGGATTTAGTCCCTCTTAAAATATGTAGAACAAAATTTATAAATTTTGGCTATTTACAAATTAACAGTTTTGGGCTATTTTCAAATAAAGTCTTAATTCGTTACTCAAAAATTTCTTTGTAAACGCAATTGACAGTAACCATCAACAAATTTACCTTGTCTGAAAGATTATATAACTTTGACTTTCACGTTACTTTTACTTGGGCACCGTCGTTATCTTTACCTTTACTTCGGCCGTGAATAAGCACGGCGAAGATAAATAAGTACCAACATTTTACAATGACTGTCCTTGTGATTTGATAATTGTCAGAGTTTCCAACCAAATCCAGCGCATTATATTATTTTTAACTTCTTAGAAAGCCCGCACCCCGCCCGTCGATTCCATCATCCCTTCCACCCACGATATCATTTTTCCCGTCCATGCCCGCATCCGTCACGTCTCTACCTGGATACCTCACCTCCTTGCATGGCTCCATCCCGACCTTGCTTGTAACCCTGTCGTATATGCCCTCATCCCTTTCTCCATGCCCGCATGCCTCCCATCCGCACCATGCATCCCTTCAGTGCCTGCCCTATTCCTCATGTCTCTGCCCGCATCCCTTTTGTACATGCCTACACCCCTTCCACACATGCCCGCATCCCTCCCGTTCCTGTCTGTATTCATTTCCATGCTCGCTCCTTTCCTCCCATTCCTTATCCACATATCCCTTCCATCCCTGTTTCCATCCCACCAGACCCTGTCAGCATCCCTTCCGTGCACGCCCAAATCACATATTCATTAAAAAATATTGAGATAGTATGCCAAGCTAACCCAAAATGTATTGGGTTTGTTTGTCAATTTCACCCAAAAAAATCGGATCGGATCCCTGGTTCACCCATAGAATACTTTTCGCTTATGCCTAGTTCACTCAAAAATATTTGTGTCATTGGCTAAGTAGCATATTGGGATCATATCCTAACTCACCAAACGTATATTGTGTACATATGTCAAATTAATCCAAAGTATATTGGCGGATGTCAAATTCACTCTAAAAATGTGGTAAGCTAGGTTCACGCAAAAAATATTGGTTCAATTTTACACAAAGTGTATTGTGGGCGTGTAGAGTATTCATTCAAAGTATATTAGGGTTGTATGCCAAGATCAAGCAAATGTATTAGGTTTGTATGCCAAGTATACGAACAATACAAAATATACTTGCAATAGTTTTCTCAAAATTTATCAACGTCGTATACAAAGTTCACCCATAATATATTTCTTATGTATGCAATGTTCCCCCATTAAATATTGTATTACATTTACCCTAAAAAATTAGGGTCGTATGTCAGATCCACCCAAAAGATATTGGGGTCGAATATCAAATTCACCACAAAATTTTTGGGTATATGTTAGCTTAATCCAAAAAATATTGGGTGGAGTATGCTAAATTCACTAAAATATATTTTTATCGTAGGCCAAATTCACGCAGGTATATTGGGGTTGCATGCCAAGTTTACTCAAAGTATATTGTCTTTCGTATGCCAAGTTCATCCAAATAATGTTGGGTGTCGTATGCTAAGTTTACCCGTAAAATATTGGCGTAATATGCTAAGTTCACCTGTAAAGTTTGAATCGTACCAAGCTTACCGAAAATAATTTTGGGATCAAAAACCAAGTTCAACCAAAAATATTCTAGTCATATGCCAAGCTCACCCGAAATTCATTGAGGTCGTATGCCAAGTTTACCAAAAAAATATTGGACAAAAAATATTACTCTTACTACGAATCGAACCTGAGACTGATTCACCGAAATTCTTACTCCATAATCACCAGCCAATTGATTTTTTAGACATGAATAGGATTTTAAAACCATTTAAGTTAACTTATGCAACTGTGTTAACAAACTTCACGTTATTATGAAAGGTCAGTCGGATGACAATCTACGTGTATATAGGTATCCCTACAAATGTCTTAATTTTCTAAAAATTCATTAAATAAATCATGCTGTTATATCATTTTGGGAGGAAAAAATTAATCAATCTGCATCAGGGCAATGTTGTTTATATTTCTTTGCAAAAAAAAATTAACAACACCCCACGAAATAGTTCGGGAAAGTGTTTGAATGAAGTAGTTGAAGTGGAGTGAATTTCAGAATCATGGGTTATTGTGAAACTTTGCGCTTCGGTTTCGTCATATTCGAAATGTCCTCCGAGCAGAATTGAATTCTGTGAATACATCGGTTGTGTTTTAGGTGGTGTTGATCTTTGCTCAATATCAACAACACATGTCTGTCCAATTGAACTTTCGGGACCTTCTCTCTGGCCTGAGTCATGTGATACAGTTGATATAAGTGCAGGAATTTCCATTAAGTTCGTGTAGTCCTGAGATAATATAGGATTATTTAATACCCTAGTTGACATTGAATAAAATAGCTTGCTTAGGCAGATCGAAAAATACGGAGTACAAGTCATGACTCCGATAGTCTGCTCTCAGTTTAGAGAGTCAGGAGCAAGACTGTTAGTCAGTGACTCTGAAGTTAGGACACATTCTCAGTCATGGACAACACTAGTTAATTGAAATATTTTAATAGTGTGACTTTTGT
This sequence comes from Holacanthella duospinosa, assembly GCA_002738285.1. Taxonomy (NCBI): domain Eukaryota; kingdom Metazoa; phylum Arthropoda; class Collembola; order Poduromorpha; family Neanuridae; genus Holacanthella; species Holacanthella duospinosa. The sequence continues at coordinate 204,454 of NIPM01000222.1, read as the reverse complement.
CTGACTTTTAGGTGTTTAGCTTTGGGATAGAAGCATCCTAATACAAAAATTGTAAAAATCGGCAATTCGCACTTACAGAAGATGGGATTTCAACAAATAGAGGCATCTTTGGCAGCTTATGTGAACCAGGAAAAGAGTTACCGTCGTCGCTCACATTATTCATGAATTTCTGAGGAACTTTCCGTACACGTTTAGGCTGAGTTGATTCCAGGTCGCTGAGGTCTGACACATTCTCTGCTCTTGGAATTATTTGTTTAGCAAGTTTAGTGAATTATTCGAGCAAGTTCATATGATCCTGCGAACACGAAAAAAGTATTTTATATTAGCAAATTCGGAGGATTATTCTATTCTTATATCCTAGAATTTTTATTTCAGACTAGTTAAATTAAAAGTTAAGAGTTTTTTAAATTTCAGTATGTATTTCTAAACAAAAAGTACAGGGAGTACCATATTATGTTTGGCTAAGTCTAAATTCTAAACCATATCCATGAGGCTTGGTAAATTGGAAGACTGATTAACGTATTCTATGATATTTTGTTTAAATAAGAAACCATTAATTTTTGTGTCCGCAAATACTAGAAAACTTGAACTTTACAATTACTTTACAATTTTAATTCGTTAGTAGCATACTTTTACAATTTTGTTTACCATCGTTGTAAATTTCGTCAATTGCACTTAGTACAACCTACATTTTCATGCTAACGTGGAATAACTAAGACACATGAATTTAATTGTTTTTACCAAAACATTTCATTGTTTTCACATCATATTCAAACCAATCAGCCGCCGGAGTTTTCATAGATTTCACTGATTTTTGAAATTTGCAAGACCAGGTAGGGTATGGAGGCCATTTGCATTTGCCTCCGTCAATCCAGTTTGTGGAAACAACTGCCGTATTCCCTTCCTCCGTGAAGTTGAATATTGAGAACATTTCTCACAAGGGCAAATGTATTAATGGGAACACAATTAATCCTCCTTCCTTAGTTTGGATTGATACACACTTACACTTAATATTTGTCAGCGGCCACTGGAATGTTTCACTTGTAGCTTCATTGACCAAAAGTATCAGGAAAGCTTCAGAGCTGCAAAGACAGTTAAAAAACGGAGATTTATGTTTGAAAATACTTCCCATAACAGTTGGAATTCCTCCGGCATCTATTACAAAGTTTCGAGCTACAGCTACTTCATTGTTGTTCAGGAAAAAAAATTATTCCCAGTTTTTAGAGTTATTGTAAATGTTTCAAATTTTCCACACTTATATTGTTGTTTAATACTCGGTGTATTAGCTAATCCGGAGATGTTAGGGTATTGAAGGATTGGAAACGGAAAGTCTCTTTCACTTAATGTCTTTGCAGTAAATGATGACACGAATTCTTTTTCGCTGAATCGTCGATGAATTTGAGCAAGGGAACTATTTGGTTTTTTCAACAGTCGTTTTAACTGACCTAGAAAGTATTCAAATCTGAATGCGCTGAAACTGTCCAGTGGTCCTAAATTTTTGACATCATCGCTTAAATGCACCAAGCCATGCACATTGTACGATACATGCTCCGTTCCATATAATATTGAAAAAGATTGTGCAAAGTATTTTAGTAGCGAAGACGCATATTCTAATACTAAGACCATCTACGTTCACTTGGAGTTCAAGTGTCTGGGGTTTTAACAAAGAAACAAAAGATAGAGCTTGAGCTAATCTTTTTTCTATTCCAAAGTGGCAATATTCTCCTGGTGGGATAGACTTTGTAATAGTTTGGCGCGGTGTTTTCAAAAAATTTCGAGAATCTTTCGGTAAAGAGTTGAAGCACTCATGGCTGCGTAGGATCATGAGCAACTCATTTATCGCAGTTTGGCTTACGTGATTTTTAACTGACCAGTTAGCAATTTGCTCATGGATATTGATATCCAAACGTTTTTCTCCCAAATCCAGGTTTCTCAATTCCTCATTGCTCGAGTCACCTGAATTGCAGTCGGGGCTCCTTATACCGGAAGTTTCTGATTCTGAAACAAGACACGATACATAAATTATTCTCCCACCCATGCTTTACCAACAGTGTTGGTCAACCTGCCAATTTTATAATCCCTCACAACCAACTGGCAGTTAATCAACCTATTATTCCATGTATATTTTACAATCAAACAACTGCCAATGCTAAAAATCATAAAAATTTTGGGTTTAGATTTGGTTTGTTATTTTTATAATTAGTAGTGGTGTGTCAAGCACCACTATTCGGCAGTTGTTCGAATACCGAATAGTCATTTCTCTTGATAAATTTCATCCCTCCGGGAAAGTGTTACATTATTCGATAAGAAATTTAGTTTTAGCTATGAAACTGATTTAATATGCTTAACATGACACCATACCACTTTGTGTTTGGTCAAAGTTTGAAACAATCTGAGAAACCTCAGTTGATTGTGCGGACGCTGATGTAGAACTACATATTCCCAACGATAGCAGCACTTTGTTGGTGTTCAGTGATAATTTTCTTCTTTTCTGGCTCTCACTCTATTCACAAAATGGCTTTCTTTCCGTCATGTAGAGTCCTTTTAACTCATTAACTTTTTTGTCTTCAGAGTTGAATGGGAAAAACTTTAACGACCACTACGAAACCTCGGAATTGTAGCTCGATATTTCAAAAATTCAACATCACACGGATGTCGAAAAATCATGAGATATTTACTCTTGTCTTCTTTCGAAAACTTTACTTTGTTTCACGATATTTCGCCTTCGAAAAATCGGAAACTTATCGAAAGATATCGTGGTTCCGAGCGATACGATTGTGCTAGCTGGGTTACCATAACAATTTCCAAAAATCGTCATCGCTAGTAGAGAAAGTTAACGACAGATGTGAAATCAAGCGATATCGTGATTGTGTTCATATGGGTTGTTTTTACGACGACGATGATCATGTCACGATGCTTTATGAGAGCTGAATTTAAATTTGAAAGATGTTTATTTTTTGTTTGCCTATTTGATAACTTTTATTTGTTTGCCTATATTAAAATTGAAAATGCAGGAAATTCAGAAAAGACAATTATTAGCACTTCATGCAATAAGATTAAATTATTTACACACTTTGCTATGTGCCACTAACAAGACAAAACGATGGTGGGTGCATCCAGCTTGGAAATCAAGACAGGAACATGAGGCTTATCATACTTTGGTAATATTTAACTTATTTTAATTTTAAAGTATGGTTACTTAAATCTTACTATGTTTAGGTTAAGTCACTGAATGTAGGAGATTGTGATATAAAAAAAAATATCTGAGAATGACACCTTCACAGTTTGAAAATCTTAAAAAACTTGTTCATCTTCTGAAAAAATATCCAAAAGGACGAAAGTCTTTGTCTGTGGGCCATAGACTCGCTTTAACAATAAGGTGTGACATTTTTTGATGTTTCAATATCAACTTATTTATGTAATATTAATCTTACATCAAAAAAAATTCTCATGTTATAATATAAATTTCTGTCATCAGAGGATTCAATGGCATCTATCTCTTTTGGGTTTCGGGTTGGATTTGCAACGGCATGCATTGTAATAAAAGGAACATGTGAAGCTATATAAAAATAATTGAGGAACGATTATTTGAAAGTAAAAAGCTTGAAATAAATTTGAATTTAAATTTAACTTTAATTTTAATAAGGTTCCAACTGTCAACAAATGGGAAGCCGTTGCTGAAGTATTTGTGAAAAAGTGGCAATTCCCCAACTGCCTTGGCGCTGTTGACGGAAAACACGTTAGGATTTGTTCCCCACATAAGTCTGGAAGCAATTTTTACAACTACAAGGTTTCCAATTGATAATATTATTAGTTATATTTTTTTGTAAATATTTAGAAAATATTTTATTTTGCAAGAGACTTTTTTCCATTGTACTGATGGCAGTCGTCGACATCAACTACAAGTTTATTATAGCCGACGTAGGTGGTTACGTGTCGAGTTCAGATGGAGGTATTTGAAAAAATTCCAAATTTGGAAAAAATTATGATACAGAGAAGTTGAAATCCCTAATGATAAACGAGTTCCTGGTGGTGAACTACTTCCTCACGTGATGGTTGGTGACGAAGCTTTCCAACTTCACAAAAATTTTATGAAACCATATCCAGCAAAGCAGTTAAATGATTGCAGAAGAATTTATAACTACAGATTAAGCAGAGCTAGGTAAGTATAATAATAAATATATAGCAATCAAATTGAGAATCTACTGGATTCCTATTGAGCGCGGAAATTGAAATTACAAAAATAATTGCAACTTTTCTTTAATTTTGTTTTTATCATATTTATTGCAGATGTTCGGAGAAAAATTTGGGATTCTGGTAGCTCAGTGGAGAAATTTTTCACCGACTCATACAAATGAAACCAGAAAATGTTGATATGGTAATCAAGGCATGCGTGGTTCTTCACAACTATCTTATCACAAGTAAGGAAACTTCCAAAGATTCGGCATGCTGTCCGTTTAAATATGCCGATGCACTTGGAAAAGACGGTTCCATTTCATCTGGCGAACGGAGAGCAAAAGCTAATCAGTTTACTGATATTCCATCAACCTAAGTTTGAAATTACTACAATGATGTGTTCCAAGCGCGTGAATCTTTCTGCAAATATTTCAACACCAATGGTACAGTCCCGTGGCAAGTTGAAGTTGTTGGAATTAATGAAATATATGAAAAATAGTGTAGCTTAACTTTTCCAATCCAAATGTTTACTTCTATAGTGCATTACTAAATCAACTTTAATTTTGGCTCATTCATAATTTTGAATTTCGATAATTTGTACCCTTTCATCTGTGCCTTTAACAAATGAATTTACTACCGTCAATAGCTGTTGCTCACACTTCCTTTTCTTATCATTTGGCACGTCCTTCATAATTTAAGCCAAATAATCAATGAATGGGTTCACTGGAGATGAGATTACTTTGTTGACCATTTGCAAACGTTGTCCTAATTCACTAATCACCTATTCCGTATTACTCCGCTTTTTAGCCTTTGATGATGTTGGGGTAGGAACCATTGAGATAGCACCATCTGGATATTCCTCACCTGAAATTGAGACAGCTGGAAATGGAAGTAGTAGAGAAAATTCACTTTCCTGTTGTTAATTTTAAAATAGAATATGAAGAACATTTTAATTGTTACCTTGTTAAGCTAAAAAAAAATACCAAATACTTACTTCATACTCATTGTTGCCCGTATCTACTTCTTAGATTTCAAATTCTAAATTTGAATCAGAAAAATTTACGGTCGTTATTATTTAGTTAAATTTATTCAATGCTCTTACTGCCTAGGATTCAACGAATCTTCAAGGAATATCATTTGGTCAAAAAATATCCATTTCCTTGCTTTCTCATAGTCAGTGACATCATTCAATCCATCCCCACTTTTCCCTGATTTCACTCTTTTAAATTTAGCTGCAAACGAGTCCCTCAAATTCTTCCAAATGATTTTACATTCATCGACTGAAAACAGCAAACATTACTTACTGCTAAAATTCTTATCGACCTTCTTGAATTACAAAAGAATTTATTACCGAGAATTTTTGTGCTACTTGAAATAACTTCCCAAGCATTTCGTAATGTTTCTCTGTTGTGATAATTGTTGCTGTCCTTCTTCCAAATACAATCAAATTTGTTGACTTCTGAGATTAATTTCTCTTTATCTTCAACACTTCTGATAGGGATACTACTATTAACTTTTTACTTACTATGTGTTTCCCATGTTGTAATAAATGAGTGATCAAAGTACTTTAAAAATTAACTTTAATTTTGAATTTTAACGTATTTACACTCAACTCAAAATTCCCACCAGCTATTCCCATGTAAACTCAATTCAAGGAAAACGGAGCTACTACGCAGGCTCAAAAGTTTTGAGCCAAAAGACAATGAATCGTAACAACGATACGAAAATATCTGACTCGATTTGATATGAACGATATCGCGGTGAAAGTAATAAAATATCAAAATAAATTCATCGTTCTTTCAAAAATTGTTGTCGCGGGGGCTATGTGAATGCTCTGACCGACGAATTTGAACCAAAAATCGCTGTTGCGATTAGATTCCATCGTTATCGTAAGTTATCTGAACGAGCCTTAACTTATTCAAACTCAAATACTTACATATTAAAATTGCATTTTAGTTTGACACAGATTTCAAAATTATTCGAAGGTTGTTTGGCCGCGGCAACCAATAATTTTGACATTTTTTTCTTAAAAGCATTTACACTACAGCAATATTGAATTAGTGGAAGCAGTAATTCACTCTAATATTTACGAATTCAGAGTGACACATACATTTAAAAAAATTAATTATTTATTTATTTGACATGGCTTTCGCCCTACTCAGTAGAATTAAAGAAATGACACGCGCAACTTAATTAAAATAGAAAGTAGTTTAGTTAAAATACAGTTTTATTATATATTTTATATTATTTTTAACTAACCACCGAAACACCGATATCAAATTACCGGTTGTAGAACATTAAAGCTCCACAATTAAAAATTTTTTAACTTTACATTTATGTTTTTTATCCCTGCAAATCGGTATTCATGTAGCGGTAATAAATTTAAATGAAGGTTGATTGTTGTCCAACACGCAACCGAAATGCGTAATCCTAACTTCTAAAAAATTTTATCCCGGTAATTCGATATTGATGTAGAGGGGATAAATGTGAATAAAACTTGCTGATTGTGCAGCATGTAACAATGAATGTAATTTTAATTTTGGAAATCGAACCTTGGAATTTCAAATTTATTGAATTCGATATTTGTGAAGCCGTAATAAATTTCACAACAAAGTGGTATTTGTCAAAATGGTTAAAGAATCACAAAGGCGTTAAAGGAAATCGTACACTTATGATATTACCACAAAAGGAGCTCCGAGTCGTCTGAGTATGTATATTGACTGATGAGATGAAGATAGATTCCAGCAATTTTTATTGCTTTAGTGGGTCAATGGACTCTAAATAATACTCACGAAAACAAATCACCAAGTTGTAAGCGTAACTTCTTACTAACGAGTTTCCAGTTATACAGACTGCACAATGTTTAGCACCATGATAGCATTTGTTGTGGGAGAACGCTGGTGATTCTCTTTGACTAAACTCGACCATTTCTAAGCTGGACCTTTGACCTGTTCTTCTTTACAGGACACAATCTAGTTAGCATTGGAAAGGATTTACGTTGATCAACAAATAAGTGTCAGAATCCTGTTGTTTATTACTCGATCAAAATTATAACCCTATTTTTATTTAGATAGACAGACCTAGCACGCTGCGCTTTTTTTGTTTTTTCCCACACACCAAACATCTCATAATTCCCCTGTGTGTGGTTTTAGTTAAAAAATTTAGAGAGCGTTCCAAACACACAAGCTTCTCCGCTCTCTCGAGCTGACCTATCATACCCTTTAAATATAAAGTAGGTAATTCATTCTCACTGATAGTGCCCGATTTGGTAGTTATTACGGCGGATTTTGTCATTCCTTCTGTTACAATCAAAGAGATATTTTCATTAAATATAAAGTCTTGAGAGGTTCTAATTGTTTCCGAATTATCTAAAGATACTGAACCAAAAAATCAACCAATCAACCAATCAATGTCAACGCAGTCCCAAACCTAAGTCTGCAGCTGGTTTTTAAAGTGTGAGAATTTGATTGAAAAATACAGCAGGAAGAGTATGTGTAGATGATCTCGGCAAATAAAGTGTTCGCTCTCCCTCGTGTGGGACTTTGATAATCTAATTCAACAATTAACGGAAAAAAATTAGGTCGGACAAGGAATAACTCAATTCAATACATCTTAGATCATATTTTGAGCCACGAAACTACCAACTACAAGACAAAGTACTCATTCATCACACCAAAACTTCGGAATCAAAATAAGAAATTAATACGTAACAACAAATTGAAGAAGTGTTAATTTCAGATTAATTGAAAAGAGCTACAGCAGACCATGCATAGTTCACGAAGTATAGTGACCAAGCAACTGATAACAATTTTAAACAGCAATATTTTTCCAATCAGCCCTATCCCTTTTGACAAAAACATGAACGGCAAATCATGACAACACTGTAGTTCAGTCTTGTGTGGGAGTTCTGTATCGTCCAGTTGTGTAGCTGTGAGGAGACTCGTAATCTCACAGTATCCAAGCTAGGCTCTAATACCCAGGGTCAATAAATATGAGTTATAAACTCTCCTGTGAAATAAGGGGACCCATGGTCCGGTGTAGAAATACACTGGCTACTGTACTTTTTGACTCATTTCCCACACTTAATTCCCAGAACCATCGTCACTTCGTCAGCCGTTCAATACTTAAAAAGTTTAGGAAAAACACTCAGAGGCAGTAAAAGAACGCTTCAAAGGAACAATCAGCGAATCGTCAGTGATAATCATACTTCAAGCAATCGAGCAATCAAGGAAGTACTCGAGCAGTTGACTGAGTAAGTGCTTCACTTCTTCCGACCTGGCAAGGCCAAAGTAATCTGTTGGAAGAATATTTAGATAATATTAGAAATTAGAATTATGTACACTCATACTTGTAATCTCAAGTTTTCAGAAAAGTTATTTTCTTGTTCTTTCTTTAGAATACTTGTGTTCAAAACTGGTTCAAACTAGTTAGGACATAAAATCTTCCTTATTACTCTGAGTCATACGACCTAGTAACTAGAATGTATGTTTAAAATACTTCTGTGGCCTTAGAAGGGTCAATTCTAAAACCTATATAAATCTCATTTTTCAGCTTAATAAAGTAAGTCAAAAAGGCCGTTACTCTGCCCAATTTTTATTTTTAATTGTCCACGATTCTGAGTTTAAATCTAACATGGTAGCCGAGGTCCGTGGTTTACGACAATAGAACAACAGATAGTGAAGTCACAGCAGAGTTAAAGAAAACACAGTGAAGTCACAGTAATGCTAATACTTTTAACACCTTGAAGAAAGTGTGAAGTCAGATTCAGGCAAAGTTGAAAGTGAGAACACTTCAATCAGGAACCCTATTCTAACGGAATCTTCAGTGATCAGGTGAAATTAGTAACAATTACATTTGACTGTCAGTTAAAAGTTTGACTAAGTGCAACATAAGAAAGACGACTTAAGTCTCTTTCTTGGATAGTGGAACACTGAAACCTCAGTTCACTGGAGTTGGAGAAAGGGGTGAAAGCCCACTAGCCGTAAGGGAAAGTAAGCAATCTATATCAAAGTCTCGCATAAAAATTGAACAAAACAGTAAAGCTAGGTCAGGTGAAAAGCCATTTTTACGAAGACCTTTTACGAAAGTCATAACTACGAAAATTGACAGTCTATATTGCTTATTCACTCCCGATTTTTTCATATATACCTAATTGGAGTTGGACTCATACCATCCGATTTCAGAAAGCTCCTTAAGGTTCACTCAGTTTCTCGGGTGCGCGGGGTCATTCAATTAGGGTGAATTGTGAAAAAATCAAAGGCGTTGTGCTCTGACTTTATAGACAAATCAATTGAGTGATTGGTCAATAGCAATGGCAAAGAAAATAGACACAAGTCATGTTGTTAAGTTAGATGATAGTAACTACGAGAGATGGCGGCTGCAAGTTACTTTAGTTTTGAAAGCTTCAGAAATCTGGGAGGTGGTCAGTGGAGACTCCCTCAGATCCGCCTGCGCAGACGATGCAACGAAGTTACTGTGGGATAAGAAGGACATACTGGCTCAAGCCATTATTGTTCCAACATTAGACAAGCAACAGACTAATCATATTTATTCGTGCCTAACTGCCAAAGACATATTTGATAGACTTAGAGAAATTTATTCTGACAACAGCACATTAAACAAGCAGCATACACTGTGTGCTTTTCTCAATTACAAAATACAGACAAATCAATCAGCATTGTCAGCCTACCTCGAAATCCAACAGTTGTGAAGAAGTCTCAACGAACTGGGTGTCATGATGGACGAATCGACTATTGTCACAAAGATTGTCTCCGCTCTCCCNCAGATGCAGAGACTGATCAACATGTTGAGAATGACATGAACTCACAGAGCCATCTAGTTTCAATTCTGATCGCTCGCATAACTGTAATTATCATCGGAACTATAATCTGTGGAGCAGTTGTTTACACGCGAAGGAAGAAAATAAGAATAACTGTAGATGCCCACCCCATCCGTTCAGACCCCGAACCAGAAGAAATTGAAATGTCAACTCGAGATTAAGGGAAAGTGTTGGAAGAATATTTAGATAATATTAGAAATTAGAATTATGTACACTCATACTTGTAATCTCAAGTTTTCAGAAAAGTTATTTTCTTGTTCTTTCTTTAGAATGCTTGTGTTCAAAACTGGTTCAAACTAGTTAGGACTTAAAATCTTCCTTATTACTCTGAGTCATACGACCTAGTAACTAGAATGTATGTTTAAAATACTTCTGTGGCCTTAGAAGGGTCAATTCTAAAACCTATATAAATCTCATTTTTCAGCTTAATAAAGTTAGTCAAAAAGGCCGTTACTCTGCCCAATTTTTATTTTTAATTGTCCACGATTCTGAGTTTAAATCTGACATAATCTCATGCACTTTACTTTTTGTAAACAAGAGAAACTCAGATCAAGTTATCCTACAGATTGAAACAGTTGATTAAACAACGGGAGGTACACTAAAAGTTCCGAAGTCAATAGTTAGAATACTTAGAATAATCAGTTAGAATTAGAGTTCTACCGAAGTTTCGGCCAAAGTTTGGCCGAAGTTTTGCCTTCGGTTTTTGGCCGGACCTTCGGCCTTTGGCCGAAGACATTCGGCCGGACCTTCGGCCGGACCTTCGGCCGAAGGTGTTGATGTGTGGTCTCAATCGAAAGGTCTAGTCTTTAGCGTATGCAAAAAAAAATACTCTTAGAATTTGATATAAGTATTATATTTTGTTTCACTTGCCTTCAAGGAGTGAAATAGGTAGTAAAATGTTAAAAGCCACGAGAATTTCAAACTTTCCAAATGAGCCGTGTTCCTTTCATTCTCTTCAATTCGTAATCAAAGACGCCATTTCATCCCAAAGAGCAGTAGACGACACGTTAGCAATTTGCAAAAAAATTGTGGGGCATTGTAATCACTATAGCAACTTCAAAGCTCGAAGAAATTCAATCTCAGTTTTGAAATCTTTTGAAGAGATTTCTAAAATAATCAGTAATTCAAAATCTACTATTTCCGAAGTGATCCCAGTGATCCCCGCTGTTGCGACCATTAATCGTTACCTAGAAAAGAATAATACTCTACACCAAAAAGTCGGAACGATATGAAAACCAGATTTGATAACATTTTTGATAATCTGGATATCACGATGGCCACATTTCTCGACCCTCGCTTTAAACTTAATTTTTTCCCTACGGATAAAAAAGAAGGAATCAAACCGTATTTGGTGGAGGAAATTAAAAACCGATTGGAAAAAGTTCAAAACGATAATGAAACTCAAGGGCAATCGAATATCGCGACAAAGAACGAAGTTGATATTTCTCAATAAAATCATAGTTAATTTTGGAACTGCTTCTCGGAGCTGAGCGGAGGCAATTCTCAACCTGTTGACTTATCAACTGAATTGAAAGCTAAAACCAAAAGTGAAATCAATACCTATTTGGCTATCCAACCAATGCTTCTCTATCGGAAAGAACATCCTTTAGTTTGGTGGAAATTGCAATCTCGAATTTATCCTCCTTTGACTCGTATAATGAAAATATTCTTATCCTCTCCTGCAAGTACTATTTCAACTGAACGATTATTTTCAGAGGCTGGGAATATTTATAAAACGAAAACAAATCGACTTTCCCCTCAGCACGGCGAGGAATTTACTTTTCTTCACCACAATATTTTTCGTCTCAACTTAAATATTAAGAATCGAATTTTTATTATCGATCTAAAATAATAAACCCTAAATAGGCTTGCTCAAAATTTGCTTTAGAATAAAATTTATACTGTAAATGAACTCATTTTTAACTTTTAAAATTGTTATTGAAAATCGGGTAAACAAATGTCAAAATTTTAATGCAGAATTCAATTGCCATCAGAATTACCTTTCGATTGATACCCCACATCAAAACAATCGGCCGAATCTTCGGCGCATGTGCAAGTGCCGAAGCCGGAGCTGCGGTCTTCGGCTAGTGGCCGAAGGGTACCTTTCGGTGGAACTCTAGTTAGAATAAGACAAATTTGAAGATCTTCCAATTTTTCTCAACTTAAGGAGCAAACAGTATTCGAAAAATTTGCACTGGAATCGTGCCTTAGAACCAAATGATTTTAATTGCTTAACTACCTATTGGTTCATCCAGTCGTGTTCTGGACATTTCCCAAAATAATAAAAGTAAAGTACACAGGCTTTCTCGCTCCATTTGCGCTGATATCAGAATCGGAACACTCTAATTCAGCATCCCCCGTTATCTCCAAAACAAAACAAAACGATATTGTGTGCAACTTCTTCATTTTATCAGTACTTTTGGATAAACCTCGCGCTCAACTCCACATCACTGACCCCATTGGAACAACATTAGAGCCCACGAGTCATTGGTGGGACTGAGGCAGAGATCGAGCACTTTCTCGACGTCAACTTTTCGCTACTCAGCATTTGCATTTAACAGTGGATTTCAATTACTTTGTTCCTGTTTCAACATCATTCTCAAACATGGAGCCAAAGACAAACATCATTTGATTTTCGTACAACCTCCATTCACCAATTTTGACAGTTGGTTAGAAACCTCTTCATCCAGACTTTGGGCTTGACTTCAATTGCATCAAATGAAACCACTATCGTCTTCGGACTAGTTCCAACTTCAAACATTCTCGGGCATCCGCTGTGAAGCAATAATTTTCAAAAATTATATTAAATCATTCATCTACACCGAATTCCTTTAGGTTAATAGTCGGGTCTGTTGAATCAAAAAATTTTGACTTTTCAGCTTTTCAACTTTACACTTTTCTGTTTTGGAAAAGTGAAAAGGTAGAGTGTTGATCCAAGTTCATTGACCTACTCTACCATATTCCGCTGTTATTTGACAAGGAAAAAGTAAACTAAAATGTTTGTCATGTGCAATCACTCTATTCATTCTTTCAAGTTTTTTTTTGTTAAGCTGGACGAACTCTTAACCGATATAATTTTTTTGCTATCAACAATAAGTACCTAGCAAAATAAATTAAAATATTCCGTATCGGAACAAGAACATCGTAAGTTTTTCTACACTCATACACCACTCTTGCTCAAACCATTTTGAATTTTTTATTGTTTAATTAGTTTAATTATTTGCAGATGCCTCAGAAATTCTATGTGGAGAAGAAAATGGCAATTTTGTCGATGATTGAGATAAAAAAAAATATTATTTGGCCATTTTAACTCTAAATTAGAAAATGATAAAAAGATCTCATAGTGGAACAAAATACTCGAAAAAGCGAAATCTCTCAAACTCGTCGGGTCAAGTAAGGATTACACATACGTCAGGGATACTTTGTATGGAGTTTGGAAGACTCGAGCGCTTATAAGTATTTTGGAAAGATGTATCAATAAAACTTTGCTGATATAAATATTGTGTCATATTTATAGAAGAAGCGTGATACAAATGGAAAAACAGGAAGAGGAAGAGGTAAAGATAAGACGTTAGATGATTCAGAGCGGTTTATTGTTGAAACAATCGTTGGATTGAGATCTCCTGTTGTTGATGGGCTCAGTATAGGGATATCTGGAGTACCCTTTCCTAGGGGTCACGCTTCCCATTCAATTCTCCAGTATCCAAATAGTCCACTAGCAGTAGAGGAATCTGGAACTGCAACAGGTACCTTTCAACCACGAGGACAAGTCGATGATGTAGATTATTTCATTCAGCAAGATGAAGCTGTTGATAATTTGAATACTCCACAAGAACCAGAAAGGAACCTTGGTGTAGGGCTCAAAAGAGAAAAGGCTCGACGATCTTCTTATGATGAACTCATTTTCAAAAAAAAGAAAACTTCAAGTGGAAGTATTGGAACTAGAGAAGTACAAGAAGAAACTTGAGATTGTAGAACTTGAAAAGAGACTCGGTATTTCTCTATCGGAATTCACAAAGCAGATACGTGAATCAGAAGTTGTAGCATAATTTGTGAAACGTAAGTTCACACTGGGAGTTATTGTACAGAAATAGGCAAGAGTGCAACATTGCAGAAATAAGTTTTTAATCGCCATTGTACGTATTCGGGCCGTTGTCAGTTCATGTTTAGTGACAATCGCTTTCAAGGGCTACGATTAACTTGCCTGTCTTTGTATAACCATTCAGCGAAAGTAATTGGTTATTAGTAGTGTAGAGGTCACTAAATTTTAGAATAAAATTAATTTTTCAATAAAGTAATTTACTCATTAAATTAACATTTGTGACAATTTATAAAAATAATTTAGTAATACATTTACCATTTCATTCTCGTTTTCTGGTTGATTATTTGGAATCGAAATAACGTTAACATTTGGAACTTCAATCTCATCCCAAAGAAAATCTTCTTTTGTTGCAATGTTGTGGAGAACAGCACACACCATTATAATTCTTGCAGCATAAATTGGGTTGACCGGAAGGTAGCGTAAGCAAGAAAAGTATTCTTACTTCACTTACTTTCGCGTAAGTGTTCTCGAGTATTCCAGAAGCACACTCTACAACTCTCCTTGTCCTTTTGCGAGCTTGGTTGAACCGTTGCTCATTTTTTTCTATAGTACGGTAGACCGGGATCATTAACCAATGCTTAATTCCATAACCAGAGTCTCCTAAACTTCAAATTCGAATTCAGACCAGTGGAAATAAATTACAATTAAATCGACCACTAACCTAGCAAAACTGTCCCAAAAAAAGGTCTCTAGCCTTCCTCGAATCGATGAGACACGTGAGAATTTCGTAATACTCGAGAGTCATGAACACTTCCCGGCCATCTCGATGACATTGAGTAGAACACATAATTTGGTCCAGGGATAAACATTGCGTTAATTGAATGATTCCCATGACGGTCCACATAAGCTCCTTCAATCAAATGAGGACTTTGAATTAGAATCGGAGTACCGTCCACTGCTCCACAAACACTTGGGCCCCACCGATTCTAAAAAAGTCAACAGCAATATTGTCCCTAATCTCTTGCCAACGCACACATTTCTGAAAGATGACATTAATAATTGCATTCATCACCCTTTTTAGGTTTTTGCTAACTTGATTTGTGAATCCCATGCATGTCTGAAGTTGTGTGATATTGACTTCCAGATCCGAGCCAGTGAAGAGCAGTTACTAGCTGCTGAGACGAAGACAAGGCGTTGTTCTTTGTAGCAGGATATTGGAGGACTTGCCCAATATCCTCAAGTACAAATTCCAGCTCATCAGTCCGGAGTCTGAATCTTTCTTTGAAGGCATGTCCTTGCAAGTTTGTGTGATTAATTCTTGGACGAAATTCTTTTTGTTTTCTTGGTCCAAAATAATCCTCGTCCGAGTCATCACTGGAGCAAAGGATTTCATTAATCATCTGTACAGTAAACGTTCATTCATTAAGCTATTAATAAAAAACAAATTAAAATAGAAATGTGTATTTTTAATTTAAAATACAAATACTAACCTCAATGCAATTGATAAACTTTACTTTTCTAACTTTTAGTTTTTGGTTACATTGATCCTAGGTTCTTACCAAACTGTGTGTAAAGTTCAATGACTTTTCAATTTTTCTCTGTTCTCCTATTGGTTGAATAAACGCATACTGAAACTTTTTGTCAAGTAACGCAATTCTTCACTTTTCACAATTTCTGGCATTTCAATTTTCTAACGTTATACAGATCAACACTACTCTCACTTTTCAAAAATAGGTGAAAAGTGTAAAATAAAGAGAAGTTGAATCAACAGACCCTAGAGTATTGAGTCAAATTCATACATCAGCGAATTCCGCTCAGCCCGGCTCAAAAATTTTCACTTGTGTTTCTTTAATTACCTGGGATTATGGGAACTTATTCAACATATCGTTAATTTTAATACTCTCTTCCTTTCAAACTTTCAAATTCTAGCTTTATGAATTCGCACTCCACGAATTCCTCCACGACATACAGTGGGGAATTCAATGCAGCAACCCATATTGAACTCTTCGATACTATGTTTCACGGCGACTGGCGAAGAACGGATCTCGAAAACACGTATAACTATGTCTCACACTCTGCGACAAAAGGACCCAAAGGTAGGCCTGCCGGCAGATTTGTGTATGTTTGGGTTAAAAATTTTCCATTTATTATTCTCAAATTAACAGAATGCGATTTTAAGTTTGTTCACCAACCCCCTGTTTTCTGATTTCGTATACATTCCACCAACCCAGCAGTTCCAAATCAATCATGACAATCTCTTCCAAGAACTCATGCATTTCCCCGTAAAAATTACATAGTAATTGGAGTCATGAATGCAAAAATAGGTTTAGGAGTACCCGTTTCTTTTCATAACAGAAACAGCAAAGATTTAGTGGTTAACAGAAATGGACGTAACCTGCTATCCTGGGCTTCAGCTTTGGAACTGCTAATTCGAAATAATTACTTCTATGCGAAAAATTAGGTAATTTCACATTTATTAATAAATCAAGCGCAGGATGCAGCGTTATAGGCTTACTTCTCTTAAATACTACTTAGCTAGGGAAAGCGCTTTTCTTCAGGTTCCCGACTGAAGTGATTCGGTTCATTTCCCATTACTGATTTCTTTGGAGGCACCGTATCGAGACCCAAATACTCATGTCAAACTTACGAAACCAAGTCGATATCCCAATTAAACAACCCGAACTTTATGAATTTGTCAAATCACTCGAATTGAAAATAAGGAATTCCCCGATTGAATTCATCGACGTAAATCATTCTGGTAATTATATATATTTTGAAAATGTTGACACCTCCAACGACCTCAAGTTAGTCAAATTTCCTAAACCACAGAAAACCGCCCTATATGGTTTGAAAATGATTGCAAAATCCTTAAGAATGAGAAAATTAGCTAGATGAGGCTTTAATGTAAGAATACTCACAGTGGAAGGATGAAACAGCTAGCCAAAGAATGCATTGATAGCAGCAAATCATACCAAATTATATCTAACCAGAAAATGGAAAACTTCATTTCTCAAGTCTCTCTGCAATCGCACTAATCTTCCAACATGTCTAAGGTTTGGAACGCAATAACACTTCGGATGCACCTTAAAACTCATAAACAATATATCGGCAATTCAATGGCATCGGTATTACAGTAGTCAGTTAACCCTGAAAACCTCGAACCGGTAATCCTCGTATTCCGAAAGTGCAAATGTCAACGACCCAATCCTAGACGCAATTCAATGCTCTCGAGACAAACATGGTCATCAAGTCACTGAAATTTGGGAAAGCACCTGGTGAAGATCTAATACCGAACTGTGTATGAAAGATACCTTCGCCGGTCCTTCTGCTATACTTAACCAGCAATATCCAACTATGTGTTGATTCTGGGAAAGTCTCCGTTCATTGGTGCAATGCATTAATTTGTCCGATACTTAAAAATGGTTTAAGAAATCTCACCGCAAATTACCGTCCTATCTCTTTACTCTGGAACACAATCAAACTGTTTACTAAAACGTTATGTGGTAGGGTAGATAACCAAACATAATACCGTATCCAACTTTCATGCAGGTTTCCGGAAGAAAATATCTTGTGTTGACAACCATTTTTTTTCTCATGACTACGACACAGATCTAACTCATCAAAGAAAAGGAATTATCTGCTTGCTTCGTTGATCTTTCTCTAGCATTTGATACTACAAACCACAACCTCTTATGGAAGGTTTTTAAAAACATTTAGGTGTACACTAAATTCATCCGTGTATTCAAATTTATATACGAGAAAGCAGGTGCAAAAATTTCTATTCTTTACAGTTTAATGGAGAGAATAAAATTTATTAGGGTTCCTTCAAGGAGAATCTGCAGTCCGGTAGACTGAGCAGTCCGTTCCGCGAAACATCTCAGAACAGTCCGTTCCAAAGAACATCTCGGAACAGTTTGTTCCGCAGAACACCCCAGAACAGTCTGTTCTGCACAACACCCCAGAACGGTCTGTTCCGCAGAAAATCTCAGAACAGTCTTTGCCGCAGAACACCTCAGAACCGTTTGTTCCGCAGAACATCTCAGAACAGTCTGTTGAGCAGAACATCTCAGAACCGTTCGATCCTCAGTACATCCCTGATCAGTCTATTTCGCAGTTTATCCCAGAACACTCCATTCTGCAGATCAACCCAGAGTAATAAATTCCGTAGTTTAGATCCCATGACCCCGTGTGCACAGGAAAGCATCTGGCAACCAGACCCACCACTAGAAAAGTTGGGTAAACGACAGAACCAGGCAGGACGAGAAAAATATTGAAACCCGAGATCAGTCCCAATGTTAGGAATCCTTCCCACCCAGAGTAGACCCAAAAGGTCATAGAAACTAACAAGAATAATTAAAGTGGAAAAAGTTCACCGTGCCACAATATTTGATAGATGTCTCCTTGCAGGCTTTCCATTTTATTCTAGATCTGTACTTTTGCTTCTTATGCTGACGATCTAGTTTTCGTGGCTAAGTCACAAAACTCCTGCAATAGAAGATGAATCTTACTGTTAACTTCTTTCACTGACGAGTTCACCAGGTCAATTTTTCGAAAACTAAAGAACGTGATACGGCGTTCTGGAAGTGTGAGAAAAGAAAAGTTCTTCTGGAGAGGCAACCCAGTATAGACAACGAGATCTTATATGTACCTTGGTATAATCTTCTAATCGAATGGGTCGTTCAACCTCCACTATAATCTGCTATTTGGAATGGTATTATCGCGCGATCCACTATTTCGCACACCAGGCAGGATGAAAGAGAACTATCGACTTGCAACCATCGAAATCTCTTTTAAATTCAATTGTCAAATCAACTACCTTGTACGGATCAGGGTTGTGGGGATTACAACACACAAATGTAATAGAAAGGGTTAACAGCAATACTTTAAGAGACTCCTTCATCTTTCTCTTACCACCCCTGACATTTTGTCCGTTTAGACGTCTCCATTGTTAACACTTCTGTCATCTAACGATTCGAACCTTCTTCTAAATGCATAGATAGAGCTTCGAAAACTCTTGTATTGAAGTCCAATCGAAAAATACAGTTGCTGTTTGCAGTTGGAAAGCAATCTGAAATCTACAGATATGCAAGGTTTATATGATAGTGGCTCAGCAAAAAGGTCAAATTTGTCCATAAATTTCTTCCCGCTGGGTACCAAGACCACTTGAGTAAACTTGGCTTTCAATTCGCACAGCAATCCTCCACTATTTCACACTATCATCAACTAAATTTCTCCGAAATTTCCGGAACATTTGTATTGAACAAAATTTCCTCTTCGATAGCGAAATACGTCATACAAGTTAGGCTAAATTCTGATTTTGTCTACCATAACGGACAATTGTTTAACATGGGACTTTTAGAGGAAGCAGTCCAAATACTGTGGATATCAACTTACTTTCTTTCATGCAATCTGGAATTCACTGGTCCTTGCCACTTCAGAAGCTTCACTCTAAATAAATCACTATACTTACAAGTCTTGTTACTACTGTACCAGCTTCACTAGGGAATTTTTTTTTGAAGCTGTTAGTTGCCACTTTGGCAATTTTAGAGAATTGAGATTACAAACAAAAGTATGGCACATTCCCATAATTTTGATGGAGTAAGTTGTATTTTTGTAGAAAAGGTGCATTTTTCCGCCTGTCGTGAATTTCAAATAATTCTTTTCCAGCCGCTTATCAGTCAGGCACACGGGTACATGGCTGGGTTCCCCGAGGTATCTGGTTGGGCTTCATATAGAGTACCTCAAAAAAAAGGTACTCATAGGAAAGCAATGTCTGTGTTATTAAGTATTAATGTTATTATTAATTAAATGGTTTCATTTTCGTACAGGTTGTAAATTAGCAAGTGATAATTCTTGATAAAGTTTCCTTATTTATAGGTCGAGAACTCAAGTTGGGCAACGTTTCAGTGTTAGAACTTTGTCAAAGCTATTAATGCTTTTAATCTTTGTTGGTTATCTAAATCATACACTAGTGTTCTCTATGATTCCCAGTTTGGCCGATGTCAGAGTCATTGACTCTGAGAGTCATGACTCTGACTCTCTAAATGTTGCGAGTCATTGACTATCGGAGTCATTGACTCTCGGAGTCATGACTCTGACTCCTTGAATTTTGGGAGTCGACTCTGAGTCAGAGTCAGAGTCATGACTCTCGACTCCGGAGTTACATAATACAAAAATGGAAAATCGGGTCTGAAATTGAATTTTTTTTTTATACATTTAGTTCCCTTGTTTCTAAGTTTGTTAATTTTCTAAGTTTCCTTGACAACAAGAAACTAAAAAAGCCACTTTCATCAGGTTAAATAAACAATTCGTAACTTTGTTTAAATATTTCTTTGTAAAAATAACTATCGAAATAATATTTGCATGTAAATTTTGTTCAAAAATAGTCCCATATGCCCATGTGCGCATGTTTCCAAAGAGTCATGACTCCCAAGTCTGGGAGTCGACTCCCAGAGTCATGACTCTGACTCCCAAAACCCTTGAAGTCAGAGTCATTAGAGTCAGAGTCAGAGTCAGAGTCAGAGTCAGAGTCATAGTCATGACTCCGGAGTCAGAGTCATGGAAAACACTATCATACACATTCCTCGACTTAAGTTTATTCTCTCAACTAACCAGCTTTCGCCATTACAGAGATCCTCTTTCCTAATAATGATTTTGATTTGATATCCACAAATATTGCAAGCAACCACATACATGTACAGGGTAGGGCATAAGTAAGTACACATCGAAGAAGTGAGTTAGAAGTGAGTTACCCTGTAGATTGGGAGGATCTATGGTGAAAGGGGAAAAAGTGGGTACTAAAAAACATTACCCTAAAGTCGCTTGAATAAGACGCGTCTTATCAAAGGTTTTTGGAGGAATAATTTAGAGGCGTCTTGTACTCGAGGGCGTCTAATGTTAAGTTTATTTTATCGCTAAAGAAACCAACTATAAAATTTATTCTAAATTTTGACTATCGCTGCCCCAACCATCAAAAACATCGCCAAGGAGTTCACATGATTCCTCTTCATCATCAGATATTTCAAGGTGGCTCGAAGTTACAGTCTCCTCATGGTCAATATCTATTTCCATGACTTCCGATTCAGAGTCTGAATTATTTATAAGATCAAGTCTTATCAAGGGGATGCGTCTTATGATGCAAATAAATTTAAACGGGAAAAATCGCGTCTTATGAACGAGGGCGTCATATCGTTGAGGCCGTCATATCCTTGAGGGCTTCATATCCGTGAGGGCGTCTTATCCACGCGACTCTAGGGTAATCACCGAGTAATAATTTTCAAAATGTGAGGCCTTAACTTCTATTTTTATTTCCCTTTAAATTTTAGATAAGTATTTTTTGGTTTAGCAAGTATTTGTTTGTTTTTAAGCAAGTAAGTATTTAACTCATTTAGTAAAACTTTTTTTTACCAAATAAACCCTAAACCTGATAAATACAGGCAAAAATTTTTAATTAGTTCAATTTCCGCTAAAGAATGAGAAGTCAAATAGTCTAGAATTTACACAGGAACCATTTTGTTTACGCAAGAATATGTAACACGATTACGAAGTTTCAATAATTTATTTGTTGATTCTCGTGATTAATGAGTTTCAGTTGAAGAGCTTAGTGCTTTCCAGCGTCCAGTTCCTCTAGCTTTCCCCAGCTAAGTTCCCTGATTTCTGGAGTCGAGAGAGTGAGGTCTGCGTACCATTCGAGAATTTGCTTCAATTCCACTGCCATAAGGGAATCTATTCCTAGTTCACCCAATGTAGTATTCTTGTTTGTCACACTGGTAACGCTTTTGAGACCTAAAATCTTTGCTACAGAAGAAAGCAGGGAGAGCTTTTCGGAAGAATTTTTCCTCCCACTTGCTTCAGGCAGCACCGTTGAAGCGACGACAGTGAACTCGTCGTTTCTCATAAATATGTCAAGGACGTTGAGGCAAGAAGAAAGTCTCTGAGGAACTGTTCCTCCAAGAATCACTTCGTTTCCACCCATATGATCCTGGATCACACCCACATCTCCGATAGCACCAAATTGTATAGCCAATCCTGGAAGGTTGTCACGTTTGCGCTCTTCACAGATTCGTTCCATGACGGAGTTGGCCAAGCCGTAGTTTGTCTGTCCGGCATTTCCTCTTCCGGCAGCAGCACTGGAGAAAACGACAAAGTACTCCAATTCAGGGCACAACTTCCTACTTGCAATGTCTAGACTCATTGTGCCGTCTATCTTTGGCTTTGTCACGGTTTGGAAGCTATCTATTGACTGATTTTCAATGAATCCATCTTTCAAAACCTACAATAAAAAACGAAATCAATCTTCGTCATAAGTTAGAGTTGATAAATTAGATTACATATTACAGGATTACCAATCTGGATTAATGATTAGTAATCCCTAATTCAAAATTTTTTGTAATTAATCCGAATAAAAAATAGTAAATAATTACCCAGCTATGATCATACCTGAAGAAACTATGAATACTTTGAAACGGGTTTGTCAATCAGAAATGCCAAACTCAAAATTGAAACTAAACCGAAATAGAATAAGTGTTGAAAATACCATGGCTAAGTTGAATATCCCTCCAATTGGTCCCATCGTTCCAGCATCTTTGATAAGATTTATAGCTCCTTGCACAGTGGTGACATCTGTGTTTACAACGAATACATGGACTCCTTGTGATGTCCATCGACGAATAGCCAATGATTGGTAGCCATTTTTCACTGGTGACCGAGATACTAGGACGATATTTCGAACTCCACGGTGAACTAGCCAATCAGCCAACTCTATGCCAAAGCCACCGAGCCCACCGACAATGATGAATGATTTTGTTGGCTTAAAAAATGTTCTTACTCTTGCCAAAACAAGAGATGCCTTCTGATTGGTTACTGTTTCATGCTTTATTGTGATTACCACTTTCCCCATGTGCTTTCCAGTGGCCATGAAACGGAATGCATCTTCGATTTCTTCAGTTGTGAATATAGTTCTAGGAAGCGGTCGGACAACTCCAGTTCTGATTCCATCAGAAACCAATTGAACCACTTCTCGTTTTTCGTCTGATGATTTTTCGAACAATGCATCCAGCAGGATTCCGTGGAATGTTATATTTTTTAGAAAAATTGCCATGCCTAAGGAGTTGTTTCGGGACAAATCGTACTTTCCAATTTCCAAAAATCTACCCCCTTCCGCCAAACAGCGTATGGAAGCTTGCAATTTCTCTTCGGACAAAGAATTGAGTACTAAATCTACACCTTTGCCTTCTGTATGACAAATCACATGTTGCTCAAACGTTGTGTCTCGAGAATTTGAAAAATTCTCATCCTTCAACTAAATGAATCGAAAAAAAATCAAAATATATTTATAATGTAATGTACTAAAGTAGTTGTGAAGTAATCTTCCTCACTATTTTACCTGTGGAAATTGCTTCTTTAAAAACTCTTTCTTCTCGTGTGATCCAACGGTTGTGAAGACTTTACAATTAAAACTGAGCGCAATCGCAATGGCTGCTTGACCAACTCCTCCAGATCCTGAGTGAATCAAAACTGATTCGCCGCTTTGCATTCGCCCTCGAACAACCAGTGAGTAATAGGCCTAAAAGTAAAAAATGCATTTAAAATCGTCTGAGTTATAGATTATCGTTTTCATGAAATTTTTAATTTTTTGCTAATCCAAACAGTTTGAGCTTTCGTTCATAACAAGACTATTGAATTCAAAGACTTGAAAACAACGCAAACAACGATAAGGCAACGCAACTGATTTTATAACAGGAAGCATGCCCAGCCTTCTAGCACTAACAATGTGTACAAACTTTGGCATGCAAATTTATAATACACCCTTTCAAAAATTCACCTTCGACCTCTAGAGGTTACCAAAGGTCAGCATATTGTTCCCGTATGACCAGACTTATGTGAGATAACTATAGCAAGTCCTTGATGTGCGGATCCAGAAAATATGAAAATGTATCATTGTAACCTTTGGTACAACCTCTAGAGGTAAAAAATTATGACACAGGTGAGATAAAGGTCGAGCGCGACTCAAACTTATTGAAGTCGTTGCAAATGTCCTACTGGCCAATGTACAGATGGTGTAAACTTCACACTAACACATTTTTTTTACCTCTAGAGGTCACCACATGTCAACATGTTGTTCCTCTATGACCATAGTAATTGTTGAGGACGGTGGGTTAATGAAGGGTTTAGTGGTGTAGAAAACATATAGTATTTTCATCATCGGGGAGACCTGACACCGTTTCACCGACTGGTTTACTGCTTTGAACAGGACGCGGTTTAAAATGTAACTAAACAGTTCCTGGGTGGTGGTCTGTTCTGGTGACGGGGGACGGGTTTCCCTTGGTGCTGAAATGGAGCTGGGTTTCAGTATGTAGTTTTTAGGAAAAAGAAGCGACGCGTTTTCTGCCACGTTCCGATTGTCCTCTCATCAACTCTCAGCTATCTAACAACTATCTCTCTCTCTCGTTCTCTCTTGATTTTTTGACATAGTAACACCGAATTGTAATGGATTATTCGTTTTAATTATAGTACAATAAAAGAGAGAAATCATTAACAATCAGCTCTGTACTTCTCAATGAATACCGTGTTGCTCTTTATCCGGTGTGGGTTTAGGTGTTAACACAAAATTCATGTCAGTGAGTTTCAAAGTCCTACGCGGTTTTGTAATTCAAATGATTAGAGCGGTTTTCTGGGACAGAGCGTCGCCGGATCGTACCCGGCCCAAATCACTCTTTGAGATGTTTTGCACTCACTCTACCGTTATAAGAATTAACACTTGGAGTAGTCATCGAAAATTATTTTTTTCGACCCTGTACATCCATCTCAACGGATATAACCTTACGCATTGGGGGAAACAACATTGTTTGGCTAGTTTCAATAAAACGTCCAATATTAAACTGAAAATCTGTTTGCTAGTCTAGTAGGATGTAAATGGTTATCGTTTACATGTCGTCTACAACTCATCTACAATTCGTCTACAAGTTGTCTACAACACGTTCGCAAGTGGTTTAAAAGTTTTGAAAATTGTAATTTCGGAACATTATTTTGGGACAATGTACGTGAGAAGTTAGGTGCCCCAAACGAATGTTCCAAAATTGCAATTTTCAAAAATCGTAACTTTTTTTCTAGATGTCACAGAGACTTGACTAAAAAAATACTCCTCTCTACTTTCGCATAATCTTTCTGAAACATGTAAACAGTATCATCTAAAAAAATTTGGTTTATGGACTTTAATTGAGAATAATTTTTGGGACAACGCTCTCTCCAGCAAATAGCATGGGTCAAAAGTAACTTCCAGTCGTCCCAAAAACACTGGTTGGACTATACAGTTCGAATTTTTTTTAAGATCTTGTCAATAAATTTCTGAGGAATACGACATAATCCGTATATTTTCATCACATTCTTTGCCGCATTTATGCCCAAAATAAGGAACAAAAAAAAAACTTCGACCGTCAACCACGCGCAACTTTCACTTGTCTATCGAAATTCGAAAAGTACTTTTTGTAATGTTTAAAACTTTAAACTTAAATCTCCGGAATTAATTATGTTATTTTTGCCGGTTTCTAATGAAAATTGTCATGCCCAGCTGTGCTTGCTCACCCAAGGTGGTTGGCAAGAAATATAAGCGCGTCTTTCACATTTCGAATTTGGAGGGCAGAAGGCGAGGAAATTGAGAATATCACAAACAAAGAAGTGTATGACAAATTCTGCCTCTCACGATATGTATGTAACCACGTATCGTTTGGAACAAATATTTCTTTCACTTTTTGAACTCCACCCATTCCAGGTATAAGTCAAGTTTCGAGGGCACCCACCTCGGCTGCTGATCATAGTTGGGCAAATTATGGATAACACATTGGGAGAATGAAAAAATGGTTTTGTGTTCTTAACTAAATAGTCAGTTGAGCCTTAATCTGGGTTACAAGTTAAGAGGTAATTAATTTTAAAATTAATTATCGATAAAACAAACAACCTTCGGACTAAAGTAACTAATTTATTATACAAATTAACATAGGGTTTGATTAACTTACTAGAGCTAACCCACAGTGATTTTTTGATAATTATCCAATTTTTTTGATAATTATCAAAAAAAAAAAAAATTTTTATTGCCAGTGGTAAAACAGTGATTCAATCAATCTTTCAATCTAGTTGTTGTACTCGGTAATAATTCTAAAAAATGACTAACAAACAATTTCTTAACTGATTTTTTCCTCAAATTTTCAAATCAAAATAGTCTATGCATTAATTTTACGTGCGCGTAAAAACATGATTAAAAAATTCTAAAATTGCAAAAGACGATAGACGATATTTTGTCATTGGAGTAACAAAAATGTTGAAATCCAGATAACCATATTTTACTCCTCATGCAAAATTACTCGAATAATTCGTGAATTATTCGAATTATTCCGAATTTTTTGGAAAAATGGGGAATTTTTCGAAGCCGTTGAAGATATATTTTGACAAAAAAGTGCGACAGACCACTGAAACTCATAAAAGTCGTCAAGAAGCTGATGGTAGTTTTCTTTACAACTTTAGTATACCAACGATACGACGAAATATGCTGCAGGTATTTTATTTGAAAAAATCAAACAAAATATGATTTTTTCCGCCTTGATAATTATATCAGTCGATAATTATCACGAATATTGCTGTTCTCAGTAATGATCTCCAAAACTCTAATGCTGAGTCTCATGACTCTGACTCCAAGGATTCTTGGGTTTCAGGAGTAATTTAATGACTCATATTAATTTCAACATTTAATGAATTACAGTAAATGATCCAACTTCGCAACCAACACTCTTAGGCCAGGCTAAACACATCTACCGTAAAGTTACAGTGAGAAGGTTGTTTTTATTTCAAATAGCTTCTACGCCAACTTTTCAGTTTTTCCGAAGTAGTTAACAATAGATGTTTCTTTGACTTCAGCCCATGACTTACAAACCATGTCAATATCATGAGCAAGAGTGATGTGATTAAAGTTATTTCAATAAAATTTAATAAAGTTTCAATTAAATATCGACTGTGATAAGTGCCCTCCAAATATTTGAGTTAACACGGCTGTCGCCACCAAGGGAATGTGAGACAGGGAGGAGTAATGTGGTTGCGAACTTGGATCATTTACTGTAGTTACCTTTGTCCAAAAGTTGTTTATTTTTATCGATAATTAGTTTTAAAGTTAATTATATCTTGATTTGTGACCCAGAGTAAGTCGACTGAATATTTAGTAGTGCTCTCCATGACTCTGACTCAGGATTTTTGAGAGTCGGGAGTCATTTATTGACAATGACTCCGTGTTTGGGAGTCATGACTCATTCATGACTCTTTTCAAACATGCGCAAATGATCATGAGCAAGACTTATTTCCCTTATTATTACTCATCTACTTTCACTATTAAATGAATAGATAAATTTTCTTTAGGATTATCCTACCCGATTTTGCATAATGTTTTGTATTACGTGGCTCGCGAGTAAGAGTCATGACTCCGAGAATCGACTCCTACCATTTAGAGGGAGAGTCATGATTTCCACTCTCAGTGACTCTGACTCAGTCCAAACAGGGAGACATGGAGAGCATTAATATTTAGTCATTTAAAACATACAAATCAATTTTTCCATCCACCCAATCCCTTTTTCTTAATTTGCCCAACTATGATCAGCAGCCGAGGTGGGTGCCCTCGAAACATGACTTGAACCTGGAATGGGTGGAGTTCAAAAAGTGAAAGAAATATTTGTTCCAAACGATATGTAAATATGTAACTTATGTTTGCAAGGATATATGTATGCACTTAAGTTTGAATGTACGTAAGTGCATTTGTATACCGATCCCTTCAGAAGTAGTTAGAGCTTTTTGAATTTTTTTCACTCCCTGTTTCACAAACCTCACTTATAAATATATCCAACCCATATACTAAAACTTTCTCATAGTGTTTACTCACCACAAAGCAGAGTCGGGCACGACTACTACGAAATTGCTCAAGNCTCGAAACATGACTTGAACCTGGAATGGGTGGAGTTCAAAAAGTGAAAGAAATATTTGTTCCAAACGATATGTAAATATGTAACTTATGTTTGCAAGGATATATGTATGCACTTAAGTTTGAATGTATACCGATCCCTTCAGAAGTAGTTAGAGCTTTTTGAATTTTTTTCACTCCCTGTTTCACAAACCTCACTTATAAATATATCCAACCCACATACTAAAACTTTCTCATAGTGTTTACTCACCACAAAGCAGAGTCGGGCACGACTACTACGAAATTGCTCAAGATTCCCATGGTATGCGATAAATAGATTTATTATGAGAAGCAGACCAATACAGAAGAATTGAAAATTGGAAAATTTTTTTGGATAAATTTTCATAGAGGCAGAAAATTTTGTTGAATAAAAATTCATAAAGGCAGAAAATTTTGTTGAATAAAAATTCATACAGGCAGAAAATTTTGTTGGATAAATTTCCACACAAGCAAAAAATTTTGTTGGATTAATTTTCACACAGGCAAAAAATTTTGTTGGACAAATTTCCATACTGGAAGAAAATTTTGGTTAATAAATTATGAACAAAATTTTCTGCCTGTGGAAATTTATCAAAAAAAATTTCTGGCTGTATGAAAATTTATTCAAAAAAACATTCTACCTGTGTGGAAATTTATCCCAAAAAAGTTTCTGCCTGTGTGAAAATTTATCCAACAAAATTTTTTGCTTGTGTGGAAATTTATCCAACAAAATTTTCTGCCTGTACGAATTTTTATTCAACAAAATTTTCTGCCTGTATGAATATTTATCCAACAAAATTTTCTGCTTCTATGAAAATTTATCCAACAAAATTTCCCAATTTTCAATTCTTTTGTATTGGTCTGCTTCTCATAATGAATCTACTTTTCGCATACCATGGGAATCTTGAGCAATTTCGTAGTAGTCGTGCCCGACTCTGCATTGTGGTGGGTATACACTATGAGAAAGTTTTAGTATGTGGGTTGAATATATTTATAGGTGAGGTTTGTGAAACAGGGAGTGAAAAAAATTCAAAAAGCTCTAACTACTTCTGAAGGGATCGGTACATGTACGTATTAGATATGATTTCATGTATGTTACGAATAAAAAATCCAGCCCTCTATAAAAAATTAATACACTGCCTTTCAGAAAAGTGTTAATTCAACCACTCTTGACTCATTCTACTGCTGGGTTTAACTATTCCACACAATTTTGTTCCCCATAACTTTTTCATGTGATATTTTCTTGCCGTTCCGGAAATATAGTTCGCATTTTTAATTGTTCCTACGGTTGTCAGACTTACGGTTGAATAAGCAACAGGTACAGTGGCTGCTTCTTCCATGGACCATTTTTGTGGAACTTCCCACATANCTCATTCTACTGCTGGGTTTAACTATTCCACACAATTTTGTTCCCCATAACTTTTTCATGTGATATTTTCTTGCCGTTCCGGAAATATAGTTCGCATTTTTAATTGTTCCTACGGTTGTCAGACTTACGGTTGAATAAGCAACAGGTACAGTGGCTGCTTCTTCCATGGACCATTTTTGTGGAACTTCCCACATAAAGTGAGGGTCTGCTCGGACATGCGTAGCCAATCCCTTCGCTTCCACCATCCCCATCACCCTTCTTCCATTTCTGTCCTTCCCTACAAATTCGAGACCGAGAATACAGTCTTGTGTTGCTAGTTTCCCTGGAAGAGCCTCTGGTGGCAACTTCCCTGTCGCCAGCATTACATCCCGAAAATTAAGTGGAGCATAATAGACTTCACAGATCTCTGTCGATTGGTTGTCACTTGACAGCGAGTTTGAAAACGCAGGCGCCTCGATGAACTTGAGACTCGACAAATCACCACGAGTTTCGACGTTGATGTATGCATAAGGCGTTTCCTGAACTGATAATTCTTCTTGTTTTAAACTGAAATGTCGATATGACCCTAATACACCTTGACTGTCGATGACATTCATAACGATATCCTTCTGGATAATTTCTTGAAACATAGGATTGGTTTCGTTGGAAATATCTATTGCCTGGTTAGGAGAAAAGAGACAGCGTATTTTGTTGCCTCCTGGTTCTTGCCTGAGACAGTTGACCATTCCCATGATTCCTGAGTATGGGTTGTTGAAAGAAGTAATGAAAATAGGAGGGACGGTTTTATTCGATGAAGATTTCAACATGGCCTCTTGCAATGGTAGGAGCCATTTGAAGCTGCTATCATCCACATTGATCACCATTGGAGAAAGTATCTCTTGTGTTACTTTCTGGACGTTCCAACAAAAAATTAACCAATAATAGTGTATGAATTCCATAATTAGATTCCAAATAAATACCTTTCTTAACAAGTAGAACACTGAGTCCTGTGTGCGTCTGGTGGCAATGAGATTCAGTCTTTGCATTTTCGTTAAAGCTCCGTGTGGTTTTGTAATCTTCAACAGTATAAATCCATTTTCTTTCAACAAAGCTTCCACAGTTTCTAAATTTTCTTCTGATTCTGTGATGAAGCAATTGACTAATTCATCTTTGGCTTTCGATGTAACGTGAATCCCTTGCGACTCCAGCTTCTCCTTTGCTTCGACATCTGGATCTTCGGAAACAATTGTAGCGGCAACCTTTCAAGTTTCAAATTATTTCATTTTAATAAACTTCATTTGTTAACAAAAAGGCAATACCTTTCAAAAATTCACTTACATTTCTCAGCGGTTGTAATTGGACGCACGTGCTAGCAAATCCGGACATATTGTTGTTCAGTTGAACAACATCTTCGCGCATTGTAAATGAGAAACTTGACAAGTTTTCGATGATGAGATCAATTAAGAATTTGAGTGCGTCTTCCTTCGACCAAATGTCTTCGACAAAATATGGTGTAAATTTGACAGATTCTACAGTTGGTGCTTGATTCTTAAAATAAGATAAAATAGTTTAAATTTATCAAACTCGGTTACAAACTGTGAATTTGCATACTGTGGCTTTACGAGGTGCGACACTCGTTTTCAATCCTTTGAACTCGATACCAGGACAAGTGAGAGTTTCCAACTTTTGGTTGTAAGACACTGGAACACCTAGTGATATTTCCATAGTGTACTGAAGCGAAAACTTGAAAGTTTAGCATTCAAACAAAGTTTACCTTCAGAGGCAAATGCTGCGTTATTTCTAAGCATTTCAAAAAATTCTTGTGGATGAATCACAGCCCTCTGAAGTCGTGTAGGAATGTAGAGACCACGCGTCTCTTTACAAACGACTGGAAACTGAAGCATTGTGTCCAAAAATCCCACCCAGTTATCGTCCCACTCAATTTTGGCCCATTTACCATCGTTGTCGGCCATTTTGATTCCTCTAAATACTCCCTGGTACTCGTATCCTTGAAGGCGGAGTTCTTTGTAAATGTCGTCGGAGTTAAGTGGAAGAAATTTTGAACTTTTTTTAATTTCCGAGTTGTCAAATGTTATAGTTGAGGAATTGCCAGCCACCCTTACGGTTCCTGTTACGGTGACAGACTCTCCCTCGCTGATTTGGAAGTCTCCAGTTTTGTCAGAGATACACACTGTTAACTTTACTGCACCTGTAAATTAGTTGGAAAACAATGGTTATATACAGACTATAACAATACACTATCTTTGTAATATTTCTACCTTCTTTGGGAAGAATGGTTGCTCTTTCGAATCGTACGTTTTCAAATACCACCGGCAGTTGGACATATGGCTTTCCGCGGAGACTTGCAAACTTTTTCCAGACCAAAACCAAGTAGCCCGTTGCAGGATAGAGCACTCGCCCGTCGATGTTATGTCCTGCAAGAAAAGAGTCTGTCTCTTTCCCAAGTGACACTTCGACACTGGATTCTCCAGCACCACTGGAATTCTAGAAGAATAAGTATGTCAACTTTAGCTTCTAAACCTCAAGAGACATTGATCTTAAGACTAACTTACAAATAAGTAATCAGGAAGTGGATGGGTCTTGCTATGGTCCCACTTGACAAGTGGAGAGATCATTGGTGTCTCAACTGAAACTGGGAACTCCACCTTTGGATAGAGTGGTGACAAGCACACATTGTAGCCAAATTCATACAATTTTCCCACAGCGGTGCAAAACTGCGTGACATTGTTTCCAGATCCTTTTCTGATGAGTCCCAAGACATTACATGAAGGTGGAAGAGATTTCTTGAGTACGGAAACAAAGAGAGCATGTGCAGCAACTTCAAGTACAACTGCGTTCTCGGGTATATGTTGGACGGTTGTGTGGAACAAAACTGGTGATCTCATATTATTAACGACATATTCTGCATTTGTAATTGGTTGCGACCAATCAGATTCAGGAATTGAACTACTCTTCCATTTTGAGGATCTTGGGTTTGAATTGACAACAATTCCTCTAGTGTGTGCTTCAAACGTTGGAAGAATAGGGCCCAAGTATGGACTGTGATATGCGACACCACCCGTTGACACTTCTCTTGCAAATATTCCTTCCGATTTGAGCTCTTCAACCATTTGGGAGATTTTATCTGCTGGGCCTGAAATTGTGACGTTCTTGACTCCGTTGTGACAAGCAGGATAAACACCTTCTGGACAGCGCGCTTGCGCCTCCTCCCATGTTAAACCAACAGCTGCCATTGCCCCGCCATTTACTTTTAAGACGCATTCGTCCTTGAAGAAGTAACAAATAAGAGCATCTCGCTGAGAAATAACACCATCGATGTAGGCACACATGAGTTCTCCCGCAGAATGTCCAATAAAACCGTCTGGTTTTAGGCCAATGACAGTGAGCATGTCAATGAAGGCTACCTGCAAACAAAATATTTCAGTTAGACAACAATACTACATTTGGCAGGATGCATCGTGTTGACACGTACTCCCATTGCAACAAAGCAAGTGCCCATGTGTTTGTCCAGAAGTTCGTCATCTCCATGTAACAATATATCCAAGAGATCCATTCCCAATGGTTTCAGAATATCGTGCGACTTATGTATAGATTGCGCGAAAATTTCAATATCCATGAGGTCGTTGGTCATTCCACGCCATAGTGTTCCCATTCCAGAAAATACAAACCATAATGGTGGGAGTTCTATTGGTACTTCCTATGAAATCAATAAAACATAAAAATTTGTTGTCAATTAATGTCATTTATTTGATTAAATTCTACCTGGCTGTCCGAAACAGGAGGTTCTCCTTCATTCAAAATCGTGAAACCTCTGTAATGATGACCAGGTGTGGTAACTTCAGAAATTTTTTGTAATAGAGTCTCGAATTCAAAGTTTCTTAGTGTGTTAACTACCTGGTGGCAATTTGTAAAGTAAATATGAAATTAAACTTGGTTGTATTTTAATATATGCTGTTGACAAACCTTTGAGAGTGCATATTGAACAGCATGTTCAGTTCTACCAGAAATTGGAACCAAAACTGGTATTTTTGGAACGTTGACACAAAACCCTCTCTTCTCATTGGCTCTAATGATGACATGTATGTTGGAACCACCGAGACCTGTTGAATTGACTCCCACTAGATCCCCAGTAACTGGAGTATTATTTGAAACAACTTTAATTCGTCCGTCCAGAAGTGCAGGAATATTTGGATTCGGACTGTTGAAGTGTAAATTCTGAGGAATGATGCCATATTTGAGAGCGAGAGCTACTTTAGAAACTGCACAGAGGGCAGCAGCTGGTTCCGCATGGCCCATGTTACTCTTGGTAGCACCAATTAGAAGCGGTTGTCCTTCTCGTCCTGGTGTGAAGACTTCCGTTATTGCATTAACTTCCTGTGGGTCTAAAACGTTCATAATATTTATCATTCTTATAGAAAATATACTGGTACAGTCAATTCTCGTTGTCAAAAAAGTTACATGTAGCAACAAATCTATTATAACAAAACAACCATTGATATGCTCTAGCGCTAGTGTAGTTTATAACGTTAAAAATTATAACGTTAACGTAACCTTAAAAATTATTTATAACGGTATATGTGCATGAAACTCTATGCCCTTTACTGTACTCATAAATGAACCAATAGCCTCATTATCACAGGGCGGATATATACTTTCTAAAAAACAGCGTTTTACTTACTTAAATACTTGCCAAAAAGCGACGAAATACTGATAAAAAAGTATAAAATAATTAACAATACTTTGTTATTTTTGGTAAGTAATTACAATTTTTTAAATTAATTCACTTAATTGAAGCCTAAAAACCCGGTTGTATGCTAATTTGGATCATAAAAATCGAACTGTTTGATTTATTGTTTAAGTAATGTTTAATTTAAACACTATCGCGGCTCCAATACATAAGTCAGATGATTTTTATATAGTTTAAAGGAAATTTTCATTAAATTTTTTCTGAAAAAAAAAGTTGGTTTCTCCAGAAAGTATACCATTATTTGGCGCTCGTTTTAACCGACGTAAAAGCATGTCTTTATTATAACTCGGACCACGAAAAATCGTTTGTTGCAACTGAAGGTTCGGCTTAAATCTTTGGGTCCCAACTGCACACTTCAGTCCAATTTATTTCGGTCCCTCGGAATTCGCCTTGCCGAAAATTTAATGGACGCATAATTTAATTTTAAATATACTTCTTTGAACAAAACTGTGAACTTTTACGTTCTGCAGTTTATCATTTTGACTCATCGGCAAATTTAGAGCGAATATGAGGGAAATTATCCTCGAAAAACGATTAATACATCAAATTACTTGACAAAGTACTTTTTAATTACTTAATATTCAAAATTACTTTCGAAAGTACTTCCTAATGCTTAAAAACCAAAAATACTTAAAATACTTTTTTATAAGGGCATTCCATTCATCCTCAAATTACATGAATCGGAAAGATACGAAGTTACAGAGGTGTAGGTGCAATACCCAGAAAGAAGTAGATAAGTAAGTATCCACCCTCTGCTCATTACCTGACAATTAATTACCAGAAAAGAAGAACCTGTACTAATGGAAAGCACATGTGAGTTTCGGAGTAGTATTGAAATTGCTGACAGTATTGTTTAGAATGAGACGTAAAATGATCCCTGTCGGAAGGATTCTGTATGGCTCAAGTGATTCGATGTGAGGAGACTCGTACTCTCATTGTAAGCAAGTGAGGCTTTGATACCCAGAGACAATGTACTCTCGAACCAAATAGCATTGAGCCCTCGAAGTTCTCGCCGCGAAATTTTTTGTTTTTCCTTTCGAGATGTGCGCGTCTTCTGATTTAAACTTTTAGGCGGTGAAGTTAAAGTTTAATTTGCAATTCAGGTAAGTCTTATTTTTTATTTCATTTACGTTACCACCAAAAATTAAAAAAATATTGTGGTAAAGAAAAACTGTTTCTAATTAAGTTGAAGGAGAGTGTAAACAAGGAGTTGGGCGGGAGACACCTGATAGGAAGGAATATTTAGAAAAAATTGGAATTAGAAATGCGATTCAGGCAAATGCTATAGCATGTGGTGTTAACGTATCAACTGGTACTATTTGCGCCACATTAAACACTTCCGGGACACAGAGTACAAAATTTTTACTGTAATGAAACCTAGGTCTCTCCAAATCAAAAACGAAATAAATGCAAGCAAATTCTTTTAAATTATACAGAAGTTCAAAACTCAAAAATATAAAGAGGAATAGTGAATCCGCGATAGACTAATTGAAAGTAACATGGAATTCGTCAAATCTACTCAAAATGCTGTTCTAAGATTAGAAAATTCTATTGATAGCAGTATCTGTGTAGAAATTTCCGAAATTTCTGGACGACATGTCGTTCATTGAGGAAATCACAATAGAATTGAATCACTGCTGCACACAACTCCAATTTTAAGATGTTTGTTTGGAAAATTGTTATATGCGAATCCCGCTGAGGGCTCAATACTATTTGGTTCGAGAGTAACTTATGAGTTAGAAACTCTTAAGAGATAAGGAGACCCATGTTCCAGTGTAGAAATATACCGACTGACTGCTTTAAATTTTGTCTCACATAAGATGGAGAGCAGAATTGAGGCTCAAGTCTACCTAACCCCAAGACTTTTCAAGGTCTTCCAGGTTTTTTCACTCCGTTGTTAGTTACATTTGTAAGAAAAAGTTTAAGTTTCGGTTGGGTTAGGCCATTGGTTTTCAACCATTTGTCTTACTCGATTAATTAATTTTAATGTGAGAAGACTTGTACTCTCACAGTAGCCAAGCTAGGTTTTGATCCCTAAACTATAGTAACAATACCGCTTATGACAACATAATTTTAGTAAAAAAAAGTGCTTGATTTCTGTTTTATAGCAAAAATCGCTACAAATTGGGTTATAACAAGCGACTGTTTTTCTCTTCGTTTATGATTTTATATGTTCAGGGAGGGGCAGAAGTCTCTACATATGAAGGAAATGAGTTTGATGTGAGTTATAATGGAATAAGATAGGCGGTTTCCAACCCCCTAATTTTTTGTGCACATCTTTTTCAATTAAAACTTTCTCCATGTATAGAGACTTCTGCCCCACCTGTAGTGTTTCCTGTATCGTACATAAGTACATCCAGTGTTTTTTCAAACAATGTGTCATGCAAATCAGGAATTTTAGTTGGATTTTTTGTGAAAAAGAACCCAAAAGCCTTAACACGTCGGGATAAATAAAACTTTTGTCCATACATTGCACACTTTCTGTATAGCATGGAATCAAAAATAAGTGTGTATTAACTATTGACTGTATTATTAAGTTACCTCCTGCCTCAGTTCCAGTTCCATGTGGTTCAACGTAAAAGACGTCAACCGGATTGATTCCTGATTCAGCGTATGTAGCTTCAAGTAACTTCTGCTGCACTGCGCCTGACGGATAAGAGACACCTTTCACTTTGTATCCATCTGTATTTGTTTTTGAATGAAGTAATGTTCCGTAGGATCGTCTAGCGACATCTTTCTTCTGAATGAACAATGAAACTATTGCCTCACTTCGGACAAATCCATTCCCTGTGAATAAAGTTCATTTCTAAAATATTGATTTTATGTGAATATCACAAGTAAATTGTTTTAAAATTCACATAAATTTTGCAAATGACCACACATGAGCATCAAAAGTGATATTAGGCATTTTTTCGTTTATAATCGTCATGAAAGTTTATTTTATAAAATTTTAAAACTCCGATAACCGTCGTCAGGCAAGTTTTAGTTTTGATTCGATAAGGTTGCAAAATTTATGAAATTTGAAATCAGTCAAACTAAGGTTATGATCTTTTGTAATTTTCCTAAATTTCATAAACTTTGACTAGTAACCACGTGGCAGTTCAAGTGACGTAGAGTTTGCTGTACAAAACCCGTAACTGTTATAAATTTTGTAATTGATTATATACGCAAGATGCCAAATTAGTTGTAAATACGACTTATTTCATTAACTCGATTTTGGAAAAATTTTTGAACTTATGAAAACTATGCAATCTATCACTTTTTCTAATTTCCATAAGGTTTAACTTCCATAAAATCAACCAATTGACTGAAACTCAGTTACACATTTTGCTCTTTACAAAAAAAAAGTTTTTAGAAATTGAAGAATTAATAATTCATCAAATCAAACTACCTATTACAATTCGCAATATGAGAATAATTGTTAAATTAAGGTTAACCGAATGAAGCATATTTCGTTTTTCAGGTTTGCTGTGTTAATTGATAGTACCTTATTAAATTATTTTAATTAAATTAAATTAATTACTGAATATTGAATTTACCAGTGGCATCAAATACTTTGCATTTCCCATCCGGTGCTAATGCGCCAACTCCAAGGATTTGGAGTGAAGTCATTGGGTTCATCAAAAGATTCACTCCAGACACAATGGCTGAATCACATTCTCCCGCCCGAATCGCTGCCATTGCTGTAAAAACATATGCGCATGACTAAATTTTTGTTTTTGGAAATGTAATAAACTTCTATAAATTTCAACTGTCGCTACCTTGATGCAGCGCCATCAAGGAAGATGAGCAGAAGGTATCAATACAAAAACTAGGACCATGAAAATCAAATGCATAAGAAAGACGATTGGCGAGCATACAACAGGCACTTCCGGTGATGTCATAGCCAGAAGCTATGTCTGGATGCTTCCGACAAGCTTCGAATGTGTCATGTGCAGATGCTCCAACGTAAACTCCCACATTCCCGCCACGAATTTCAGTGGGATTTACACCTACAAAATAGTAACACATTTACACAATATTTCTGAATATACATTACTTGAATTTTTTTGTCAGTTTTATTGTTTTCTACCAGCATCGACTATAGCCTCAAAGGTGACCTCTAGGAGTTGTCTAATTTGTGGGTCAACTCGTTCAGCCTGTTTTGGAAAAATCCCAAAAAAACTGGCATCGAACTTTGTGAGATCTGCTTTCAAAGTTCCTTTTCTATGTGGAAGACCAAGAAATCCTATAAAAAAAATTTAGCCAATCATTATCGACAGTAATTTATTTTAATTAGATGTATTTTTTTAATAATGCTAGGTAAAACTTACCAATGGGCCATCTTCGATTATTCGTAGTGACTAAGTCAACACCATTGATCAAATTTTCCCAAAATTCTTCCATATTGTCAGATTCTGGAAATCTACCAGAAATCCCAGAAATCACAATTTCTTCTTGATTCTGCATTTTTAGGATGTTTAAATCGTAAATTGAAGTCAAGTGCTAACTTATGGAAATGACCAATAGGAACGCACTGAGGACACGACTTCTTCCTTCTTCTCACTGGATGTGGGACGTAATGTGATAAAATTAAAATTCGCCAGACCTTTAGTAAAAGAAAAGTGCCCAACACCCTAATGTTATATTAGAAGAGATTAATTTACAGTCTCGTAGCAAAGTCTCGCGTGGTTTATTCGCAAACAAAAACTTAAAGCATGTATTCAAAGAACTTAGAAGTATAAAATTTCGTGAAGCTTCTTCATCGAAACTAAGTTTTAAAACCGGTTCCTAATTGAATTGTATTCAAAAACTGGTTTTAGAATTACAGGTTATTTAGTAAATTTTATTTTTAAATTTACCCATTGCTTCTTAATTAAATTAAATTGTTGATGTTGAATGTTACCAAAGCATATTCTTCAGTACGTAAATTGTGAATATTGATTTATAAATAATTATTGTTTACATGGGTCTATCCATTTTGAAATTTTTTTTTGTCCCTCCTTCAACCGAGCACTTAAAAAATTATGCTTTTGACAGGACACAACAAGTGTCACAGTGAATAATGTTAATTTAAAACGGATGTACTATAATTTACTCATCAGAAGCTATTCTCAAGCTGTCAATCAAAATAATAGATTTGAATTTCAAATGAGTTGAAAATTCAATTGTTCATATTTTCACGACCTAAATTAATAATTTTTAAAGCTTATCTTCTTAATGCAGATGGCACGGTTTTATACACTTTGTCGTTAACCCTATACAAATAATACTGAGCTAAAATATGACTTTATAACTCTACTAAATTGTTGGGGTAATTCATGTTCGGATCATGAGTTAAATTTACAGGTTTTTATTAACCCGAGTCAAAATAGGCGACCATATCCCAAACAGTGTCATAGAATAGCCTGAGCACACAGAAATTATCGGAAACTTCGCTGTAATGTGACAAGATTAGATCAATGTGTTTTCGTCATGTTTTCTGTACAGAAGAATTTGTGTGTTACAAATGATTGCAATTCTGACGTGTCAGTTTACGCAATATTTGACATGTCAGCACCCCACATCGAAAAAATACTAAAATAATACAGAATTAATAGTAGCAAGTAGAAACTAATGTAAATCATACCGAATCAACACATATCCTTAATTGATGTAGATTCAAGTATCGATTACATAAGTAATTCGCATGTAAGCAAATTTTTCATTACAAAATCAGCATCTTTTGCAGCTTAGATACTAACCTTTTACTAAAAACACAAATTTAAACTATATAAAAATATCTAAAAAAAAAAATAACACGAGTATCAGAAGCGCAGGAATAAAAGTACCAAATTTTTGTGATCTACATCCAATTCTCCAGTACGATTAACTGTTTCGATTTGATCTATATTTCAATATTGTTCCCCTCCCATGTTTATACGATTTTCGATTGCCGGCATGCTCAATTGTATGGAACTACATGATTTAAAATTATCCTATGCTATTTTCTATTTTCGACAGTTGTAGAAAATGTAGGAAGCAAGTAACCAGAAATGTGTACACTTTCTTTCAAACCATATTGTTTGAAATATTTGAGATGTTAATTGTCAGAAAAAAGTTTAAAATTGTTGAAATCTGGCAACATTCGTGATCTGAGATATTCGATGGTCAATTACATGGTCAACAGAGAGAACATCGCCACCGAATTGGTAGTGAGTTTATAACTCATGTATAGGACATACAATGATCCACTTACTCTTTAGAATATTTGAGTTGCATCCAAGTCATATGTGTAAAATTGTCATTACTATGTGGTTGGGCATTTTGTTTTTTTAGAAACTCTTCTCTAAGCCCATCCAGTTTAAGTTCAGCGTAACGTGGAGTTGTAGACGAGACTGCTGCTCGTGCAAGGTCTTGTTTGAAGAAGTTCTGTTTTAGTTTACGAAGAGTTAAAGTTTTGTATTCCGAGTTGTGTTTCGTGTCCTGTGCTTCAAGGTCTACTACCTTGACAATTTTGTTAAATTGCAAATATCAATTATACTTACTAATGTAATTGCAAATACCAATTATACTTACTAATGTAATTGCAAACACAAACAATAGATACTTTGTGATGCCGTATCTGGATTCCAGGAAAGGAGTGTCGGATAATCTTATATCTTTTTCACATTCCCAAAACGATAGAAGAGATTATAAGTCTTATCAAGTATCGAGTGGTGTTAAGGGGAGTTTCAATATCTTCTTTAGGAAGCCTTGTTGGACGACTTCCAAGGCTTCACTGTGTTATAGGCTCAAAATACCTCCAGTATTTATGCAAGTTGAAAGGACTAGAGAGTACAGCAATCTTTTTAACTTCAATATCCATGTGATACACCCTTCTCGTCCTGTTGAAAACTCCACCAATTAAAGCTGATCATTTTAATTTTGTTGAATATACCACTGCTACTAAATTTAACTCCAAGATAAGTGTATGACAACACTGTTTCAAAAGACTTACCATCCAAGAAAACTTAATTCTTATTCCCTCCTGCCTTTCTGAAGCAGATAATTTTGTTTATCTCAAGTTCATATTTCAACGTTTGCGTTTAAAAAAGTATGTCAAATTTATTTTCACTCGGAAGATCCAGCCAAAGGTGACTCGATGACACATTTTTTCATTGTGTCGTTCGGATTAAACAATGTGTTGTTTACACATCTTGGATTTGTGCCATTCCCTCAGTTAGAGATTTTAGAGACCACTGGTACAAGAGCTGTTTCGGTTTTCAATCCTTAACCACTTTGATTAGGCTTTGACTGTACATTTGTGATTAGGAGTTTAAACCAATGCCATGGTATTCAAAGATGCCGATAAGTTTTTCCCAACAGAGTAAGATGGATGTCAATAGCTCACCTCCATTCAGCAGTTCAATAGAACTGCTGAATGGAGGTGATATGCAGAAGGATTCAGATCTAACTGTTAGGGGTTTGGGGCAAGACCCCATACAAAGTGTTTGATATGCGAACACATCTTAGCAGAAAATGATGATAAAGTTGTCTCGGATTCTCTTACTTTCCTTATTTTTCTTTTGATAGGGCGATTAAAATCAATTAAACATTAAAAACAATTACACTTGAAAGTTTCTCGCCGAATAGGTAACGAGAATAATGTCCTTTGCATAGAAAAACAAGTGTACTTTTACTCCATTCAGGTACATTCCATTTATGCTGCTGTCCTATCCTTGCTGCCCTCAGTTAAAAATAATTAAATGAACTACAGATTTTCGGCTAATAGATATGCTTAGAGATTGCAATTTAGAGGAAAACTAGTTCCCCGTTACCCTAGTAACGGGGAACGAGAAATTTCCAAATTTCTGGAGATTCCCGGGTTTCCCGAAACAAGAAAAAAACAAAGGTAACCATACAAAAATTAATAATTGTTCATATCCTACAATTATTAACTTGAATGGTGCATATCAGTTCATTAACCATGGGTTGCATAAGTTATTAATGAATAGTTGCGCATATCATTGCTCATGGGTACCACATTTCATTGCGCATGTCATTGCTCATGTTTTATGCACGTCACTACTCATGAGTTTGTGCATGTGAAAAGTATGTAGGGACATCTTAGCTAATTGTGAATTTTTTTCCCTTTTCCGAATTTGACTCAAAAAATTAGGGGAATAAAGGTGTTTCCTAAAAAAAATTTTCCATAATACTATTTCAAAATACACATCTCTATCGTTGTATGGTTTTTAGTCAGTTAATTCCTTTGTTCGAACGCCTGGAACGATTTATTTGCATTCTAGAAACTACTTTTCACAATTAAAAACAAGTGTGGTAATTGTGCAAACTAGATGTGGTAATTGTGAAAACTTAGATGAAATTAATTTACAGTCATTCCAACTTACACAATTCATAAGGTGATAGAGAATGTATGACTTACGTTGATAGTGAAAATTAGAACAAAATTCGCTTTTCTGGCTATTTATGGGAGGCTCCAGAAGTTAATGGTTCAATTAGTTTCGAACCCTTCTCTTGTGTTTCGTCCCTTGTATTCTTGAGAATTTTGAGTAAAATCGAAGTGGTTCAGCTGATGCCCAAAGCATTGGGATTTAAAATTTCACAATTGCCACACATTTGATGTTTATGTGTGGTAATTCACTTTAAATGAATTAGTTGATTACTTTAATTTACTATTTATTTATTACTTTAATTACTATCCACTTTAAACAACTTAGTTGACAAGGAAAACAAACGGGTCCACAAAAAACCCAAGGGTTGGGTAAGTTCTCTTTCATATATCATCGGTTGGGAGGTCTGGGTTTTTTTAGTAGCCAGATTTGTTAGCTTAGGTTGGGCGGGTTAATTTTCTCACAGATTTGGTTTTCTAAAAGCCCGCCGGTCCTCATATCTACTACGAATAAGGAAATATAGGTTTTAGTACCTACTTGTTCATCGAAGTTTTCTGAGTGTATTCGATTGCCAGGGCTATTCTATGGAACTGGGTTGGTGAAGAGTGGGTTATTTTGACATTATGGTTTTTTATGGTTCTTATTTTACATAATAATTTTATTAAACCGGTTTTTAGGAACTATTATTTCCTATCAAAAATCCGAAAATTCATTTCACGAAACACTAACAAAAGTTGGAAACCCTAAAAGCCACAAAACAAATATGCACAATTCGTGTCTATGAATTTTCATCACTTTGAATAAATGATGCAGCAAACCATTTCGAAAGAAATGTTACAAATAAAATAAGATTTAATTAAAAATTAATTGTAGCATAGCACTCCATTTAACTTAGTAACACGCAGTGCGCTTTTATTATATCAGATTTTTTATAGCACAAGCTGATTTATAAAAGTACATTTAAGTAAAAAAAAAAAGAGAAGAAAAAATTAATAAATTTTACCAAAAAAAAAATTACAGCGCATTCTCATATTTCATAATTTATAATTTGAGTTAATAGTCCATTCGCGTGATTCATGTAATTATAATATAAACTTTATATTAGTTCTCCTAAACAATAAATACCCTCAAGGGTTAATGCACCTATGAGCAAAGGTACATACAAGCATGTATGAAGAAACACTTG
Organism: Holacanthella duospinosa; assembly: GCA_002738285.1. Classification (NCBI taxonomy): domain Eukaryota; kingdom Metazoa; phylum Arthropoda; class Collembola; order Poduromorpha; family Neanuridae; genus Holacanthella; species Holacanthella duospinosa. The sequence continues at coordinate 160,766 of NIPM01000222.1, read as the reverse complement.
AGCTTTAATATTTTTTTTTGTTAATATTTTTTATTCATTTTTTTTTATTTCTTGCTTTGAAGTAACTATTACGTAATAATGTAGTTTGAAGACATTAAAAAGAAACCAGGATTGTTTTCATTTGAAAAATATTTGGCAGCGGAATTCACAATTGTTCAAATAATTCAACCAATCAATTTGATAGTTATATTTGATTGTATGAACGAGTCCAGAGTACAAGAAAATTAGATATAAATCAACAAAGTTACATAATTCTGTTCACGTGAGAAACTCAATGTGGCGAAGTGAATAAGTCATGTTTTTCCCAAGATTGTAAAAATTAATTATAAAATAATCAATTCATAAATAATACTTTCCAACAACCTTGCACAGAGCTCCATTAAAGGTTGATAATGTATTTTTTTAAATTATCTGCTAGAGGGAGAAAAAATAGTGACAATACTTAAAGGCTAGTATCGCTTTGAGTCATATTTGCCGTAAAAAGAATTCACCTCGTAAAATGTTATGCACTTGATAATCTAGACGAATTTTGTAGGTTGATCATTTGAGCCATCAATTCTAAATATTCCACATGTGAGCCCCGTTTAAAAATTTAAGTAGTAATTTTGCAAATTCGACTATAAGGAATATGTTACCCTAATATGTCTATTTATTCCATGACATTTGTATGCATTTACCGAATTCATTTTCATTTTTTTTTCATTTTATGGATGCGTAATTTCAATATGAACGAAAATATGCTTGCACACTATCTGCGTTCCATCAAAATTTTTGATTGATTGAGCAGTTAATTTATGATTAAAGGTGTTGCGGATATCCGGCGCCTAAAATTCTGCCAGATAGACTATCCACCGGATACCGGATACTTATAGGTATTCGCGCGGATAATTTTCTAGACAATTTTTTCAGAAATCCTAAAAAATGAATCAATAATTTTATTAGATTAATATATTGGAGAATATGTTAAATGTATTAGAGAGTTTAAAAATTGACCCCTGCACGTTCGCGTGAAATGAATCAAAACGCAAACGCATCTTGTTTTAATAACAATTATGTGCAATACGAGCTTAATCAAGCAAGCATGCCGGATATCCTATATCCGCCAAACCTGTCGGATTATACTATCTGCAACATCTCTATTCATGGTATGATTTATTTATTTTTTGAAGCCGTATGACACATTTTAAATACATATTTTTTCTATCGCGACGATGTAAGCAGTTTTATCAATGTTTGAAATAAACATTATATTCTAGATCTAGACTCCAAAATTCCAATCCATCATTATTTGAACTAATCAGTTTTGTTTTTAGGATATTTAGCTCAAAAACTGCCCAAACTCGATACCAGCCTTTGATAGAATAAAAACACTTCAATCTGATAGATGCCGCTACTTGAAATGCCAAAAAACTCTTACTATGAGTTTGAAATTTAACACACTTAAAATTCAACTTTGTAATCAATAACATTATTATGGTTAAGGAAAAATTCATTTCTAATTGTTGCAATATTGTAATAAATGTGTAATAATTTTTAAATAAAAAGAGGAAATTAATTGGGCCTGGCCCATGTACCATATGTCACAATTGAAATGCTTGTTCTAATAAAAAATAAAACCAGAAATTAATTCGAAAGTTGATTTTTTGTAAATTATTACTTGACTCACTGTATAACTGGTTCAGGAAATAATAAGAATAATACCTAATAATTCTTGAGAAAACAGTCAATGTCAGGTAGATTTTGTTATTCTTCCCCAAGTTTCTCAATATTAATGATAAATTTTTTATTGAATTCACTTGAATTCAATCAAGAAATAATAATTTAATAGAACTATGACACAATTTAGGGGAAATTTGTTTGACCTGGTGGAATCTTTGAGTGACCTCTATATGTTAATGAGCTATGTTGATACTTTAGTTAATTATTAATCTTTTGTGTAATTATTGTGCATTCATCCTAAGAGTGGACTGATATGGATAAGTTATCCTGGTTTCTAGTCCGTCTGTCTATAAGACTCGAGGTCAATGTCATATATTTGAAATGAATAGATACGTACACTAAAGAAGACATTTTTTGTCAAAATTCATTACATAATGACAGAGATTTGTAACTTTTGCAACAGAGTCTAGTCAGAATGAGTTAAAAATTCAATTTAGATAAACTGACACTATGACATTAACTCATAAATTGACACTAGTTCAGTTCATGGATGATTAGTTCATACTACTGACATTCTGCCACCATGCAGTTTATTGCAACTCCAACCTTGTCACCCTCTTGAATGACACAGAACTGGTTGTTAACACATATTTGATTACAAAATATATTATTTCATTTCTTGTTAGACAAACTACTCAGTTTTATTGTCAAAAACTCAGAAAAAAAAAGAAAAATAAATTTTGCAAGACTCCACAATGACGACTTTGTGTATGAAATATAACGACAAAAATGATCCAATTAGGAATCAAACAGTATTTTTTTAACAGCTTGGAAACAAGATGATTTGAGTTGAGTCAAACAAGGATTCATATTTATATAAATTAGACTTAAGTTTCTAAAAACTGTGTAATGATTGGAGCAACTTGATGAGGATCATTGAGATGGAAATGATGCGTTCCTGGAACACCATGATACTCAACACGTTCTGAACTTGACCTCATAAGGTCAATAATTCTATTGTAATTTTCTCTAGGTTCATAGTCACCCCCAGGCTCTCCTTTGATGAAGCAAACCGGACATTGAATACTCTTGGCCAATTCTTCAGTATGATTCGAGGAGAAACGCCAAAGACCTGTGGGAATAGCTGCTTTGATGTCATGAGCAAATCGATACTTTTGATTGGGTAAGATTAATGCTCCACGACGCATGAGGACTCGACATCCTTCCATACTAATCGTACCACTACGTCCTTCATAGAACCGTTGTACAATTTCATCAAAAGTATATGAAGGAGGTACTTTTCCTAAAAATTCCTTCTGGTCCACTTCAATTAATTTTGAAATTGCATAACGAAGTTCAGTTTTCACATTTCTTGGGATTGGACGAATATTTTCGAGTGCAATCAAGCGTGAGACGTTCCTTAGAAATAAGTAAATTGAATTATTCAATACTTGATCAAATGCTTATGATTTTATCATATAATTTCATTAAAAACTTACTCTGGGAAAATTGCGGCAAATACAAATCCCACAATTGCTCCGAGACTATGTCCTAGAATTGTAAATTTATCCCAATCGTAGTGATGCAGGACTGACTTCATGGCTAGTAAACACTCTATAGGAGCATCATAATGAACTTGGGCTACATGAGATGACATGCCATGTCCAGGGAAGTCAATGGTGAGTACTGTCATATCTGATTTCATAATTAGTGGTAGAAGTGGATCAAAACTTCCAGCATTGTCGAGCCATCCATGCATACAGAGAATTGGGGTGGATGACCTACCATTTTCTGCTTCCTTTCCTTTCCATAATTTACCTGTAGAATAAATTTATACAATTATTTACATTCATTTCTTTACAATTATGTACTTTATACCAAATTATACATGTAAATTAAAGACATAATGTGGTAACATGTTAAAAAAATTATCTACAAAATCTCTATCCTTACAACTGAACATTTCTATCAATATTAATTTCATTTAACCCTGTAAATATAATACCAGTCTAGGAAAATGTCATATCTGTTTGACAGAGCAATCTCTAATAAAAAATAGTCATGAAAGCAAACTTAAAAATTGATCTAAGTTTCAATTAATTAGTATTTTTACCTGCTAAAAATCCACCAATGGAAGGAATCCGAATCTCACTCACTGAATATTCCACACGCGGCTCATGTAGACGTTTCAATTCCAAAGCCGTACTTGCAGAATTGATTTTACGTACGGAAATTTTTGAAAATAAAATGGGAATTGTATTTTTAAATTGAGCTATGTTAACAAAAATCATTGTTGTGAAACTTTACTGGAATAGATAGATATAAAGTGGAAATAAAAGTGTAACTTTTTATTTTTTGTTGTTAAATTGCCTCAATCAACGTCCCTTCCACTGGTTATTGCCAAAGTAACACATTTTAGCTACTGTGAATTACACCGGGAGTGTAGCACTTCGCGAGGCGTCTGAATGCAACTATATAAACTACTGTCTGTAAGGATGATTATTTTTGTTAGATTCAGAACATGAAAGATGACGAACCAATAATCAATCCAGATGAAGAAACTGGATTTGTTAATTGTTTTTTTTTTAATTTTATTTTTGTAAATATTGTTATAAAGGAATAAAAGTTGAGGAAGTCTTAGAAACACGGAAAATTGAAATAGTAGTTAAATGATAAGATTCACGGAAGTTTTATGTGAATCTCTCAAGTCTTCCATAGTCAGTTGATTTGAGCTCACGGACAGGCACGACAACAGAGGTAGTGACTTAATTTATTTGGTCTGTCTGCTCCAATTTAATAATGTTATATTTGAGTAAATAGCATTAAGTGATTACAATGAAATTTCTGATTCATAACCGTTTGAAAAAAAAATTAGTCTTGGAGGTAAATTTAAAAGTTCAAAAATAAATATTAATTTTAATATTTGTATACACGTAACAGCATTTTTTATATTATATTATAATAATCAAAGTGCAAAATGTATACCACAATTTGGTACATTTAGAGTCTTAAATGTTTTATTCTCTGTAAATAAGCATTTGAGGGTTTGCAAGGAGAAGTGAATTTCAGTAGTCAACGGATATATTATAGAGCCTACCAAACTTTACGTTGTGTGTGCGTAGATTTTCACGGAGCGACGAAACAACTGCTCGGATTACGTTGACTCCTTACCACAACTAAAACATTATAGAGTTAGTGCAGTGACACGTATTCTCTAAACGTATCACGTATCCGTATCTCAATACGTTCGACTCCTCCCACTCTACTTATCTCAGAACCGATACGTGAGAAAAAAGGGATACGGGACGTAGGAATGGCTTACGTTACGTGTGGGAGATGCGTTCAACTATCTTGATGGAGTGGGGGTCTTAGGATACGAAGTAAATAAAAAATGCGGGATTCGACTAAGTTCCGTATTTCTTAGAATTGGCACGGCGCAAACTTGATTTGGATACGTGAACGTATCCGTAAACGTATCTCAAATTTTTGATACGGATACGTGATGCGGATACGTGATACGTCGAATGCGCTAACTCCATATTAAACATTTTTTGAGACGTGGAAATGTCTGTTTCTGGTTCACTTTCACTGCCGAGGGTGATGATAACTCATCTGGGATCGAATTTTCGATCATTCTGTCCCGCTTCCAGAATTTTTCCTCAAATCGGATGACAGTTTTACTGCAACTTTCCTTTAAGTTTGGTGTCACAATCTTATCACCTTATATCATTGGCTGAAACAGAAACTTACTTAACAAGTCTACTAATTTCAGAAAATTTGGGTTATTCTTTATGCGCGTAAAAATAATGCAAACGATAAGATTTTAATTAATTTAGTAACATTATTCAAATATTAAATACGTCGTACTAATGCGGTAAGGAAACTAACGCTTCATGTTCCTTCCTTACTCTTACAATCTTTTGCCGATTTTCATTTTCTTCTGTATCTTTATGCTTTGATTTCTCCACTTTGGACTACCTTACACAACATAGTTCTGCCACCAATTAGTTTAAATTTTTAATTTTAACCGAGAAATCACTTTAGTTGCTATTGAACTGGTTACTCGCTCGTGTTTTTCAGTTTCGTCAAAACATTTTTACATTATCAACTATCTGATTTAAGTTCATGATTTTTGTTTGGTTTTTACATTTTTCAAACATAAATTGGTTATAATTTAAAATAATTAACAAATAGACCAAATAACGCCTTGAAATCAAAACACACTAAAGTTTAAACTGAAAAACAACCCGTCCGACGTGGTGCCCTACCTTGTTTAGTCCCTCTGTGAAAATTTACTCACTCACTGTAAAGTTCAGTTGGCTCTATAATAAGAACATCGATTTTGAAGTGAAGATTTTGGGTCTTATAACCACTATGGTCTTATAACGGATTATTCCTTGAAGCTAAATGCATGATGCTGGTTCAAAGCCACATTTTGCATTAGGGTTTAATAACGGATGGTTTTATATCCGTCGACTACTATAGTTGGCTACTTTTTACAAATAGTACAGCGCACTTCGGCTATTTGAACATAGGAAATATCACCAACTCTGTTATTAGACACAAATATTTTACATTTGGTTTGTGCCAATGCATTTAGCATGAACAATGTCGGATAGAAAAGTAACGCTTCTCCACTTTCCCTCGCTTCCTTCTTTTTGCCTGTGCAACAGACGGGGTGTTTGAAGTCGAGTTCCCATGCCTAACAAGATCTTCACTTTATTACTGTCTCCCCGGTTCCTTCCCATGAATATCTTCCAGACAGTGTCATTTGCATTCCAAATTCTCTGTCCCATAATTATTTCATCTCTGACCGTACCCTGCTCTAAGCTTACTCCGAACCTGTAATTCCCAGAACCATTTCCCAAACCCCAACCCCACAATTACAATCTCCGTCTCACAGAAGATAGCGAGATTTTCTCGTTTCCTCTGACATCAGATCTTTAAACCTAAGACTATTACCAGCGAATATCACCATTACTCGTCGGCTCAAGGAGTCGTAAGGCTGCTTTGTAAGTCCCACACAACAGTTTCTATTTTTGGAGATTTGATTACTCAACGAGGAAACACCATTTGACAGTCATTAGATGATGTCCAATTCTCCCTACCTTTGGTTATGTAATTTTCCTGGCGGGACATGTCACTTTCCCATTCAACAATTTGCCTCATCAAATTATGACACATTGTTTGATTGAATTAAACTATATACAGTGAGGAATTCTTGGTAGGAGACAATGATACCCAAGTTCACCCACCCCACCCGTCCTAGACACCATAAACACCATATACACCATAGTTCCCGTATATGCTGTTTAGTTCGGGTGGGGTGGGTGAACTTAGGTATCATTGTCTCCTACTAAGATTTCCACACTGTATATAAATCTATCTAAAATTTTTACAACTCATGTAATTAAAAAAAAATTAGTGCATAGTTTCGTTCGTCTTGATATTGACTCCTTTCCAAACAAATGTTTCTACATGTATACTTTCATTAAGTAAATCAGTGAGACAGCAACAGGTTTGAATGTCAGCAAACTTCTAATTTATTGTTATTCTATTCTGCTGGATTATAATTTTGACGTTTACACTGGTTCGTTATTTAAAAACAATTTGCTATAATTATGTAAACTATTATGTCATCATTCATTACGCCACGTTTCGTCCGACGATAAAGCTGATTAAATTTAATCATACTCACAACGTGAACAATTAAAAAGTCATTACATGAAGATAGTGTACTTCATTATTTAAAAATAAGTTAATATACCTCGTATTTTTGAACATGATAATGGTGAGAAAAAAATGTAAAAAAAAAAAGATACAAACAGAGTAGTTTAATCATAAAAAAATGATACAATAAATTAAAATGAAATTAATAATAAAAATTTTAATTTTCAATGTAACTTTTAATTGAATAAAGAAAAAAACTTGTTGATTCCGCGGTTCACTCTCCAGTTGAAGAATTTAACATGATCATCAAGTCATTTACATTATTACTCTTTTGCCATTTTGTGTCTTTGTGGGAAAGAAACTAGTTGGTCCAGACTAGTTGGTTCAATTGAAATCTCTTTTTTGTTTCATTATTCTGCCTGCTTCAAATAAAATACAGAATGGTGAATTTTGACCAGGAGCAATCAATTTCGCTACAAAACAAAAGGTTTGAAAATTCTATTCTTATACAGTTTTAAATGAGAGTGGCATCGTATCGTGGTATCTCATCCGTATCGTAACGAGAGATAAGATACGACGCAAAGATACGATACCACTGACTAGTTTTAAATTTTGTAGCATCGTATCGGCGTATCGAAATCCACTTGGTTTTCATTTGCAGTGTTTTTGGAGGCAAATTGTTTGAATTGAAAACAATTGGAGTTTTTTTTAAATTTACATTTAATTTTCTTATTTGCTGAATGTTGATTTTTGAAATGTGTATTGAAAATAAATAAGGATGTTTAAGGAATGTAGCTGCGATGGTGCGAAAACTTCAACCAAACCATTTTTAACTTCCACCCATTCCAAACTTAAATGGGTTCAATTGAATACAAAGTTGAACCAGTTTGATTTCCATTTTTGTGGAATAGGATATTCGAGGCTTTTTAGCACGAAATATCTGTAATAATTAGTATGCCGGAAATCAAAATTTCTGTTTTATAAATTGTTGAATTTATTATTTACCTTCGATTTTGTGTCATCAAATTACGAGAACAGGCGCTTCGGTACTATACCAGATAATTGTTGGTCGGTTACAAATTCAAGGAATTTTTAAAACAAAAAATCAATTCAGACATCAAAAAAAAAGTAAAAGAAAATTTTAATAATTTTTTTTTGAATTTGGTGTTCATCTGTTCAAGAAACTTGAGTTGTATCCTTGTCTCATATGGTTGATTGGAGTAAAGTGAGATACGATGCGGAGTAGCATCTCCCTCCGTATCTTATCGATTCCTACGGAGGATACCACGCCGTATCTCATGCCGTGGCATCGTATCTCCGAAAAAGGGAAGGGAGAGTGGTATTGGTGGGCGGAGTAAGATACGATACCACTCTGAGATGCGATACCATCACTCATTTAAAACTGTCTAATATAAAACTATTAAATTCAAATTCCGTAGATAGCAATGGATTACACTTACAAAATGACAAGAAATGCCTAAATATATATTCTAAAATCTGGTTTGTAATTGTCCTAATCTATAATAATAATTGTAGCACAATGACTTCAAACGGACACTCACACAATCAAATCCATACGCCAGAAAAAATGAGTTATTTAAACGTTCCCGGAAAAAGCCCGTTACTCGGCATCACGATTGGTCAGTTGATTGATGAGGCTGCTGGTAAATACGGGGAATCTACTGGACTCGTAATTTCAGATCTTAACATTAGACGAACTTTCATCCAACTCAAACAGGAGGTAAGATTTGAACTCACAAATTGAAAAAACAATTTCATGGTCGAGTGTAACACATTAATAAATCAACATTTTCTAATTTAGTTTTATAATTTCTCAGATTGATTCATTGGCTGCAGGACTTTTGAGTATTGGTTTGTCAAAAGGTGATCGAATTGGGATATGGGGTCCAAATAGTCATAAATATTACATTACACAAATGGCTGCATGGAAATCAGGATTGATTCTGGTAAAAGAAAAAAGAAAATCCAAACCTATATTGTATTATTTTACCTTATTATTTAACATTGAAGAAAAAAATAGTTGAAAAAAATAATTTATTATTTATATATGATAATCCAAGAAAATTCTGGTTTCAACAAATAATTATCCACTAAAAAATTTTGCGTTTCTTTTATATTGTATAAATCGAGCCTAAAGATGAATCATCAAAATACTTTTTACTTAACCTTGACAGCTCCGCATACNACCATCGGTGTGTAATTAATTGCACACCAAAAACGGGCAATTTAGTACAGAAAGGGGGGTGTGCAATTTATCGCACACCGATGGCCCGGAACGAAAGTACGGCAGAAAAGGTGTGCAATATATTGCACACCGATGGTCCGGACAGGTTTTTTGCTGGCAAGTTTTAGCTAAATTATTTGCTAAAAATCCTAGGAAATTGGCTGTTCGGCAACGCTGCTTTGAATAAATCTATTGTAATAACTTAATGTACAAAGGAGGATTTCATGGAAACCATAAAAATTTCATAATGTATTTTTTTTTCAACATGCACATTTCCGCTAGGGTGTGTAATATTTTACACACCGATGGAGCTGTCAAGGTTCTCGCTCTATACTGCGCGATGGTAAGACCATCAAGCTTAAAAATTCTGAAGTCTAATAAAAATTTTGCCCTAAAATTCTAGCATTAAGGCTCTCTCATACCGTTAGGATTCTGCTTAAACGACAGTTGTTAAATGATGATGATTTTTGTACTTTAGGTGAACATAAATTCTGCCTATCAACCATCAGAACTTCTCTACTGCCTCAATAACGTATCTGTCCAATGTCTCGTTATTGCCGAAAATTTTAAATCCCAAAATTATTATGAGATGATTTCGGAAATTGTTCCAGAATTACGAATTTCAGAACCAGGGAAAATAAAGAGTCAAGTCTTGCCATACCTACATACAGTCATCACCATGGAGTCACAACCATTAAAGTAAGATACTACAGTATGTTCCACATTAAAGTTTACTGTGTTTTCTTCGCATTTCCCCAAAAATGACCACAAGGTGACTTAATACGCACATAGAATCAAAAAGTGGAGGGAACTTAGCCAACATGCAACAAATCGACAACAGCTGAAAAGCTAGGGAGCGGGTTGGGCAATCTGTATTTATTTCATGTAATCACTAGGTCAACCATTGATTAATTGATTATAGTGATAAGAAAATTGACCAGGATTTGAATTAACCTCACAACTCAATAAGATCTTGAAAATAACTTACCTAAGGTTCGTTTTCATAAATTTCTGATAATGAATTTAGTTTGTTCTGGACTCTGAAGATTAGTGTATTCATGAAATTCCTTATATTCAGAACTCAACACTGCAGTTTATGTATCACTGTCCTTGGGTAAGAATAAGTTTACATAAGAGTGCAACACTTTAAAAATCGATGCTGAGTTGCGTGCATTTCAATTCAGGTTACAACTTTATTTTTAGCCAAGGACAGTGATGGTCCATCACGAACTCTTAAACTGCAGTGGTTCAGAGTTCTGAAGGAAAACTTACATTAACAATCTAGTCTTTAATTCTACGCGTACATTAAATCACCTTTGTCATTTTTAGGGAAAGGCGAAGAAAGCACAGTAAGCTTTAATGTGGAACATACTGTACACAAATGTGGAACATCAATATCTAAAGACATTATTTCTTCCAGAGGGACTTTTACAGTGAACGAAGTATTGAAAGTTGGTGAAGGTGACGATGCAAAGACTCTATTAGGCGGAATTCTTCCAACCATTCAATTTGATGATGTCTGCAATATTCAATTTACATCTGTAAGATATACAGTGAAGATTAGTGAAAACGATGCCGCGAAAAATTGGAAGCGCATTCTCTAATAAAACCTAGAGCAATCTTTGGAATAACATGAATCAACTTTTGAGTATTGAATTAAAGGATTAAGCAAATGTTGAAAAAGAATCACTAAAATTTCTTAGTTCCAAATTAACATATTTTTTTTTTTGGTTTCATTGGTTGTTTGTTCTTAAATTTTGAGTTTCAGAGGTTATCGTTTTCGTTGGCCTTCTTTGTATTTCAATTTACAATAATGCATGCTATATTTGTTAATTAAGAGTCAATTGACCCTAATCCTTTAATTTTTTTTCTAGGGAACCACTGGAAATCCAAAAGGAGCTATGTTGACTCACCATAATATTGTCAACAATAGTTATTTTATTGGACATAGATTTGGGTTTACCCAAAATGTAAAAATTAATAGCAAAATTGTTTTATAAATCTTAATTTCTTATGAATTGTAAATACTAACACATGTTTATTGATCCATTTATAGGATAGCATTTGTCTTACAGTACCGCTGTTTCACTGTTACGGTAGTGTTATTGGGACATTGGTAGCATTGCACAATGGATCCACCATTGTCATACCGGCTGCTGCTTTTAGTGGTAAAGCGAGTATTGAAGCTGCTGCAAACGAGCGTTGTACAGTTGTTTATGGTACTCCGACAATGCACATAGCGATGATGAATGTACCAGAATTTGAAAAATATGATGTATCTAACCTACGTCTCGCATGTACGGCTGGAGCCATTTGTCCAGAGGATTTGATTCAACAAATGAAAGTAAAGTACACTGTTGACACAGTTGGGGTAAGAGTAAAAATTAATATAAAATATGACAAAATTAATGTCTTTGTCTTTTCTCTCTAGAGTCTTTATGGGATGACAGAAACGAGTCCAGTTTTTTTCACCAGCTTACCAAGTGACACTGATGCCCTGCGTGCTGGAACAGTTGGTTACCCCATGGATCATTGTGAAGTAAAAATATATTGTAACCGTTTAGCTTGATTGTGAACTTATGGTTGATTCTGTAAACACAAGGTGAAATTAGTTGACACGGACGGTCGGATAGTTCCGCTAGGAACACCTGGAGAAATGTGTGCGAGGGGATATATCACGATGTGTGGTTATTATGGAGACAGAGAAAAAACAGACATGATCATTAAGCCTACAAAATGGCTCCACACGGGGTGAGTAAATGATTACATCCTGGAATCCAAAAATAACTACATTTATGGAGAAAGTCTTAACTGCAAAAAGAATGTTACACATGCCTTTTAATTGAAAGTATAGTTTTGATTATATGACATTTCACAGGGTATTAACTCTGTTTCTGTTCTCATATAATAACTTGACTAAATGTGTAAGGCTGTGACTGCATATACTTTACTTTGATGCTGACTTAAGCCCCAGGTTCACCGTGGCAGAATTTTTTCCTCGGAAGTATTTTCTGTCCGTCGTGTCTTTTTTTCTATACTCCACCGTAGAAGAATTCGAAGGAAAAAATTCTGCGCGGAATAATTCCTTTCCGTAGACGAAAATTCCTTCCTTTCTCTTTTCGGTAGCTATGCTTCACCGAAGGATAATTAGATGGGAAAAAATTCTGCAGTTAAGAATGAACAGAATATTTTCCCGAACACTTTCACTTTTTTTCATGCCTCATCGCAGCAGAATTTCTTTGGAAGTGGACGGAAAACGTTCTGCTGCCAAATTTTTGAAGTTCCAATCGGTTCTACTTTTGGACTGAATGTTTTCCTAGGAATTTTTACTTTCCGACGGTGTGGTCCGACGGTCCGACCTAACAATCTCATACCATTCTAACTCACTCTTTCATTATACACTTATTTCTGAACTCCAGGATATAAAGCGCACGCCTATAATTCGTAAGTTACGACCGTCTTTTATTTCAGTGATTTGATGATTATGCGCGAAAGTGGGCATGCGACGATCGTGGGACGAATCAAAGACACCATCATTCGTGGCGGAGAAAATATCTATCCGAAGGAAATTGAAGAATTCTTACACTCACATCCTGGGATTTTGGAAGCACAAGTTTTCGGAGTTTCTGACTATCGAATGGGTGAAGAAGTCGCATCATGGATTTTGCTTAAAGAAACCACAACTCTTACCGAAGAAGACATCAAGAATTTCTGCAAGGGAAAGGTATTACTGAATTGTACAGAGGATTAATTGGGAAATTGTAATTGAGAAAGTTATAAGGAGCCCACGCTTAGTTTATTGGTGCTGCCATTTGTCGTGCTTGTCGTAAGCTAAATTTTATAGCGTGAATTTCCGCGCATAAAATTTTAACGGCTACTCATTAATTGAGAATGCCATTTTCTGGATCCTTACAAGCGTTTCTGAAGCCTTACAAATTTGGGACTAAATTTACTTTGCTGATTGATCCGTCTCCTGACAAACCATCCTCCAGGAATAGTTACTACTAACCTGTCCTGTCCTGTCATTTAGAGAAATTAAGCAGACTTTTGCAATTTTGGGAAGTTGGAAATATAGCAAGGCTAAAAAACATTGTAAAACATTTAATGACTTCTTGCTGGCGCTATTATCTAAACTTCTGTATCTGCTCGGTTTCTTGTTTTAGCACCATCTCCCTTATGAATATATCAATTACCAATTTCCAAATTACCCTCTCTAAAATTTAAGCAATCAATTGTACTAACACATTTTTTGTACAGATTGCTCACTACAAGATACCACGATATATCTTCTTTGTTACCGAGTTCCCCAAAACAATTTCAGGGAAACTGCAAAAGTACAAGATGAGGGATGCGACGGTGAAGCGAATTCAGAATTCTATACAAACATGATAAAATCATAAAAAAAATGTTACTTTTGCTAATTAATTCTGTAAATAGGGAAATTTTTATCAAATTATTTTATAACAAGTGTCACCGTTATGACGTACGTGAAGTCTGGTATACCATATGTAGCGCATTATAAGATTTGGTGTGCTGCACTAAAGCTAGACTAGACGTTATGTTCCCTACACTAAAGGTTGTTTTATGCCCACCAATAAAAGATTTTTGAAAAAGATGAGATCAAAGTTGAAAAGAAAAGACAATCTTTTTATGACGTCATCCGCTTAATTGATCATATTTTATATCTTCATCAATTTATGCTCAAAAAGATAACTTTTCATTGTCTTCGCACGAAATTTAATATTAGTAAATTTACATCAAGAATCTATATGAAAATTTTAATTAATATGATTTTTAATTTGTTTGTATTCAAATATGTGAATTCCCTCTATACAATTTGAACTTCAGTACTGGGGAAGTTGAGATTTTCGATTTTGTTGGAAAAGATATTCGCAAAATATCTGGCCAGGCCAGATATTGAAAAGATCATCTTTTGACCATCTTTCTTTTGTTTTGTCTTTTTCTCTCGGAGCTAAATGGTAAAAAAAAATAGAAAAGGTGTAGAAGGATGAAAATAATTTTTTCTTTTCAAAAATCTTTCTTTTGGCTCGAGCATAAAGAAAGTAAATTTTATACGATGTTAAGATTGTAAACTATTTATGCTTTGCTAATGATTGAAAAAAAAAGTTTATTCTCCGCAGAATCATCTTCACACAAAGGTTAGGGCTAGTTCCTAAATTTTAAAAGAAGGAAACAGTAATAGTTAACCTACTCTAATATATTAACAAAAGAAGAAAACCAAAACCAAAAAATTCATTTCCTGTCATTTTTTACAAAGATTAATATCTCTCTACTCAATGCTCATTTTCGCTAGACTTGTCAAAGCAAAGAGCCTGACATCTTCACTTTCCATTTCCACAACACCTTCATGGCCGTCAATTGAGCGCATGAACCCAGTTAACTCCCTTTGATCACCATTTATGACTTTGACTCTGTCCCCTACTTTCGGAATAACAGGTATCATAAGATCCATTTGAATGTTGACAACTCTCTCTTCTTTCAGCAAGTAAACAGCACAGGAACCGACCTAGAAGTAAATCAAAAGCATTAAATACACCCACAGTATTATGCTTCATATTCCATAGCATAAAATCTTTTACCAGGACGTTTCGAATGATTCCTATTTGACGCCGAAGTCCTGGTTCTGGATGAGAATCTTTGATAGACACTTCAATTCCAGCAGTTTGCCATTCACTTGATTGAATGTAAGATTCAAGACCTGTAATAATTGTTGGCATTGCAGTCAAATGATTTTCAATAAGTGTGAATCAAACAAACATTTTCAAAAAATAATTATTCAAATATAAGTAACCTGTTCCGCCCGGTGTCTGTGGAAATCCAAGTGGGGTCATTGGGCTTTGCCCGAGAGCCTGTAAGTAACCCCCTGGGCTTGCAACAGAGGCATAAGGTCCTGGACTCTGCTCCATAAATGCTCCAGGGCTAGGATGATATGGTGCTGAGGTCGGTGATGGATTATATGGAGAGAAATTGTGATCAGAAGCGTAACCACCCGGTGTTGCAGGAGTATATGGAGTCCCGGCGTAACCTGCTCCAGGAGTATTCGGATGGTAATTTGTCCCATCGTAGTAGGACGTATCTTCTTCCCTGCCTGGTGTCGATGAAGCACCAACAGGATCCCAAGCTTCACAAAATGAAAAAAAACGTTAAAACAATAGTTGAGACAACGACTGAATCTTAGCTCATACCTGGCGTCCTGGATCCATCATGAAGTGGTGTCTGCGCACCATAATGCGGAGTCCTTGACCCTATAAAAAGATGAAATAAGGAATTGTAACTTGAAATTGAACATCCTAATGATGAATCTGGTCAACTTTTTTTTCTTAATAAGGATTGGCTTACCATCGTGCATTGGAGTTCGCCCACCTGCACCGTCTCGGTACATGGGTGTGGCGCTTGCACTGTAGCTCGGTGTACGAGAATACGTAGTAACATTCCCAGTTTTTCCGGTCGCTCCTCCGATGACTTGGATTCTGGAAACATCGACGGAAATAGTTTGGCAACTGGAATGAAGTTCTACACGAGCAGTTGTCTCTGTTGCATCTTTCACAATCCCAATAGAATTTTTGTAGTGACCCTGAGTGATTTTTATAGTTTGACCAATCAACTCTCTGTTTCTACTGGTACGGAGTTGAAGTTGTGGACGACTGAGGATGTTTGGTGTATCTGTAGAATTATAGAAAGAACAAAGGAGACATATTGCATAATTTATTTTTAAATTTCATCTTACTGTTTCCACCACCAGAGCTCGGATGCATTGGACTGGACAGTCGTGGACTCATGTAGCCCAACATACCACCAGGTGTCGCTGCTTTTGTAGGTGTGTTCGTCCCTCCTGCCAATTCCAGATGGTTCGTTTTACATACAAAAATGCCACCATTCTCCAGACACATCCGAGAGTAAAGAAAAGCAAAAGTCCTGTAGATGTGTCGTATTTCCCCTTGACGATCTGGATGAGCCCCATCCACAACGCTCACTATGTCTTTCTTCTGAATAGTATTCCCTCTTGAATCAATACCCATCACTTGTCGAGGTTCTCGCTTCTTCTGAATCGCCGTTGGTTTCATCGTCACCACTTTCCCGTGCATGGCGAGGACATGAAAAAGTTCTTTCTCCAAACGTACGATAACGCCAACGGTCTGAGAACTAGAGACAATTAAATGCAATTGGGTGATGTGTGTAAATTTCAGCTAAGTCTAAGGTTTTCCAGTACCAATCGTAAATTAAGACTACTAAATGAGTTGATTTCTCTAACTTAAATTATAATTTCATTTGAGAATATAAAGAAATTACTCAAGCATCACAAGATCTCCCCATTGAAAGTGACCCATAGAATCCACACCACTCGCCATATCCGAACAGAGTTGTAAATCTTTAGGCAAAACTTTTAGTTCGTGCATTGTCAAATCAGAGAAAAGAAAGGCACAATGATCCTCGACACGAACAATCAATCCAGTATCGCCTTCGAACTTCCCACCAATCACCTTCACATGGTCTCCTTGTTTGAAGGATTTTTGCAATTCGTGTGGTTGAAAATCCAACGGGTCCTACAAGATAGTGAATTATCAACATAATCCAAGGGAATTTATGGGTGAAAAATTTTTTTTCAGATACATAGCTAACAAACCTTTAGTTCATCGTGGTTTGGAATTATTGTAATTTTATTCCCATCAATTGCGACGATCTTCCCCTCAAGATTGGTCAATTCTCCCTCAACTACGGAGACATTATCACCAGCGGCAAAATTGTGTTTTTCGTCTGCTTGTTTCGGGATTTCGATTTCTAGACCTTCCACTGGGACTTCACCAAATTTTTCTAATTCCCCAAGAGTTGGTGTCACTCCGTCGGTGAGGAGAGCGTTAATGGCAAATGATTTATACAGGAATCCTTTATGTGAATATCGATTCCCTTCGAATAGAAGGAAATCACCGTCTGAAGTGATTTCCCCGCCGATCTTTTTAATTCCTTCACTATCAAACGCTTTGGAGGCTGGTCTTCTCTTTTTCTTCCGTTTCAAATCATTATCCTATCAGATGTCAAGTAAAAGAGTTAAAACGAAATGTTTGAATTTGTTACTAAGTTAGATCAATCATTAGATAATCTTACAGCTTTTGAATCTCTCAATGCTCCTCTCATTCTAGCATAATCAATTCGGGGGAGAAGCTTCAAATGACATTGGTTCTGAGCCAAGTCTACATAATCGACTTGAGCGATGTCGTCCTTATAAATTCCTCTTTTCAATCGAACCCATTGCTTCGGTTTGAGACCTGTTTGTTCCTTAGTTACGCGAAGTACGTCCGTCATTTCAGTTATCGGAACCATCTGCTGTTTGTAGATTCCCATTCTCAAATTACCAATGCCGTCAATCGCCTATAAATCATTGGTAATAATAAGCTCATACTAAAATACAGCTAGTCTAAGAACAATAGTCGGACCTGTTTGACATGAGTTTGTTTGAATGCCTCAATGTAGATATAACCCTTGATTCCCTCGGGTGCGATGACACTTCGGATTTGGAGTGGCTCGGTGGAATTGCTAAAAGCAATGGCTTTGCGCATGAGAAGCAGGACTGTGTTTTTCTCCTCACCCATTCTGCATTTCACCATCCATAACGAAGGATCTCTAGAAGAATAAGAATGCTTTGTAGTAGATGGCATCAGATTACTCATTATTTGCAGTAGGTGCTTACTTAATTCCTGGTAAAAGAGTTTGCTGTGTGATCTCATCGCTCATGTCCTCATTTCCATCGCCAAAATGACGATTGCCAACAGCCTCGTCTGCATATTTCTTCCTCAAATATTCCTCAAGTTCTTCTTCCTTATGAGAACTGAGAATTATTCGGTTCAATTGATTATAAAAATAAAAATACTCAATGCAAATAACAGGCTGAAACTGGCGACCTTTGGCACTACTTACTCCCACATTGATTGACGACGAAGACCGCTTTCAATTTCTCTAGCAGTCGGACCATCTTCTCCACCGTCATGCCCGACATAATTCTCAAATCCTTCTTCATATTCTTCGTCATCTTCTACTTCATCGTCAACCTCTGCTTCCTCCAAAATGAAATCTCCCACAGCACTCCTCTTTTGTTTCTTCCGGTTACGTCGGCTAGGACCAGAGTCATCCGAATCCACATAATCTTCCTCTTCCTAAAAGAAAACCATAAGATTATGTGAATGAATTCCGTCAACCATAATTCAAATATTGGACTTACTTCCTCTTCTTCACTCGGATCACGGTCATCATCACTATCTGACATCGTAGCTTATTCTAGTTACTAATTCACACAAATTGGACACAATTAGAAAGTGAACAAGTACGAAATTTATTTTAACACTTAAAAATTAGAATTATTAGAATGGAACACAAACTAAATCAATCGAATTATTATTCGGTAGTTTGTCGTCCAAAAATCAATTGACAGAAATGTCTCTCTAGAAAACTCATATGGTGTGAGTCTATCCCTACACATATGGGCTTATTGGAAACACTTTGTCCTACAAATTAGGGGTCTACCTTTTCATATTGCACACTTTCACACTTTCACACTTTCACAGAAGTGTGAAGGAGAAGTGCGAAACTCCTCCTCAGAAAGTGTAAAGAACCAATTACAGAAGTGCAGAAAAACAGGTCTCACCCGAAAAAATTTCATACTTGAGCACTTTCACACTTTCACAGAAGTCTTTACAAAAGTGTGAAAACACGCCCCAAAATTCAAAACTTGCCAATGAGACTCCATAGCAAGACAAAGTGTTAAAGTGTGAAAGTGATCAAATAATTTTTTTTCACACTTGTTTACACTTCTAATTCTCCGTCAATTTAAAACGTGATTCAAAACTTCAAATTTTCGTTTCAATTGTTTTCAAGATTTTGATTAACAACAAAAATCATTTAAAACAAAATTACCTGCTCAACCTCAATTAAATTCAGGTAAATTTCATCTTCCTTTGACTCATTAGCAGAACCAAGATCCTCCAAATCGTGCAAATCATCCTCAAATATATTGCAAATATAATAGTAAATAACTAAATAACTTTTTACTAAATAATTTAATTACTAAAACTCAAGTAGAAGTTACTTCACAACTAGGGCTCACCCGATTCCTCTTCACACTTTTGCACACTAGTACAGAAAGAGTTGAAATATTTTCAAGTGTGAATTGTATAGAGGTCTCACCCGTTGTAGCTTCACACTCATGCGCGCTTCAACATAAAAGTGCAATAAAGTCATCTGTGAAAGTGTGACACTAAAAAGGTAGACCCCTAGTATTTTCTTTTTGCTTTGGACTGGCATTATTCCTTTAGATTTTGTGATGCTAAATTAGGGTTCCGAATGACTCCCACTTTCTTCAGTCAGAGTCAGGTGACTCAGAGTCATGACTCACTGACTCCCATTTTCACACTGAGTCAGAGTCATGCATTTTAATGACTCAGTGAACCTGACTCAGTGACTCTTATAGAATCACTCCTGAAGCTTGAGTCAAAGTCAGGTGACTCAGAGTCATGACTCAGTGACTCAGATTCACAGAGATTTTATATTTTTCTTTTTACAGTAAAATGAGCATAATGCGTATTCAAAACTCAAAATGAGTGATAGAAAGACGCTAAGTTACCTGCTTTTTTCGGTTAAGACTCTTAAATAAATTTTTGAAATCCTTCTTTTTTGATCCGATTTTAAATTAAATTAGCTTACCTGCAATATTTATACTGATCCTTCGTGTCAACGCTATCAAAATAATCGATGATTGAACACATCTGAATGTTTTGAGTTTTTGTTATTTTATTGACTTTGTTCAATTTAAGTCATTTTTTTTACTGCCTAATTATCAAACAGTGCACTTCTAAATTAGCTTGAAATCTAAATTCAAAATTTCGAATGACTGAATAGTTTTGGGTTTCGATTTCGAATGATTGTTGAATTTCTATTTAGCTTACAGTTTGTACTGAGACTTAAACTTCGATTTCAATTTCGACTGAAAAGTTAAATTAAATTTGGATTTGGATCTTCTTCGAATAACGGATTTCGAATTCGTACACCTTCAAAATTATGAATTTTAATTTTTTTTAAGCATAAAACTTTGTCTATCTTAAGAAAACTCCGTTTTATTATTAATGCTTGAAACTTATTTCCAGATCTTTTAGTACATTTTAATTTCGATGGCCTGAAATGTTATGGATTTCGATTTTGAGAAACTTAAAATCATAGATTTAGATCTAAACTATTTAAAATTATGAATTATGCTTTAGATTTTATGGTCCTTTAAAATCATCGATTTCGACTTACATTTCTTTTTCAAATGGCTATAGTCTACTTCGATTCTGATTGTGAGTTGGAATTTTTAGAAGCGTTGAGTTTAGATTTTTATTAAAATCTGAGTTCGATTTCGATGTGTAGTGGTGTAAGTTCCAAGTGTGCTTCAAACTAAACACGAGCCGCGCGGCAGCAAACTCCAACTCTCAGATTTGTTGTGTTGCGAGTTGAAAAGAAGATCCTCTCAATAGATCCTCCCAGCAAAAAAAAAANTCCAACTCTCAGATTTGTTGTGTTGCGAGTTGAAAAGAAGATCCTCTCAATAGATCCTCCCAGCAAAAAAAAAAATTTCACAACTATGTTATGTGTCCTCTTGAGCGATGAAATGACCTCTACAAATGTTGCTTAGAATAGTTCAGTGACCAACTTTTCCTAATAAAATTTTTCTCTGTGATGACCTCCTGAGGTCAAGAATGATTGGATTTGACCTAAGGGGGGCCATGAAAATTTCTAAGTTTTTAACATTAGATTCCCCATTTCGAAATTTTTTTAAGTACAAAATTTATTTCATGCCCTATATGACTGATATAATGACCTCCACAAAAGTTGTTCAATCCAGTGACACGAGTAACTTTCGCTTACAAACTTTTTCTCTGCGGTGACCTCAGCAAGTCAGAGGTCAAGGTGACCACTTATATTCCCTCATAACCAGCAAAATGACCTCTACAAAAGTTGCTCAACTCATCTATGCGAGTAACTTTTACTTACAAACTTTTTCTCTGCGGTGACCTCAAGAAGTCAGAGGTCAAGGTGACCACATATTACCTCATAACCAGCAAAATGAATATAGAAAAGTTGCTCAACTCATCTATGCGAGTAACTTTTACTTACAAACTTTTTCCCTGGTGTGACCTATAAACAGGTCAAACTGAAATTTTAATTACAGTTCATAAACACTTTTCCGGAGACATCTGCAAGGGCGGGGAACGTGGACGACTCCGAATGCCGCCCCAAGAATTTGGTTGTTTGACTGGGTTCCATGCAGGACTTTTTATAGCTAGATTGTATTCTGCTGCGCGGAATATTAATATTCCTTTAAATCTTTTTTAAGATTATCATTTCCGTTAAATGTGGACGTACAATTTGGACATTGGAAACGCACAATTTCTTTCAACTGTGTGGTGAGTTTTCATGTAGTCTGATTTCCGTATCGTACTTGAAATAGGCATACCGCATTCGGGACACCAAAGATGATATGGTATGCCGGAAGGAGAGAATTTAAATTCTGACGTGGTAGAAGGCAGAGCACTTGTGGGATTCTTTTCTGCAAGATGTACTGAAGGAGGAATTTCTTGTTGCAAGGTAGGGTCTGTGTCTTCGGCAAATACAGTTGCCAGTGGTGCTTATCCCGCCGCAACTTCGTCAGCAAGTTGACCAGAAACATAGCTTGCCACAAAAACTTCCGATGCCCATTTGTCGCAAACAGCGCATCGAAACGCCTGTGTCATTTGGTGCCGGCATGGCGCAGCAGGACTGATGTACATAATGACCCTCACAATGAGATATACCTCCGTTGAAGCGCAACACCTTCCCGTTGTCCACTAATGAATAATCGCAAATTGGACAAACGTGTGATGCCATTTTTCGAAGTCATGACTGTTTTGAATGAATGATGTTTGTGTAGTTTGAGGTACCTTTGTATCGTTTATAAATTTTATTTTTACACCCCGACAAAGGTTGAGTTATATTTGCAAGACACCCAACACGGTCGGTATTTATAGTTTAGCAAAATTATAAATTCAAAAGTGGGATAAAAGGAAAATGTTTTGCATGTTTTCATTTAGTGGTCGCCATGATTAAGATGATGCTTAAGTAAACGGGTGTCAGAGTCGATTCCCAACAGTGGCGGTCGAGTATTCTGAAAATGGAAAAGAATGAATTAGATATGAACTTGCATACTAAATCCATCGAGCAGATTAAATTAACTTTCGTTATTAAACCTGCTTAAACTGATAGCGTTTCATAAATAGTGGGAATAAATTTGAAGAGGTTGACGAGGGTACCATGGAAGAATTTCACTGTGACTTGCTCATAGGAAAAAAAGTTTGTAAAAGTTATTCGCGTATTTGAGTTGAGTAGCTTTTGTAGAGGTCATTTTGCTGGTTATGAGGTAATATAAGTGGTCACCTTGACCTCTGACTTCTTGAGGTCCTCGCATAGAAAAAGTTTTTAAGTAAAAGTTACTCGCGTAGTTGAGTTGAGCAACTTTTATAGAGGTCATTTTGCTGGTTATGAGGGAATATGTGGTCACCTTGACCTGGCTTCTTGAGGTCACCGCAGAGAAAAAGTTTGTAAGTAAAAGTTACTCGCATAGATGAGTTGAGCAACTTTTCTATATTCATTTTGCTGGTTATGAGGTAATATGTGGTTACCTTGACCTCTGACTTCTTGAGGTCACCGCAGAGAAAAAGTTTGTAAGATTTTCAATGAGCGTATCTACTCATGAGCAACTTTTGTAGAGGTCATTTTGCTGGTTATGAGGGAATATAAGTAGTCACCTTGACCTCTGACTTGCTGAGGTCACCGCAGAGAAAAAGTTTGTAAGCGAAAGTTNGGTCACCTTGACCTCTGACTTGCTGAGGTCACCGCAGAGAAAAAGTTTGTAAGCGAAAGTTACTCGTGTCACTGGATTGAACAACTTTTGTGGAGGTCATTATATCAGTCATATAGGGCATGAAATAANGTGTCACTGGATTGAACAACTTTTGTGGAGGTCATTATATCAGTCATATAGGGCATGAAATAAATTTTGTACTTAAAAAAATTTCGAAATGGGGAATCTAATGTTAAAAACTTAGAAATTTTCATGGCCCCCCTTAGGTCAAATCCAATCATTCTTGACCTCAGGAGGTCATCACAGAGAAAAATTTTATTAGGAAAAGTTGGTCACTGAACTATTCTAAGCAACATTTGTAGAGGTCATTTCATCGCTCAAGAGGACACATAACATAGTTGTGAAATTTAAGTTTTTTTGCTGGGAGGATCTATTGGGAGGGTCTATTGGGAAAATATTGGGTCCCCTTTGGTGCAATCCAACCCATATTTTGCAGATTTATTAATACCTGATACGCTACACTTTTATGGAATTGTGAAATTTTAAGTTCATTGTGAACCTGATCAATTGTTAGAATTTTGTTATAGTTTACAAACTACAAATATAGACTTAGCAAACAGGCGTTTGACGTGGATGCTGCTTTAGCTACTGTGTTTAGAAGAAATTAAGAATTTGACAAGGTATGATTTGTTGTGAATTATTGTTGTACTCCGAGTAGAGCTTAGAAAGATCAAATTACAATTTTTATTTTTCGAATATAGCGGGTGCTATGAAAACCGTCCAACAGATGCCACCCATCGCCAGTTATTTCTCAATTAAATTTGGCTAAATTGATTTCACTTTTAATTAATTAATTTAGTAATTATTAATTCTAGAATTGAGTGAAATTTGTTGCAAGGAAAAAAGCAAATTAATTTTTTAAACTTAACAAATACCGGTGAGTATCGTCGTATGTCTTAATAAACATTCTTGTACAGCGAATTCAGAAACGAATGCAGTAGTTTTTTTTGAGTTGTGTGATGGTGGTGAAAAAAAAAGTTACTGCATTCGTTTCTGAATTGGCTGTACAATGTAAAGGCCCTTTTTACATACCGCAGAACTAAAATTAAAAAAAAAACCTGAGTACTTTCACCAACTCGTTTCCCGCCAAAAGTTCAGTGCCGATAACCACCGCAAGTTTAATTATACGCGTATTTTGCGCTTTTACGATTAATTTAAGTTACCCTTGATGTGGTGAGGTGAAGAAGAAAATACCGGAAGCAATCCCAATGGTTCCACGTCTGGGGGTATCGTGTTTGTTGTTGATGAGGATGATGATGGTGCAGGTTCCTAATCTTGAGGGATGAACCTCCTGATGGTGGTCTCTTTGTTGACCCTTGACCTGACCCCTTGACCTTACACTTTTTACTTTAATTATTTTAATATAAATAAATCGAAAATCAAAAACTTTCAAATTTTTCCAAAAAGAACAGAGGACCTCTTTACTCTGTTTCTTTCAAATTCTCACTGAGCGGAACACGCTCAAAAACAACATCAAAATGTATATATATTTTTGCGTATTGGGGTTCAGCCCCACTAACTACTACTACTGCTGCTATTATTATCTTTAAGCTTAAGGCTCTAACCTATGGGGAGGGCATAACTAAATTGAAAGGGAAGAAGATGCTTGTAAAGTCAGCTGGGTTTCCTCGCGGGATCCAGTTGACTTTTTTGAATTTGAATTTGGGTCTGCATAAGGTATTCTCCGACACATTCCCGCCCCCCAAAACACCTCCTCCTCCCGTTGGGGGTGAAGATGGTGTTGGGTAACATACAGACCGTATGTTGGTAATGCAGGAAGGCGGAGCCAATCTTAACAAAAAAACAAAAGGATTAAATGAATACTTATATATGTAAAAATTTTATCATTTTTGACGCCTGTTTTGGGCCATCTTGAGAAAATAATCGGGAAATCGGATGCGGGCTTCAGCCTTGTTGGCAAGCATCCGTTCCCGTGCTCCTGGAACCTGTTTTTGCTGTGGGGTCCGAAACCAGCATCTGCTTGATCCTCGTTTGTGGAAGTTGTCTAAGTCCGAGCAGATGAAGCAAGGGTGTAACTGTATAGCTGGTTGGGGACCGACTGCAACAGAGACCATAGTTGGAGGGAAAGGAATCTTGAACGTTCCTGGACTGCATTCCACTGTTGAGTGAGGAGGGAATTTTCACCATCTGATCTTGGGGTAAAGGTAAGACGCTTATGTTTAAGCCACATCCTCAAGACCAGATGGGAGTCGCTTCGTGCATATTCTAATAAGGGTTGGCCAATTTTGAGAGGTCGGGCACGAAAATCTGCTAATTGGGCCGTCTCATCGATTTTTGAGGAGGGAAAGTAGTGGCTGAGGGTTGCACAAAAGTCTCTTAGGGCTCTCTTCAGACACAAAAAACGTCTCATAGACCTGCTTCATGTCTATGAGGGATGTACAGAAAATCCTGTGATAGAGTTGAAAAAGGGAGACTTCCAATTGTCCATCAAACACTATTTTCAATATACGGTCATTTTGAAGGACTTGATTTAATTTAAATAGGTCTTGAGGGACACGAAATGGATCGATGATATAGTCTGTATGGAGAGTGGAGAATTGTACAAGGCAGATGTAAGGCCTGTTCCAGAACGTGTGATGGTAGGATCTGGATGTTTCTATATCGAAACCAATCTCCGTATACTTGAGAAGATCTTGGATCATGACTTCTAGGAGCTCTCCATCTTCGACAATGACAAGTTTGGTGGTAAGTCTCTCATCAGCTGGTTCAATCATTGATGGGATTAAATTTGCTTGAGAGATGGACCATTTCGAGATAATGTGATGCATAGGGTTGACACCATTGAGAGATGAGATGAAATTTGTCTCGTTTCGAGTTCGATTCTCGTTCAGAAAATGGTGAATGGATTCGTTGAACCAATCCTGATAGGGGTCAACCTTAGCTACACCAAATTTCTTATCTGCTAAGAGGCATTTTGATTTAAAATCCACTGACTTGCGGCTCTTCCCCGTTGTTCCTTTATCTATCAGAAATGCCATTACTATAAGAAACAGTTATGAAAGTTTGAATTAGACACTTTTCACTAATTTGACTTTACGATTAAGGAGATGATGTTTTTTAAGGAGTGATTTGGGTTAGGTCGCTCTGCGCCACTTAAGATCAAGGTCTTACGAGTGGTGGAGCGATATTAATTGGATTGTATCCTGCTAAGTCCGATAATTAACTCGAGTATTCGAACGAAGTCTTCGCGTGGGTGGAGTTACAATTGGGTTTAAATTATTTGTATTGGCTGGTGTATATGTTATTAGTTGGTTTGCATTTATATTGGAGCGAATGTGGAAGGGTATTAATTGGTTAACATGCCGGTTACCAATGTATTTCCGAGTAGGAAGTGAGAGTATTTTGGACGACACTGGGCTTATACTTTCACCTAACTCGTATGGACCAATATAACGAAAGTTTAACTTAGACATAATTCCTTCCTCTTGGGCTGATAAAGTGTGATTTTGAATCAGAACTATGTCACCACATTTAAAATTATGTTGTCTATGAGAGAGGTCGTAATATTTCTTATTTGCAGCTTGAGCTTGTATTATATTATTTCTGACGAACTCTATGACAGTTTTTAATTTTTGTGGAAGTAAATTTAGACTTTGATAGTCTATATTTGTGGGGTCACTGGAAGAAATTTGTAAATTTCTATCAAATGGGAGAGGAATTTCTCGTCCTAAATTTAGGATAGACGGAATGACCTGAGTAACACGGTTTATAGAAGTCCTAAGAGCGAGGGCAAAATGTTGTAGATGTTCGTACCAATTGTGATGATTATCATTCACAAAGGCTTGAGTCATCTTTTTGATATTACGATTTGCTCGTTCTGTTTGATTTGCTTGGGGATGGTAAGCACTTATAAAAACTTGCTTGATTTTCCAGTCTTTACATAAAGTTTTCATTTGATTGGAGGTAAATTGGCTACCGTCATCACTTAAAATTCTTTTTGGAGTTCCGAATCTGCAGAAAATCTGATTTTCCAGAATATCCTTGATTTTCTTAGCAGTAGCGGTTCTTATGGGGAACATCTCTACCCATTTAGACAATTCGTCTATAACTACTAATAAATTTTTGTTTTGTCTTCCACCTGAGCTAGCGGGGAAAGGACCCATTAAATCTACATGGATTGTCTCAAACACTTTCGAAGGTGGAGATACATTCTGTAGTAGGCCGTAAGGTAACTGATTACTTGGGTTTACTTTTTGGCAAATAATGCAACTATGGACATATTGCCTAATTTCTTTATTCATGTTTGGCCAATAACACCTGGATTTTATTCTTTCAAGTGTTTTGCTCATGCCTAGATGTCCAGATTCTGGAACATCATGGAAAATTTTTAAAATTTCACTTCTCATTGACTGAGGTATAACCGGTACTGAGACTAACTTTAATTTTAAGCGTACGCATTTTGTATTTATTGATGTATCGGAAGGTGTGTCGACTACACCTGCGTCGTGACATTTTTGACATAAACTTCCTCGGAGACACATAGTGTTCACATTGGAATTGAGGCGTCTGAGAGCTTGCTTGTCGTATTTGCTCTCAAATGGTTTAGTCGTTCTCATTAGAACCTCATTTTGAAGAATATAGTCTTTCGATTCATGACTCGTTGGACTATTTTTCAAAAGAGTAATAATGTGACAGTTTACTATCCTGACGTTGTTGCAGAGCAATATCTGTAAGTGACGGAGTCGTGAAAGTAAGGGCAGCGACTGGGGCGTATTGAATATCAATATCGTCGTCAATATCCATATCATCCGTTTGGACTGGAATTGGAGCTCGTGATAACGCGTCCGCTACCACATTCTCTGTTGCAGGACGGAAATTGATATGGGCATTCCAAGAGTCTATTTGTTGGGCCCAAATGTTTAGTTTTTCTTTCACACTCTTCATTTTCTTTAAATAACTAACTGCTCTGTTGTCAGTTTGGATTGTGAATTCATGATGACGTATGAATTCAGCAAACTTTTTATATCCAAAAATTATGGCGTAAATTTCTTTCTCGTATATGTGAGCTGATCTCTGATTGTCTGAGGGTTTTGCTAGCGAATATGATGGGATGTTCTATTCCATTAATTATTTGGCATAAAACTGCACCAAGTCCGTAATCACTAGCGTCACATTTCATAAGAATTGGTTTAGAATAATCTATATTTTGTAAAACTACGTTGTCTAGGATGTCAGCTTTTAACTGTTGGAACGAATTTTCCTGTTCTTTTGTCCACTCAAATTTATTCTCCTTACGGAGTAATTTAAAGAGTGGTTCCATCTTAGAAGCGTAGTGTTGTATAAAAGTGGCGTACCACTGACACATGCCGTTGAATCTCATTATTCGTTTTTTGTCTAAAGGCCTAGGAAATTCAACTATTGCTTTAATCTTTTCCGGATCTTTTTTCAATCCTTGCTGAGCAGCAATGTGACCTAAAAATTTCACTTCGCGCTTAGCAAAGGATGATTTTATTGTATTGATTGTGAGGTTTGCGGTTTTGAGCCGATCCAATACAATTTCAAGATGTTGTAAATGTTCCTCCAAGGTTCGAGAAAAAATGATGGTATCATCCATATACACTCGAATAAAAGAATCTAAGCCTTGGAGAACTGTATTCATAAGGTATTGGAATGTTTTCGGGGCATTTTGCAACCCAAATGGCATGACTAGCATTTCGTAATGTCCGTCTTGTGTTATTACAGCGGATTTTTCAATGCTGCCTGGGTGAAGTGGAATTTGCCAAAAACCTGACTGTAAATCTATCACTGAGTACCAATATCCAGATGGGATATGTCTCAGCATGTTATAAGTGCTACCCATTGGAGCTGAATTAGATTTAGTCTGGTCGTTTAACTTTATATAATTGAAGCACATTCTCCATTTTCCGTTTTTCTTTTTATCCATTACGACCGGAGCGGCGTATGGAGATCGTGAGGGTCTACACATTCCGTTCTTAAGTAATTCTTGTACTTGATGATTAATTTCTGCGTTTATTATTGGGGAACAACGGTATGGTTTGCAAGAAGGTGGTTTACCTTCGGCTTCGATTTCGTGCATTGTGATGATGGTTCTTCCGAACTTCCCATCATTCCTAGCTACGGTGGGAAATTTGTCCAATAATTTTTGAACTTTAACCTGAATTGGGTCAATTATTGCACAAGTTTCTATAGGTATTTCTTTGTCACTAAGGTCACATGAGTCAATGCATGGTTCTGAAGAACTGCGTGCACTAACATCATGGACTGGATGACAACATGATAGGATTATATTTAGTAGAAGTCGGTAAACTGAATTTAATTTTAGGTTCATTTATGAACCAATACTGGTAACCACGTAGGTCTGTAACAATGCCTTGGTTATAGATAATATCTGAGCCAACGACACACGGGTATGGTAAATGATTTATAATTAAAAATTCATGATTGAATATTCTATTCGCCATTTCTATGGTCAATAGAACCTTTCCAATAGGACTGGTTTTAATATTATCGATAGCGGATAACACAATTGTATCGATAGGTCGAATAATTACATTTAATTTTTGAACTAAACTTTTTTCTATAAGAGAAGTGCAACCTGAATCAAGTAATGAGGAGCACTTTTGACTTTGAAGTTTAATTGAAATTATTGGAACCCCGAAATATTTGACTTTTGGGGAGTAATTGGGAGGAGCCAGTCCCGATTTCTCCCTTCTTCGTTTAAATCCGAATCATAACCTTCCGGTTCATTAAAATTTTGGTCACTTATTTTGACTTTCTTTTGTTGCCTTTGTACGTTTTCACTATTATAAGGAACAGGCATCGCTAACCCAGAACGTGTTGGACAGCGATTGGCAGAATGACCAAAACCTCTGCATTTCATGCATTGGTCTGGTTGTTCCTGTGGATTAGGTTGTGTATATTGACGAGGCTGAGACCGGGCTCTACTATTATCTCTTTGATTATTCGGTTGACGGTTTTGCCAATTACTACGATTGGATCCTCGTGATAAACGATTCCAACCATTGTACCCGAAATCCCTTTGGGAAGTCGCTGGGCCACGATGGTTGAGTTCTCTGCGCGAGTCACCATTATCATAATATTGTCGATAGAAACTATTTCTAAAAGTCATACTCCCATTAAATTGTGCCTGATTATTTTGGCGACTACTATCATTAAAGCGGTTGTTTTGGTTACTGTTGTTAGCACGGTCTTTGTACAAACTACTACGGCCACGATAGTAACCTCGAAATGAGTTATTTCCACAAAAGTAATTATTCTGCCGCTTATAATTGTGATTATTGTCATGATCACGTCGATTATTGCGACGGAAATTCTGATTAGATTGATTGACTGTTCGATCATTACTAATGAGCGGCGGAAGTTTTGATTGGCGATCGTTAAATTTGTCTTCTGCGAGAATACATTGGTGTACTATGCGACAAGCTTCGAAAAGCTCTTCTGGTGTTCGGTAAATTGTTGTACCTAATTGTGTACGTAATGATGGGTGTAACGAAAGTCGAGCCCGTTGAACTGAATCTTCAGTGCTTTCATTAGGATTGCACTGTTTGCCGGTACGAACCATGTCATAAATAAAAAATTCCACTGGTTCACTCAACTTTTGTTCACGTGTATAGAGTAATTTTACTCGTGCTTTATTATCCATCCAACTGTCATAGCGTTAGATGAAACCGTCTTTGAAATCATCCCAGTTTTCAAAATCTGCCTGGTGGTGATCGAACCATGCCTTTGCGTCTAGTGAGAGGATGGTGCTCACCAGATGAAGGAATTAGTCTTCACCATGGCCTTGGGATTTAAAATATCGCTCAACATCACTTATGTAAGCGATTGCAGATGACTGCTTCGGTTTAAATTTAGGAACTTGCACGGTATTATTAATAGCCGTGACTTTAATGTTTTGTATAGCTCTAGCAAGTAAGTTAATGGAATCAACCGATAACTGAGCTGTATTGTCATTCTGGGAATTATTAGCGGTTTTTATTTGTGATTGTATTCCACTAGTGCTAGCAATCGGTTGCATTGTTTCTGTGCTAGGCAATGCTAGGTTAGTCATAAACTGTGTCATTTGGTTGTGGAACAGTTGTTCTTTCATTTGAGTTTGTATTACTTTAACTGTGAGTTGAAAAGTACTCTGCATATGAATCATTTGTTCTTGTAGGACTTGAATCTGAGCTTTAAAAACTTCTGATTCTGAGCGAGAATTGTGGATTTGGTTGTCATTGTTTACAGTAATTACTGGTAAACTAGGGCCTGTAATATTCAATCTCTAGCCGTATTTTCTGTTTTAGATTTTGTCCGATTTCCGTTTGTGAGAAAGTCGATTCATCTGATTTGTCTTCCCTATGTCTTGCGCTACCAAAAGTAGCAAGACTTGGAATTTCAAATATATGTCGAGTATCCGGATGAGTGATAGGATGAAAATCCTCATTGTCTCCTGTATTTGCATTCCTATCGTCCATTTGATCCGAAGCTGCGGATGAAACGGACGAGAAACTATTACCACTTCGTGTTCGAGTTTGAAATGGGACCGGACCTGTTATAACTTTCTTGATTTTCGGTAATTTTTTCGGAATAGTTAATGAAGTAGGAGTTTTTACTTTTTTGCTTGCTATTTTTGGCATAGGAATTATTTTGTTACTCGGAAAATTTTTCTAAACCGATAAGCAGAGTACGTCGTATGTAAATAACTATAAACCCAAATTCTATGAATTTGCTGGATTTAAGAATTTACACAAGTACTACTTATTTAACGTTAACAATAACCCTGTTGTATAATGATCTCAAATTCAATTAAGAATTTGCTGAGTTCACTATACCTATAGGATGTAATTGACAATTTGTAGAGATTGTAAACTTTAAACTCAGTTTACACTATTCCCTATCAATTCTGAACTTATGAAAAAATTTAGCGTGAACTTTAGACTAGTAGATAATTTCTAAATAAAAAATTTTTAGATTTATTTTCAAATACTATTACTTGTTGTTTCACTAAATTTATATTAATTTTGTTTTCGACACTTTTGGATTGTATTGTGAGTTTTGTCTGATATTGTGATAAGTGAGGTGAGTAAGCCGAAATTTAGTCAGTGATTGGCACTTTTGTTGGAGTCGAGAAATAAAGTCCTGATGTGCGGTATGTGATTTTCGGTTTGAGCGACCTGAAATCTAGGTCGGTGTGGTGTATAACACTATTTCCGACTAAATATATGTTTAAACTTTTTTGATAGGTGAGTTCTAAAGATCTTATTGTAGGGTTTCACTCTATTTGCTTCACCGTAGACGTAATGTTTATGCAACTTTTTGACATTTTACAACTTTTAACTGTATTTATGAGGAGCGAAGTAAGCGACTCGAAACTTTGGTCGGTTAATATGCTTCACTGTTTTACTAAATTTGTATGTATGTATATTGTTACTTTGTTTTAAATGAGTTG
This sequence comes from Holacanthella duospinosa, assembly GCA_002738285.1. Lineage (NCBI taxonomy): Eukaryota > Metazoa > Arthropoda > Collembola > Poduromorpha > Neanuridae > Holacanthella > Holacanthella duospinosa. Next base: position 127,814 of record NIPM01000222.1, on the reverse strand, counting down.
CTGATTGTATAAGTAGGTCTCACTGTCAAAGTTTCACTGTGAAGGTTTCACTGTTACGATTTATAAATCTTATTGTCGTAATTGGTCCTATCTACGGAATTTGTTTGAAATGTTTATTATTGTTATTTTCCTGAAGAATTATTACTTTTTCGGGACTAATTGTCTCGATTTCGGGTACTCTAGGTGCGGTATGTAAGGTAGGATAAGGTTCTTAGGTTATGTAGGTTTTCAGAATTCACTCGCCAAAAGGCTGAATTCTGATTGGTTGAAAAGGATAGGAGTGGGCGTGGCCTAACTCTTTCCCTAAGGTCAGCCTCTAAATTTTCAATAATTATCGCGCTCTCCTTGCCTGACTTGGACCTTTCGGTTTGGGAGTCAGAGGAAAATACTGAGTGATCAATAAAGCTTGCGTCCTCGGTACCCTGAACTCGAAAGTTTGCGAGGTACCTTGGATAAGCTTAGATTGATTAATTTAAAAAAAAAATTGAGCATGACCTTCAACGTTTAGTATTATTTTACGCGCTTATTTTGCGTAATTATTTAATAATAATAAAATTGGCCCTACGCCTTTGCGTTTTGAATAATATAATTATACGCGTATTTTGCGCTTTTACGATTAATTTAAGTTACCCTTGATGATGTGGTGAGGTGAAGAAGAAAACACCGGAAGCAATCCCAATGGTTGTCACGTCTGAGGGTATCGTGTTTGTTGTTGATGATGATGATAGTGGAGCAGGTTCCTAAAAGTCCTGTGGGATGAACCTCCTTTGGTGATCCCTATCTTGACCTCTGGGTCTGACCCTTGACCTTACACTTTTAACTTTTAATTAATTTAAATAAATAATTGAAAATCAAAAACTTTCAAATTTTTCCAAAAAGAACAGAGGACCTCTTTACTCTGTTTCTTTCAAATTCTCACTGAGCGGAACACGCTCAAAAACAACATCAAAATGTATATATATTTTTGCGTATTGGGGTTCAGCCCCACTAACTACTACTACTGCTGCTATTATTATCTTTAAGCTTAAGGCTCTAACCTATGGGGAGGGCATAACTAAATTGAAAAGGAAGAAGATGCTTGTAAAGTCAGCTGGGTTTCCTGGCGGGATCCAGTTGACTTTTTTGAATTTGAATTTGGGTCTGCCTAAGGTTTTCTCCGACAATTTGCACTATTACGGCGAATGAAGAGTTAACGTCCCTCATGAAGAGCTATACGGGGACCAAGTACTTGGTGGACAAGCTTCAGGTAACCGTTCAAATTATGGACCCCCTTACTATCACAAATGACCATTTGACAGTAGCACAAAAAAAAGTTGATGACTTTAGTGTCAGTCTGGGGGCTTAGTCTTGGATGCTCGTAACTACCTAGCATCGCAAATTCTCTCGCAAGTGTAGGTAGTTACGATNGCCAACCAATGGGTTGGATTCGGGCGTTAGGTGCGCATAAAAATTTTCAAAGTTTTAACATTATATTCCACATCTTGAAATTTTCCTAAGTTTTTTTTTAGGTTTTACGTTCCCTAATAAGTCACAAAATGACCTTTATTAATGTTGNCTTGAAATTTTCCTAAGTTTTTTTTTAGGTTTTACGTTCCCTAATAAGTCACAAAATGACCTTTATTAATGTTGTTGGAAATGGTGAGTGGAATAACTTTTCCTTGCAACATTTTTCTCTGTGGTCATCCGTTTAGGTCACAGGCANTGTTGGAAATGGTGAGTGGAATAACTTTTCCTTGCAACATTTTTCTCTGTGGTCATCCGTTTAGGTCACAGGCAATTTCTCGGTAATGCAGAAAAACGGTGTTTACCTTTACCTGTGACCTAAACGGGTGACCACAGAGAAAAATGTTAGAGGGAAAAGTTATTCCACTCACCATTTCCAACAACTTTTATAAAGGTCATTTTGTGACTTATGAGGGAACGTAAAACCTAAAAAAAACTTAGAAAAATGTCAAGATGGGGAATATAATGTTAAAACTTTGAAAATTTTTATGCGCACCTAACGCCCGAATCCAACCCAACCAATAAATGAATCAACTATACACTGGCATACCTCGGATGTTATTTCGCTCCATAGCTTCTGCTTCGATTCAGAAGAAATTTTGCTGCTAAACTTGCCAAATAGTTTTGAGTAGCGTGGCTGAACGGAATTGGTTAGGATTATATTTTCANAAATTTTGCTGCTAAACTTGCCAAATAGTTTTGAGTAGCGTGGCTGAACGGAATTGGTTAGGATTATATTTTCATCAACTGACCAATTATTTGCCCGCCGTGTTCCTTCTACAGCAGCAGGACCGCTAATTTTACGTTTTTTAACTGNATCAACTGACCAATTATTTGCCCGCCGTGTTCCTTCTACAGCAGCAGGACCGCTAATTTTACGTTTTTTAACTGGTTTCGCAGTGTTACCAATAATGGAAGTCCTCTTCATCATTTACTAACAATTATTAAAAATTAAGCTAAACTTTAAACAATGTTAAATTAAAATACTCTTAGATTTTCCAGCAGCAGCCTATTTAGTTTATTATTTTCCTTTTCTTTTCAAATTCCCCGGGGTTTTCATTTGCGATATCTAGCAGTTACGACTGAGATGCTAGATAAATTGCTACCCCATCCATGACTACCGATTTGCGATCCTCTCGCAAACGACTTTGCGAGGGGATCGTAAGTCAGCAAAGTTACGAGAAATCCAAGACTAAGCTCCCNATCCTCTCGCAAACGACTTTGCGAGGGGATCGTAAGTCAGCAAAGTTACGAGAAATCCAAGACTAAGCTCCCTGAGTGATCTACTCATTAACGTATTTCAAAAGTGTGAAACTGAAGCCCAGATCCAACAGTATGCTGACCTTGTTGACATCGGAATCCAGTTTCTAGACTATACAATACAAGATCGGAGAACTGATGAAGCAAATCCGAACCAGATATACGCCCAACACTCATCTCACGGCAGTGAAACTGCCAAAAATCGGATTGCTAGTTTTCGATGGTAAATTTGAAGATTGGCCTTCTTACCATGATTTATTTATGGCAACTGTGGTTAGTAACTTGTTTGACCGGAGCTCAGAAACTCCAGTATTTGAAGTCATCATTGAAGGGTGAAGCGTAGAGACAAATTAAGTCTTTTGCCATCACCGATGAGAACTTTGAACAAGCTTGGCAATTGGTTAAGTTAAGGTATGACAATAAGCGCGAAATTGGCTACGCTCTAATTCGTAAATTTGTCAATGCAACTCCTGTTACTTCTGAAAATGCCAATGAAATTCAAAAATTAATTGATGTGTTTATTGAGTCACTTAAGAGTCTAAAGGTATTAGGAAGGCCGACCAACCACTGGGATGACTTCATTGTCTTCCATATCCTTCACAAATTAGATACGGAGACTAGGAAAGAGATGGCAAGGTCACTCAAAGGAACAGAGTTTTCAACTTTGGATGAGTTACTCGACTTTCTACAAGCACGAATAAGAAGACTCCAAGCTGCAGTCTACGGGTCACAGCCTACAAATAAAAGGATAAATAATACTTTTTTGACTTCTGAACAGAATTGTCCATTTTGCAAGGAGCAACATTTTCTTTATAGATGTTCCGAATTCGAGAAGCGCAACACAAAAGAGAGAAGTCAGTTCATAAAAACTATTTATGTTTTCTATGTTTTAGTTCAAAGCACAGACTGAAGAACTGTAGAGCCAAATTCACCTGTAAAAGGTGTGGACAGACGCACAATTCACTTCTGCATCGAGACCCTTCAAAAGAGCAAAATTACAACGCAGTACCTCCGAACAGTACTCTTGGTAACCATGGTACGTGGAGACAAACACCACCACACTCTCGTCAGCCTAGTAATTAAGCTTCCAGCGTCCAATTACCATTGCCGTTAGTTCCTTTCCGTCCTAGTGGAACTATGGGTGGAAATGTTGCGTCTTCGAGCAGCAGAATATGCTCCACCTTTAGTCAAACTCAGCCTCTTGTGAAAGGACTTGTTTCCACTGCTAAAGTTACGGTAAAATCACTATTGGGAAACCTATTTACATGCCGTGTGTTTTTCGACACAGGTTCAGACTCCAATGTCATTGAGGAGTCGTTTGTTAAATTATTGAACATTCCTAGGACAAGAAATTCAAGTCATGTTTTTGAATTGGAAACACGTATATTGGAAAAAGTTGAGGTGTTGCAACTATCACTATTGGGTCACTCCACTCACAATTTCACATGTTCGTGAACTGCCAAATTATGTGCAAAATTTCTACTCTTCAACCAACAGAAGTGGTCACATCTAAAGGGATTAGAACTGGCAGATCCAGAGTTTCACGAGCCATGGGGTATTGATTTAATTTTGAGTGTTGGAGTATTTTATTCTATTTTAACAGGTGAACAAAGCGTGGTCCAGCCTTGCATCCAATTGCCCTTGGGTGGATTTTGGGTGGAGATATCCACTTCCCATCGTCACATTGTTTCTCAGTGCAAGTAAGTCACGGATGCTTCGAAGCTGAGATTACCTTGAAGAAATTTTGGGAGTTGGAGGAAGTGCCAACTCATCGTCATCTTTATCCAATTGATAAAATTGTAGAAACGCACTTTACCAGTACTCACTATAGGGATGCCATAGGGAGGTACGTCACTTCTCTCCCACTTACTAGTAAGGTCCATGTTTTATGTACCCCCAAAGCCATAGCTTTGAAAAGGCTACAAGGTGTAGAGACGACTTCAGTGGAAGGTAGTGGTAGAGACAGGAACTTTTTGTTTTCGATATTACCTAAAAATGATAATGGTTCACCATGTCTTTTTTGTGTTTTGTTAAGTTCTGAGCAAAGGCTCAATTATTAGTTATGTATTTAGTATTGTAGCAATTAGCTAATTTTCTATTCAGTGATGTAGTTTTGAGGCACTTGAAGCCAGTGGGCATTGGTAAAGTTCACATATGTGGGTGAAATAAAAATATTATTAGTTCAGAAGTCTAATTTGTATGTTTCGAGTTATTGCATTTAGAACTTAGGGAATTAAGGAGTCTTGGACTTGTCCACAATCATCAATTTAATTACTAACCACTTCATCACTAAATTCTAAATTTTTGTTCCAAAACCCACAAATTAATTTATCGGCTCCACGTAGTGAGTGACTGCATAACTTCTTTCCATCGTATGGTAAGCTATGAAGTATTGTCGGATGAACAGTCAGTTTTAGTCAATATTATGTTAAAATTTTATTGCTACCGGTCTCACTCTGTGAGCTAAATATTAAATTACTTTTAGCGTTTCTGGAACGAAATATTCAGAAATTAATACCCTAAAACCTCGCGGAAAATCCGCCTTCGCGCATTAACCGCACCCGCATACAAGTGGCACTTTTTTGATGTTTTTATTTACTTTGCAGAAAGGCCGCACGAGCAGATAGGCCGCACTAGCTTTTGTACCGAAACATAATAGTAACGATAGTCGGAATGCAAACAATAAATTTCGCAATTGTACTAAAAGTATGATGGCAATTGACGCCAATAGTGATTCTAGAAAGAAATATTTTGGAGAAATAATAGTTAGTAGTATTCAGAATAATTGGGTTAATGGGCCTCTCATTGCTAGTTAGATTTAAATGTGGAGTCTGGTTAAAGGGCTTAACGGAATTAAAGTATTATAACCAGTGAGATTTACTGTGTTTGCCAATTTTCAAAATATTTGACATTAAAAGTTATATCACAGAACAAGGCGGACTGGATGCTGGTTTGTTTATTTCACTTTCTCTGCACAACTTTTTCTGTAATCGTACTCACTATCGGCTATCTGCCTTATTCTGAAGATAGGGACAACATCTTTCTTGTAAAGAAAAAGAATGAAACCTAGCAAATTTATGAAACCTCTAACCCTCTTTTCAAACATGACGCCCTGTCTATAATAATTGAAGATTGAGCAACTCTTCCTGACATCTCTGTTTGGAACTCTTCCGAAATGAACTTCACGTTGAGGTTAGACACAAGTGCCATCCTTACGAATATCTTTATAACCAATAGAAGATTTTTTACTATTAAAGTTAATTGGGACAGAAGTCTTAAGAATTTGGATCAATTTTCCTGTAAATAAATATTTTTTATCAACTAAAGTGAGCCAAAAGTGTACATTTATTTTTTTAGATACGGTTAAGACTCTATTTGGAGTTAGTCAACAGTAAAATTTGCATTTTTACTGTGTAATTTTTAACCTCGCACAGCGTAGCACGAGGCTTTTCTTGAAATATAAGATAGGTCTCTCTCATGTATAAGCCGCATCCAACCATTCGGCGCTGAATTTCAATGTATAAGCCGCAGCCTATTCATGAGGTTTTAGGGTATTTTCAGAGAATGATGAACAGATCCATTTAACTCTGAAATGTTTGTAACTCAGAGTAAGCTTTGACAATGTTGTGTAAAAAAAATTCTTTAAACTAAATGTTGGAACCTGTTTCACTAATTAAAGCAAAAATTTTAAAGTTAAATTGCTTTAAACCCTACCTTATTATTCAATTCAAGCATGAAATTGTTAGCATAATTGAGTGCAATTATACAAAATTTTAATGTTATAAATAAATTAAACTCAATTACAAACGCTACCAAAGGCTTGTTACATTTCTGATTGCCGGTACTGAAATTTTTGTCGGGAAACGAGTTGGTGAAAGTTCACAGGGTTTTTTCATTTATGGTTCTTACAGTATTTACACAATTTTTCTTGGCCATTCTGATCCATCTTGGGCTTCGGATCTTTTCGACCCGAATTGCAGAGTTTGATACTACATATTTTTACATATTTTTGGCTTTTGGCACATATCCACATATTTTAAATTTATTGCACATATTCCACATAAAGATTTCGTTTATGACAATTAGTTTCCAAAATTTTGGTGAATGTAATATCATAATTCATAAATTTCAGGAAAGTACCAGCGTGACAATCCTGAAGCAACTCAAAGCTGCTTGCGTGCTCCTGAACCGGCTTACCAAAGCAAAGCTTAATTAGACTGGCAAGAAATTACTTTTTGTACTTCCTGAAAAACGTCCACGACTAATAGTCAGTGATGGGCGACCCGTCCTTCAAAGACTGGTTTTTCACCCTTTTCGTCCAGTCTTTGGGACGGGACGGGACCGGACGGGTTGACTTTTGAAAAATGAAAAGACGGGACGGAACAAGTTGAAAATTTGGGACTGGACGGGACTGGACGGGTAAGCATTTTATGGACTGGACGTGACGGGACGGGTAATTTTTTTTCGGACTGGTAGTCTCGGCGCAATAGAGTTAGCACAGTATGACCAACTGTGTGGGGTGATTTTTCTCTTCGGTGACGAATAGCCTGACTGTTGACACTACTAACGAAAGGGAATTTCGGGACCCGTACCCATTCAAGCCACGGGAGGGATTTAGGAACCCACAGGNGGGGTGGGGGGGGGGGCTGCGGGAGCACACGGGAGGGCTGCGGGAGTCCACAGGAGTGCTATGGGAACTCACGGGAGGGATGTGGGAACCCAAAAGAAGGCTGCGGAAGCCCACGGGAGGGGTGTGGAAACCCACTTGGGAGATGCGGCAACTCACACAAGGGATGCGGCAACCCACACAAGGGCTGCAGGAACCTACGGGAGGGCTGCGGGAACCAACGGGAGGGCAGAGAAAATTGACGGGAGGGCTGCGGGAAGACAGGGGATTTGAGTATATTTTTTATACTTGAAATGACCAACATTATTGGCGACAGCGCACGTGATAGGACATTTATATTAACGCTCACATAATTATGAGCCCCAATTTGAAACCACAAGGCCTTATGAGATTTTTGATTATGTCACCCTTGTAATTAATTCAGTGACAACTGGGTCCTATGCCACAATCACTGACATTTTGACGGTGACATATTGACATATCGACAGTTACATTGACAGAAATGCTAAAATATGCGCGGTGCTTTTTTTACAGTATAAGTTCCTAAAAACTGTGAACAGAAAATTTTCTGACATTTTTATGGTAAATATAGTAAATATATTCGGTTTATTTTAAATTTTTCCTTGACACCAAAATCAGTGGATGGTATGAAATTCTGTCTTAGTTTGTATTATTTTTTTAGTGGAAGAAGCACTATGTCAATATCCTCACTGTCGCTACTACTAGAGTCGCTAACATTAAACGTAGCCATAAGTCAACAATTTTTATACAAAAGATTTACTTTTCCAAAACGGACAGACGTAAATCCCTCTGTCAAATATTTATCACATTTTTGACAAATATAAGTCAATGTCGTACTGACGAAAAAAAAGTCAATGACATTTACTTGTAAAATGTCAAATTCTCCCTGTCGAATGTCGAAATTCATCTGTCACTGTCATATGTCACTACCATCTTTGTGGCGTGATATTTTGTGTAAATTGTTGACAAATACCTGTGTATGTCAATATGTCAATATGTCATTTGATTGTGGCATAGGACCCTGGTTTGTACTTTCTCCGAGGGAGAAAGGACAAATTCTCATAGAAGCAAGCAAGTAATCCATCTTTTTAGCAATAATTAAGTTAATTTGACCTTCAATGTATCAAAACTGACGGCTCATAGCGTAATGCCATCATGTAAGAACATTTATGTTTACGAGAATGGACAACAAACATGTCAATACTCGAGCGCAAAGACTCAAGCGTTTGATCTAAGTTCATGACAAGACAGAAAAATATTTCTTCAGAAGTCAAATGAGTAGAAAGGTTCATTGATGATCTCGGTTGATTTAAGCTATTTCGAAAAGACTCTTAGTTGCATTTTCAACGCCATAGTATGACTTTACATCCTACCTGGGTCACTTGTACATGTACTTGATGCCTCACTTGGTGAATTAGGTCAAAATCAAGGCACCTTTACGCAGAATAATGCCTCATGTTACAAGAATTTGTCTTTTCTCCCTTGGAGAAAGTAACCATTTTCGGCCGGGTTTGGATTTCTGTCTATAAATTTTTTTCTTTTTACAGTTATTTCTGATGCAGAACCCTGTCCGTCCAATTTGAGCTTAAATTTTAGCATTTGACAGCTTATTTAGAGCATGTGGTTTAACCTGACCCTTGTCAAATGAACTTATAAGCTTTCCCCTCAGTATGACCCTCCAAATTATTTATATGACTGAAATTTTGATACGGAATCCACAATCTAAAGTCGTTAGTTTGATATAATTAACTTTTGAAATTAAATTCCAACGAAACAATTGAGGAAACTGAAAAACTAGAGAGTGCGCTTATAGTTTTAGAACGCCTTTCCCTCGTTTTCTCTTTCCTAAAATTATAATCTCATCTCTAACTTTAGTTTTAACCACAATTTATTTTTGAGACTTAAAATTCTATTTATTATCATCAAAATGAATAAGTATTTGATGACTTAGATAAGAATTATCGAATAATTCTTTGAATTCTAAAAAAAAGTTACGCTTATAGTTTTAGAATTAACTGTATTTTGACATATTTCAAGGATTTGAGTATATATTTATGTTACATAAATCGGCATTGTTTAACTACATAAAATCCGTGCCTAAGTAATAAGGATAGCAATAAAATATTTTACTTATTCCATCATCGTTTCAAATTACCCTAAAATCTCGCAGATAGGTTGCCCTTATCTGATGTTTTTTAGAAAAATTTCTGGGAAATTTTGAAGCTGCGACTTATACTCGAGAGCGACTAATCTGATGATTGAAAATTCAAATTTTTTAAATTTGGAAATTTGTTTTTAATGTATCACAACTATCTAAAGTGACAAATTCATTAAATTTATTCTATTAGGTCACTTTAAAACCCATCGAACCCATCTCCATTAAATTCTTCTGAATCGTCATCTACGTCTAAATTCTGCATTTCTTCAACTAAATCCTGTTCAGAGCTACTGTCTTCGTCTCCAATTGTTTCGATTAAACAATTACTTACACTGATTTTATATTACACATTTGAAAAGTTCCCTCCTAAAACTCAGCTGAGAAATTGCGACCTATATGCGAGAGCGACCTATCTGTGTTTCAGATTTTGCACTTTAAATCCTGCGGCCTATCTGAGAGAGCGACCTATACAAGAGAGCGACCTATAGGCGAGATTTTAGGGTAATCGGGAACTTTTAAACCTTTAATTATAATAATAATAAATATGTCCCATCCAATTACTCTAACCATGAATTTTGGAATGAAAATTACAAAATTTTAGCAACTAGCAAAATTTACAATTACCGTCAATAACAAAGTATATCCTAAATGACAACTGATATAAACATACGCAATATGATTACACAAAACTTGTCATCACGGAAGGCGTTTACTGCAAATAACAAACACTACTATCAAAAGTGTTGAACGAATCAAACACTCTAGCTATCTACTATCAACTATTTTAGATAGAAACTTTTTGTCAAACTTGTGACTTTTTTCAGAATGGATTGTGGTAACTCAATTAATAGTGATGCGAAACATTGTTCGCAAATTTTGACGTTAATTTTTTGGAAAATTTTGACAAAATTTTTAATCTTATTATCAGTTCTTCTGCTTCTCATCCTCGGTCCCATATTCATTTTGCTAGCATCTCCAATCTACCTCTTCCGTATTTTTATACAAGTTTTAGCAAAAAATTTTCGAAAAGATTTGACAAAAATTGTTACGACTAGATCAACTCTATTTACATCCGACAGTAAGGCAAAAACAAATAACTCTAATTTAATTGGTTTTGTAACGTTTGATGGTCAAATTGACACAGATCAATTTCGTGATGACATTTGTCACAATGTAATCAATTTGAAAGGTTCGGATGGTAACCTCGTATACCCTGAGTTACAACAGTTCCTAACATATTGGTTTGGGTTTCCATTTTGGACAAAAACTCAAGTATTCGACATTTCAGATCATGTGACAGTTCTTGAGGGTCAACAGTTCACATATGATAGTTTAGAATCTTTTATATCAAATCAACTTCAACTTCCATTTCCAGCCAATCAGAGTCCTTGGCACTTTACGCTCATTCAGAATTATGTCACAAATGATATGAGTAGTAGTAACAACGACATTGTTTCTTCTCATGGGTCAACAACTACTACTACTACTCGGATAGTTCTAAAATTTCATCATTATTTGTGCGATGGATTCTCAATTTTTAAACTTACAAGCAAAATATTTCCAGAATTACAAATTCTGGATAAATTTTCTAAACAAGAAGAAAAGGAAGTGAATTTTAATTTTGGTTTGAAAATACTTCGTCCATTGGTCATTTTGTTTCGAATACCATTTGACTTTGCAGAGCAACTTGTAGAAGCTTTTGATTGGTGGGGAGAACATCCTTGGCACAAACTACACCTGAATGATCAATATCACGTGGTCACTTCTGACAAAATTGAAGTTTCGGATATTAAGAAAATTAAAACTGATTTAAAAGTTAGTTTTGCAACTGTTATTCACGGTTTGATTACTGGTGGAATACGAAGTTCGATGAAAAAACATGAGGAGACAATTCCTCGAAAGATCCATTTCTCGTGTCCATTTCCAATGAGAAATCATCCAGCAGAGAAATTACGGAACCATTTGTAAGTTCCATCAATCACACAACTTCAATTCCTAAAAATTCACACTATTTCTAATTTTAAATTTATTTGTATAATAATCTTTCATTTTGTTGTACAGTACAGTTGGTTTCGTTAAACTACCAGTTGGAACTACCAATCCGTTGGAACGGTTGAAACTAATTGAAGAAAATTTACAAAAATTGAAGACCAATACCTTATCTATTTTGTATCCTGGATGGTCAACTCTGATTGGTGGCCTTGGTATCCTCGTACTTATAAATTATACCATTGGTGTATGAATCTCAAGTTTTATTTTTGAATAATTATTGTTTCAGCTAGACCTTTTGTAAGAATATTTGGACGTAACTACCACTCAACTGGTACCATTACCAACATGCCTGGACCTGCGCAGTTTAGTTATAGAGGAGTAAGATGTATTGATTTGGCTTTCGGTGCTGGAAGCTACCCTGGCCTCACTGGTGATAAAATTTACCGTATTTCTCGGTTTAAATCCCCTGGGGAATTATTATTTCAAACCGGGCAAAAGGTGGGGAATTATTTCGAGGTGGGGAATTATTAATTGGAAGTGAAAATTTTGCTTCTTTTATAGTTGTTTACTACTTATAAGAGGTAAAAAAAAGTACAAATAATGTAATTTTCTTATCCATGTCAACGATATCTTATACTTTATTGGCTATTTTGTCGTTTTGAAATTTTTTCGCCTTCCAAATTTTTAATTTTCCTGTTTTCAGGTAATTTTACATAAAATTGTTTCTAATTTCGCGCCTGATGAGACTTTTAATAATTCCTCATGGGGATTTATTTCGAGGTGGGGAATTATTATTTCAAACTAGCCAAAAGGTAGGGAATTAATTCGGGGGAGGAATTATTTCGAGGTGGGGAATTAAACCGAGAAATACGGTATATCAAAATTTATATTCTCTTAGTTAATCGACTTGAGTATTGAATTATTATTGCAATAATTGTAGGTGTAACTTTTGGAATTTTCTCCTATGAAAACACCATTCGCATTGTGACATCCGTTGACACAAAAATTTTATCGAAGGCTCGACTTCAAGAATTGAATCAGTTTATTCTTCAGGAACTTCAAATTCTCAAAAACCTACTAAGTAATAGCGTACAGAGTGCTTAAAACTGAAAATTTTTGTTTTGCATCGTTTAATTAAAAAAAAAGTGTTTTTTTTTTATAAAAATTGCTGTTGATAGAAGAAAATATTACAATTTTGTCTTTTATTTTATCACATTGTTGTATTTAAGAATGGAACTAGGATAAATTTAAATTTTTAAAACCTAAATTAATAAGTAACCCCTCTGTGAATCAGTATCAAAGTATATAGTCAACAAATTCAACATTTGTACCATGACTTCGTTGGAAGAGTTATACTTTCGATGTTGATTTGAGCTTTTGTAAAATTAAGAAAAACTTGTTCTAAACTCGTTTGACCTACACTATATGCATCCAAATTAAATCTTTCCTTTGCAATTTCCATTTTTTCAAACATTTGACCCCAGGTAACATTTGGTGAAGGAAGGACATGGTAGTGGACGAACCCAGGATGAATATCTTTGAGTACAGATGCTAAAAAAAATTAAACATTTTGAATTATTGAAAGAAAGAAAAAAGTAAAAAGTAAAAAACGATTAGATAACAAATAAATTTACTTGGAAAGGATTCTTCGATAAAACTTCGTAACCCGTCTAAATCTTTCTCCCACCTTTGAGCTGATTTAATTTTTCTTAGAATTATCGATGAACTTCTTCGACGACCAAGTTCCTAAGAAAAAATAAAATTATTCGTAAATGTGAAATACTTTAGACTTTTTCTTGAGTTGATTTTCGATAAATTACCTGCTTAGCTCTATCGAAATTTTCACCAAGATCAGCAGGAGCCGCTTGAGCAATTAATGTATAACCTTCTCCAAATTTACTCTTGAGGTGCTGAGGGGAACCCAAACATCGAAATTTTCCATTGACCATAATGGCAAGACGAGTACAAAGAGCTTCACATTCCTCCATACTAATCATCAATTACACATGCGCAATAAATAAAATATGTCTTCCAAATACAACTCAATGGAACTCAAGTATGTTGGAACCTGTGTGAAGTAAGGACAATACTGGTTCCTGCTTCTCGAACACTGGAAATTGCATTCCATAAATGTCTCCTTGCTAGTGGATCCATACCAGTTGTAGCTAGATAAAATTAATTAGAATTTAATTAGTTAAATTAGATTTTGTATTTAATTTTTATGATTTTGAGAAGCTAAGTTACGTTCGTCAAGAAATACAATTGGTGGATTCCCAACCAATGCCATAGCTGTCGACAGTTTCCGTTTGTTACCACCACTGGATCAAAATGATTTAATTTAGTCAATATAGTTTCCAAATGTTGCTATTATGAAGCACTAAGCCTCATGAGTCATAAGTCATGACTCATGACTTATGAATCATGACTCATGACTCATGTACTCACCTGTAATTTTTTGATTGTTTATCCAAATATTTTGTAAAAATAAGACTCGCTGCCAGATCATCTGCCAAATCACTTATGTCTCCTTCAGGAATTCCTCGAAGTCGTGCAAACATTCTGATTGTTTCTCGACCAGTCATTTCTCCAATCAAACCGTCAAATTGTGGACAGTAACCTAAGTTACTATGTACATCTTTGATAGCTTGTCGTACACTGTAGGAATGTACAAATGCATCACCCGAAGAAACAGGAATATCTCCTGTTAACATTTTAAAAGAAGTCGTCTTTCCCGCACCGTTCACACCCAACAAACCAAATGTTTGACCTCCTTGAACACCTAAATTTAATTTGTCAACTGCTAGGAATTTTCCATAGTATTTTGTTAAGTCCCTGTTAAACAAAATCAAAAAAAAATTCATTAAATCACTTGTATTCAGGTCATAACATAAATACAGAAAACAGAAGTTATGTTTCCAGTCTACTACAACTGCAACTTATAAATTTTATATTCACAACACCCATATCTGCAAATTTCAACCTCTTACCAACTTATTAGTTACAAAATTTTGTAATAGTTAGACAAAAATTTTCATAATTAATTATATACCTAAATTTATGATAATTTACCTCAGAATAAGATTATCAGTCTTGAATAGTTCATTTAGATCTGTTTTACGAATTCGTTCCTTTTCTGTTGTCACATCACAGTCTTCTACAGCAAGTTCATCTATAAATTAACAAATAAATTTACTTAAAATTATAAATTAATAAATTTACTGTAAACGAACAACTATTTACTAATCCACTGCGATTAATAAATATAATTAACTCAAAAAACTTTTTTTTTACCTTCCTCATCGACAATTTTATCATCAATTTCATCAATTTCATCATTTACATCTACTTTTGTTTTAACAATAGTTATAACAGGTAAAACTACAAATCCTTCATAAATCGCAAGCAGCATGAGAAAAAAACGAAATTCAGGTAATTTTAATTAAATATTAAGTTAAAAAAAATAGTGTTAAGTCATAAGTTTGATGAAGTTTTTGTTACCTTCAGTTTCATCTGAGTCGTCAACGACATTCTTCCCTTTTCTCCAAAAACAGAAAATTTTGACAAGAAGCTTGCTATCGAACAATAGTAAAACTAACGTTGAAACGACACCAAGTGTAGCCAATGCAAATAAATTTTTTCCAATTCCACTACGACCCCAGTCTAAGTAGTTGGCTTTTACTGATGACAAATACAAAAAAAAATAATAATTATTGATATAAATGGTAAACTTTTAAAATATGGCGTAATTTTTGTTTACCTTTTGAACAACAGATATTGTCAGGATAGGCGTCACAGATAAATTCAAGGTTGAGTTCACTTGTGCATTGTTTATTTAGTTGATAATTTGTTGACAAGTCTACTATACCCATTCCAAGGGCATAATTAGGAAATATAAGAAATATATCATTGAGCATATCAGCAACATGACCAATTTGAAGTTCAGGGATTTGTGTTATCACAACAGTGAGCATAGTAGCCATTCCTGTAAAAAATATAACTGTAATAGTTGATAAATTATATTTTTTGTACTTAAGTTAACAAAGAGATAACTTACCAGTGAAAATGTTATAAATAGCCATACGTGTGAATCCACTAGATGGAATTGTAAAACAGTAGCTCCAAAGATACATATAAGGAATGACGCCGGCGCAGTAGTGAGCAAAGAGTATAAGTAGGTACATTTGCATATCGAATTGATAGAAATCTTCAACTTTGAATAGTAAAAGGATAACAACAAGACAGAGACAAGGGATAACACATAGAACAATGTCGATGATGTAGTTGGCTAACCAAAAAATAGGAAACTTAAGACCTGATACAAATTGTAGATGTTTTGATCTTGATTCACGCTCTGCGATTAAGAAAACAACAAAAGTAGCTGCAAGTGTAGAGAGTCCAAAGCCAATATTGTATCCCACTTGAAATCCAACTGTGTACAAACTCCCTGTTTGTTTCAGTGAGTCCAAATTTGAGTATGGAAATGGATGATTAACAATTTCAACACTATAGTTAGTAAATGTACGTAAAATGGCATTAGTTATAAAATTAAAAGCCAATGGTGGAGTATGAAATGGTTGATTGTTGAAAAATCCAACTAATTCTGTTCTATTTATTTCTTCTTCTGAAGCCCGTTCTTCGTATCCAATCATGTATCGGAAATTTACAAGCGGTAAGTCATGAATTTGCTATGAAATTAATATAATAATAATTAGATTTTAATTGTTATCAAATTAATTTTCCAGTTTATTGACTTACTAAATCCAATATGTAGTCAACAAACGTAGTATTATCAGTGATTTGTGCAACTTTGTGATTTTCTGATACATATTCTCTGTAACTTTTACAGAATCTGCTTGTATTTTCATCACAGTGCACTCCTGTTACAGTTTTACCAATATTTTCATACCTCTGTAAAAAATTTGATTTCAAATATTAGTAAGAAAAGTTTTACCACCCAATGTATTTGTTGTACAGTAAAGCATGCTTATAAAATTTGAGATTTTGCACTGAAAATTATGATGTTATAGCATGATCTTATATAAAAACTATTACATTTTGGCATGAAATAAGTGATTATATCTAATCAATCGATACAAATTGAGCAAAGTGATTAAATAGATTTTATGTACAGTGGTCCACAAATCTTTAGGAACGCTGGAAGCTACTTTTGTCCCATGCTCTTTGCTGGAGAAAGGAGCGTTCTTAAAATTTGTGCCGTTTATCTTCTAAATTTGAAAAGTGTTTCCCCAGAAAAAAATTTGTTTAGAAGATAAACGGCACAAATTTTTAGAACGCTCCTTTCTCCAGCAAAGAGCATGAGACAAAAGTAGCTTCCAGTGTTCCTAAAGATTTGTGGACCACTGTATTACTGTTTCAAATAATATGTAATTAGTTATTAATATATTGNATTTGAAAAGTGTTTCCCCAGAAAAAATTTTGTTTAGAAGATAAACGGCACAAATTTTTAGAACGCTCCTTTCTCCAGCAAAGAGCATGAGACAAAAGTAGCGTCCAGTGTTCCTAAAGATTTGTGGACCACTGTATTACTGTTTCAAATAATATGTAATTAGTTATTAATATATTGAAATTTGAGCCTTTGTCGTCAAAATTGTAGTTGCATCGAATGAAATTATTGCGGAAAGTTTTACTATGAGTCATCAAAAACTTTTCAAATTGAAGAATTTAAATGTTAAGAGAAGTTTGATGGAAGGGAAATAATATACGACTGGAGCAAAATTTTCAAATAGAAAGGAAAGTAAAGTAAAAATGTCGACATTGCGAATTTTTCAATCTTATAGAAAGAAGTGTCATTCGGCACAAATCTGTACTTTGAACTTTTTGTATTTCACCCGATTTCGTCCTGCAACAATTATGGTATTATAGAACGACTCATTGTTATGTATTGTTTCAAACCGAACCAATACATTATTTCGGCCAAATACATTGTTTCAAACCAAGTGTACCAAAAATTGGTCTTATAGCCAAATTTGTCTTATAGAGCAATACCTTATAAACGTGATGCACTGTACTACATTCATCGAAACATTATTAAAAATTGGCAGTACCGTAAGTGTGAAGGCAAGAGCCGGTGGATCTGTGAGACCGGGTAATGTTGTCATGATACCAAGAACAATAGTCAAGTACAAAAGTGGGATACCCATCTAATAAAAAAATTAAAAAAATTTTTTTTTTAATTAATGTAATAACTATTGAATTCTAAAGTCTATAAACATCCTGTCATACTTGTCCCAAAAGAAGAATTCGGTTTCGTATTGAGTATATACATTTTTTAGCCAACATGGCTCGAAATTGTTGAGCGGCTAGTGTCAAACCACTGTTTCTCACAGAATTTTCTCGATTGTAAAGATTCGTTTTAGATCCATTCATATTATTCATCGAAATTTGAAGTTGTTTAATTTTTCCTGCTTCCACCTCTTCCAATGAATGTGTCCGTTCAAACTCATCAGCAATTTTTCTATCAGCTTCTCGTCCAACTTTAATAAATACTTCTTCCATAGTTGTAATTGAAGCTCCATAAGATGCAATCTTTAATTCCAATTTCCTATTCTCCAATTCCGTAAACATTTCAGGAAATAGACTAGATTTGTCATCTGGGAGTGAATAACTCAACTCAGCACCTACATTTTGATCAATTTCAACATCTGGAATACGAGTTTTGAGTAAATCTGTTATATTCTCAACTTCACAACCAGTTTCTTTAACAATTATCAAGTGGTAACCTCCACCTGAAATTATAATATTACATTGAGTCATTCCCATATCGTTTTGAAATGAGTAATTACATTTAGTAATTAGTAATTTTTATGCTCAGACTTATAAGACTTCTTACCATATTTTTTTTTGAGAAAGAGACTACTTCCCACACATTGAAGCTGACCTTCGGCCATAATTGCTATCCTATCTCCTAGCAAATCAGCTTCTTCCATAAAATGTGTTGATAGTAAAATTGTTCTATTTTTTTTTTCAGTTTGGATTAGATCCCATGTAGAACGGCGAGCACCTGGATCCATTCCACTCGTTGGTTCATCCAATAATACCACCTGACAACCAATCAAAATGTATACAGAGCATTATTTGGGAACAAAACTTTGAGATAAAATCTTAACGGCTATTCATTAATTGAGAATGCCACGGTCTGGATTCTTATAACGTGTTTCTTAGTCCTTGAAAATTTGAGACTAAGTTTGCTACTTTTTTTTTTCATTATCCTGTCATTTCGAGCTGGATAACCAACATAAACAGCTCTGGTACCAATGAACCAACATAAACAGCTCTGGCACCCATGATAGATTGTTAGTCTTAGCTCAAAGATGACACCGATCTAGACCGGTAACCAAAACACACTGATTAACCAGAATGACACAATGGAAAAATTTATCGTTGAGCCATCCTGAGATGGTTATTTTGAGTAATTAAAACATAACTTTGTATTTTTTGTAACTTGGAATTAAAACAAGGCTAAAAAGACTTTGTAAAGTATATTTAACGACTTTTTGTCGGCGCTATCATCTAAACTTCTGTATCTTATATCTTCCTCGGCGTCTTTTTTATGAAGATCTCAATTACTAATTCTCAAATAAAACTCTGTACATAAAAATCTCTCTTCTGACATTATTTTAAAAAATCTAGAATTTTAATTTGGAGTTACCTTTGAGCCACCACAGAGTGCAATCCCTACAGAAAGTTTTCGCTTCATCCCACCGCTAAGTGTATGAGCCTGAGCCTTTCGTTTGTCTTTGAGTCCAAGTGATGTTACCATTCGTGTAATTTCAGATTCAACCAGTGATTCTGGAAATCCTTTCATGAGACAAAAAAATCGAAGATGTTCTTCTACAGTTAATTCATCAAATAAAATATCATGTTGTGGACAAATTCCAAGACTTGAACGAACAGATCGAATATCTGTACAAATATCATAATTGTTGATATATGCTGTTCCACTTGAAGGTGGATAGAGACCAGTTAACATTGACATTGTTGTAGTCTTCCCCGCACCGTTGTGTCCTTGATTTCAAATGAATAGGTTAGTAACAATGACTTTCGATCTCTTGAGATTGAATCTTACCAAGTAATGCCGTGATTTGATTTTCATACATATTCAATTGCATATCTTTGACTGCCCATTTGTCTCCAAAATTTTTTGAAAGTCCAGTAATACGAATACCTGCTCGACCAGTAGGTTCTGTTTGAAAGTGACTAGATTTCACTTCTATACCTGGTGGAGGAATATGTCCATCACCATGTCGTATACCGTTCGTCCAGTACCATATCTACAAGGTATTCATATACCTAACAATTACTCTCAGTAGTTGAAAATTGTAATGATTCCGTAGGAATTTTTACTTACGGTAAATGGAAAGTACCAAGGTAGTGGAACACCATATTCACCTTTGAAAGAAATAATATGAATACATGGTTTTCAATTATAATTTATAACTTTAGTTTGGTTAGACATATATTTTTTTTTAATTAATTTCTTCTCACCTGGCCAAACTCCTTCGATGTAGATAGCAAGTAGCAGGAATAACACAGAATTGACGACCATCATGATAGTACAGTCAAACATGGAGAAATTGTCATCCGGTCCTGAACCTTGAAAAAAAGTTGACCATTGAAGCCCAGCCCCTGTACCCTCGAACATACAGAGGATTTGACAAGCCAATGCAATTGGACAATTTGTGATGATACAAACTGAAAGTTTGACCATTCTTGATAGAATATTGTATCTTGGTTGAATGAAAAAGTAAGGCACAAAGAGCATAAACCATAGTACACCGGCAATAGTTGCTCCAGCATTTGCTACAGTACCAAACATCAGAATCAATCAATATTTAATAAAAATTTCACTACTTCAATTCACTATTTTCTCTCAATTACCTGTATTTGATAGAGTTGAGACAAAGAAAGAAAATGCAATCACTTGAAAAGTAAAAACGAAAAGTATAAAAAAGAAAACCGTTCCATCGACTTCTGATAGGACAGAGAGTTGTTGTGTTGAACTGAAACGAGCCTGAACAATTAAAATATATGAATTTGATCAAAATTTACTACCTTGGTATCATCATTTGTGTTTGTTAATTTGTGAGATCGAACCTTGATAAGAATAGTCATCATAAGAATTGAAACAAGTAGAAAACTGAATGCTTTGACAAACCAAGCAAACCAGTGGAGATAGTTTGGAAGTCCCATCATTTTCATCGACTCCTGAAATAATAATGTAGTCTTGTATATCCAAAATTCACATAAAATTTTCAAAATTATGCATCAAGTATTTTGATTTTTAATTAATTTGACTGCTCAATAGAGTACCTTGAGTCTTTTTTCCTTCTCATAGACAATAGATTTTGTAATATTGAGTGCAGGGTAGATGAAACTGAGCATAATGAGAAGCGGAAGCCATGCTTGAAGAGCGAAGAGATACTTGTCCTCAAGATACGGTGGATATGGAAATCGTTGAAGTCGAATATCATATTCATTATAAATTTTTAGGTCATCTTGACTAAGGACCATCTTCGTAATAGTGAGATCCATAGCATGTTGGAGATATAAAAATCCTTCAGCAGCATACCCTTAAATTAAAAATTTCAAATTACAAAAATGCCTTGAGATATTAAATAAACAGGTATAGTAGGATTTCGATCAACTTTTGTTAACTGGGAGGATAGATTAAACAGCTAATTGTAAAGTCTACCTGGTAAACCTCCTTCCGGATTGTATCTTGACCTTGGACCCAGGAATTGAAAAAGTGGGAAAACGATTTCCGTAAACCATGCTGGTTTTATTCCAAATCTTTCACTTATTAAATCAAACTCTGACCGTTGCTGAGCTGGAAACCGGAGCGTGTACTACATCAAAACATAAAGACATATCAATGCAATATTTATTAATTTATGGACTACTACGACTAAAAAGCAAACATGGTAAGAATACAGTCAAAGTTCGTAATAAAAATTAAAAATGGAGTCGTCAGATCTGGTTGTTTTAACGGGATAATTGTTATATCGGATATAACAACATTATGTTATTAAAAGAATTATATCGAAAAACTATGTAAAAGTATAGTTTCGTTGACGTTGTTAGGTTCTCCAGTTCTTTTTCATCAAAAATTTCAACCTTAGATCATGATTTTCATGAAACATTGAGGCTNGATAATTGTTATATCGGATATAACGACATTATGTTATTAAAAGAATTATATCGAAAAAGTATGTAAAGTATGGACAAAAGTTTTAGTTTCGTTGAAGTTGTTAGGTTCTCCAGTTCTTTTTCATCAAAAATTTCAACCTTAGATCATGATTTTCATGAAACATTGAGGCTCTTTCCGTTGCACATGGAAGAACTTACACTTTAAGAAAGTTAAGTATTGTGACACCAAATAAGAATTTCGATTCTGTAAGAAAATCCGAATCATTTGATTGGTTGAGATTTCTTTCATAAGTTGAAAGATCTTAACAGCCTCGACTCTTCTTTACTTCTTTCATTTGAAAGAGTATTCTACAGTCTCATCTATCCTCTCCAAATTAACCTTGATTGATTCATTTAAATATCGAAAAAATTTAAAACAAGTGTTTCTTTTTCACCCCTCAATCAATTAAATTTTTGTTGTTACGTAATTTTCTCATATCCTTCAGAATTATGAATGTCTGACTAATTACTAAATTTGCAAACAAATTATTACTTGTATTAAACTAGAAAGGAAATGAGGAAATCACAATATTTAAAACTTTTGAAATTTCATTGCCGACAAATTTCTTGACCTATTTTTTCTTTCAAATTTCTACTTTTAGCGTTTCCAATAACTTAGAAGGAACTTGTGAAAGATATTAAATTTTTAAAGTATAAGTTTTTTCATGTGTAACGGGAAGCCTCATTGTTTAACCCAACGTTACTTTTACTTAATCTACGAATTTTAAAGAAACTTTAGACGAAGACGAACCACACATGAAGGGAGAAAAAGTTTTCGAAATGATTGTTTTCTTGATGATTGTTGTTATATTAGGACAGAAATCTAGAATTTTTAGATGAAAATGGTGTTGTTATAGCTGGATTATTGTTACAACTGGTCTTGTTATTAACAGACAAGTATTGTTTTAAGCTCCCTAAGAGGAAACAGGAGGCAATTTTTGTGTTGTTATATCCAATACTTATTTATAACGAGATTTGGCTATAGTAGCAATAGTTTAGACAAAACGGAGGAGTCTTGGGATCATAAGTAANTTAGGACAGAAATCTAGAATTTTTAGATGAAAATGGTGTTGTTATAGCTGGATTATTGTTACAACTGGTCTTGTCATAACAGACAAGTATTGTTTTAAGTTCCCTAAGAGGAAACAGGAGGCAATTTTTGTGTTGTTATATCCAATGCTTATTTATAACGAGATTTGGCTATAGTAGCAATAGTTTAGACAAAACGGAGGAGTCTTGGGATCATAAGTAANGCTTATTTATAACGAGATTTGGCTATAGTAGCAATAGTTTAGACAAAACGGAGGAGTCTTGGGATCATAAGTAAAACTGACTTTTAGATTAAGTATGGAAGACAAGAAAATTCAGCCAAAGATCGAAAGAGTCTTATTTCAACTGGGCGGTTCCGGGTTCCATCCCAAGGTCTGTCATATCGAAATGAGGCGCGGTTCAAACTCTAATTTACGGCGGGAGTACATCATTTGGTTTCTCTTGTCCTACTGATCAAAGAAAAGTGGTCGCCAAAGTTTTCGTTGGCAATGCCGGAGTTCGAGATGAAAGCCAGACGCAATGGAAAGCCTCGTAATTAGAGTGCATGTTCTCAAACCATAGGTCTCATTATGTAATACCATTGCGTAAACCTAATGATGCGTCAAACTAATTACTATAACTTTACTTGAACACCTGATGTTCAAAAAAATTCAAAAACAGGATTTCGGTTACTTAAGTAATGAATCTTCTGCCTATAAATTGTTCGAAAATACCAATATTAGTTCAAAATAGCAAAAAATTTCCTAAATGCCACATAACACCTATTAATATTAATAAGAACAAATTATCTTATAAGTAGTAACATAAAGTCAGTCTATAAGATTGCTACAAAATACCGATGGTATTTAGTACAGATAAAAAGGTTTTCATATTAATTAAGCACCTAACATCAAAATTGATACGTGATTATAGACACCATATTTCCTAAAAGTAGGATAATCTGTCTATAAAATTGCTCCAAAGTACTGGCGACATTAAACAATAAGCTGTCTCTTATTATCACTGTCCCTATAGTAAAAAATCTAAAGATGACAGATAGACCAATCGCATCGACCCATNAGCTGTCTCTTATTATCACTGTCCCTATAGTAAAAAATCTAAAGATGACAGATAGACCAATCGCATCGACCCATACAGCTCCACCGTTTGCAGTTAGTAATAAACAAGTTATATATTTCGTTGTTTTAAGTTAACATACCTTGATTTCTGTAGGGAGAAACTCATCATTAGGATTGAATTTATTCATAAAAACAATGCCAGCTAAANAGCTGTCTCTTATTATCACTGTCCCTATAGTAAAAAATCTAAAGATGACAGATAGACCAATCGCATCGACCCATCCAGCTCCACCGTTTGCAGTTAGTAATAAACAAGTTATATATTTCGTTGTTTTAAGTTACATACCTTGATTTCTGTAGGGAGAAACTCATCATTAGGATTGAATTTATTCATAAAAACAATGCCAGCTAAANAACATACCTTGATTTCTGTAGGGAGAAACTCATCATTAGGATTGAATTTATTCATAAAAACAATGCCAGCTAAAACTGGAACTGTGACCTCAGAATCAGTAGCATTTTTGGTACTCGTTGCTTTTGCAACTTTTTGATATGCAGCCAAAAGTGTCTCTTCATCAGAAAATCCAGTTACTACACAAATCATCAAAAAAAAATATCTTAATTTACCTCAAGTAGATAAAAAAAACTAATAATTCCAGAAAAACAGTTTGAAATCCTACCTGTATAATTAAACCTATCAGATATGAAAAAGTCTTGAGACATTTTCTCCATAAATTTAATAGTAGCTCTATTCTTGGGTGTGTAGTAGAGTTCATTGCTACAATTAATAATAAAAAATATACAATTTGTGCTACTTTCACACAAATCCTACTGTCTCATTGGTCAACTTTCTTTCTATACATACCATGAGCTCCTAACCGTATGTGGGGGATACTTGAGGTCAATGGAGTTGTAAGTAGTTGGTGAGGTCACTTTTTCAGCAACAACAATATCTCGTACAATGACCAAAACAATGGTAAAAAGGAGAGGAATCAAAATTTCTATAACTGTTTGAACATTATGACGGATTTGAATTTTATAATTTTTCCATAATANAAGGAGAGGAATCAAAATTTCTATAACTGTTTGAACATTATGACGGATTTGAATTTTATAATTTTTCCATAATAACAATCGTAATTTCTTCCATCCTGACGTATTGTGTGTATTTCCTAGTGCCGTGCTGCAAAAAAATATTAAAAAGTAATCACAACAATCATATTATTATTATTTTTTTTTGTTTCAATTGTTACTAAAAACCCTGGCATCAATACAAACTTAATTATCGAATGTTCATTAATTTAAANAAGGAGAGGAATCAAAATTTCTATAACTGTTTGAACATTATGACGGATTTGAATTTTATAATTTTTCCATAATAGCAATCGTAATTTCTTCCATCCTGACGTATTGTGTGTATTTCCTAGTGCCGTGCTGCAAAAAAAATATTAAAAAGTAATCACAACAATCATATTATTATTATTATTTTTTGTTTCAATTGTTACTAAAAACCCTGGCATCAATACAAACTTAATTATCGAATGTTCATTAATTTAAACTCAAAACCAATTAACATAACCTAACATAACATACTTAGGTAGATTATAAAGTATCTTCATAAATTTTTTTTCTCCTCAAATAAACAAAAATTCGTTACTGTCGAAGGCCGAAATCTTACAACATAATTTTTAATTAGCACTCAAGACTAACCCAATTCGCATACAACGGATACCTAATAGTTAAAAAACAACGATTTCTGTAATAATGAACTTGGGCTCAATACTCTCACGCAATTTGTGCAAGAAAGAGACAAAAGAATAAGAGGGAGATTGTGAGAAACTTTATATTAAATTTCATTGGTTCTTAATTCTCATAAAACAAAAGGAAATAAGGAATTGGTCAAAATAAAACAAAAAATTTAAGATTATTATTCTGATATCACTCCGATTACATCAAACCTATTAAATTCTAATCTCAGTTATTCAAAAACAATTTATTTTTTGTTCCTTTTTTTTCTCTTCAAATTTTCCAAATTATGACGTTTTTTTTTTTGTGTTTATGACGCTTGGATTACGCGAATGAGCGGATTTTTTAGATTTGCAATTTACAAAACCCAAGATTTGTAACTTGTTTTTCTCTCATAATTTCGTTAATGGAGAGCTTTTCCCATGGTTCATAATTTCTTGTTTCTGGATTTTACGTCATCGTAGGTAGCAAGTTCTTATATAAAAAAAAAAATCAAAAGTCATTGAAAATTGGCAAAAAGTGGATGTATTGTGATAAGTTGGGATTCCCTTAGTAACAATACTTACTACAGGTTGTTTCTATTTTATTCCCATCACATCTTATGTCTTTATCAACATGTAGTAACTCATTCCCTTATAAAAAATTTCCGTACTATCAAATATAGTCATAGTCATTCTCATTGTGTAATCAAATGATTGGGTTTTAGTAATTGATAATATAGAAGAAGGATTTTTATAATTCAAGTCTATCTTTTGTTGTTGAACTTGGATTGAATCATAATTTATAATATTTAAAAGACTTATAAAATATCATAAGTTTAGTTATTAGTTTTGTTATAAATTTTGTCATGAGTTTATACTTATATAACTACTAACTATGCTAATCTAGTATATTTACCACAATATTTATTTAGTAGCTATGATGATTTTTCCTGGATATANATTTAAAAGACTTATAAAATATCATAAGTTTAGTTATTAGTTTTGTTATAAATTTTGTCATGAGTTTATAAACTACTAACTATGCTAATCTAGTATATTTACCACAATATTTATTTAGTAGCTATGATGATTTTTCCTGGATATAACTAAGAAGTTGCAAAAATTAACATTTTAGAAAATTTATTACTTAAGTTTTTGACAGTTATAGTATGTATTCACTAAACAAGACAATAGCTATTGCCATCATGCATATAGAACTCATTAAACTGTAACAACAATAGAATCTCTCGCAGACAAAACTACAGCTTGACCGCATAGGTATCTAGTTGGTCTATCTCTGATGCAAAAACGTTAGATAACTGAGGTATCAAAAGTGGTAAGAGCATATCTAAATGAGGTGTTGTTAAGTTGTTAGGTTGATAAGAAATATAAAAAGAGATACCTGGGGGATTTGCAAAGTAAGGATATCTTGCTTTCTATCAGTGTCATTTTGTATTATACAAGGAGTATTTAAATGAATAACTTTTTGGTACTTGTAAGGAGTGACTTAGGCATAGATTTTTTGATGTTGCTACAAGTATTTCCACTGGTAATTTCCAATTTTTGTCTTTGCTTTTTTAATTATAAAATAATGAGAACTAAACCAAAGTCAGCAATGTTCCACAAGCGTATACTTCTAAATTTCGTAGCCACATTGGCATTTGTTAAATTTTTAGTGGAGAAAATTATAAATTTCTTTTAAATAACTCAAAATAATTTTCATAAAGGTGGTTGGGATCATGAGTATAGAAATACTCGTTTATTTTATTACTAATGTTTCAATCTCAAACTCTATTTTAACCTGTTGCACTGCACAACGTTTCTAATGAGTCGGATTAGGTATCCAATGAATAGCTCTTGGGTAATGGACTTGAAAATGACAAAAAAGATACAATGGTCATATACTTAATTTTCTGTTTCACCTTTGTTCACACCGTTTGTGCTGACAACAAATACCCAGTTTTAAATAATCAGCATCACTTTTCAATAATATTATCATGATTTCCAACAGACAAACGTACGGACAGACATGCGATTATAATATCCTACTACTCTCAAAAGTAGTCTACGGTTAATAAAACCAAGTTACAGAAAACGAACGCGAAAAACTTAATCATAAACTGGATACATTGGTGGTAGTGATGCAAATTTTCGTTTTTTTTTGTTTCATGGCTGACACGAAACGAAATGGAAAAGTAAGATACACTTGTAAAATGGAAACAAAACGATTGGGAAAGAAATTCACTAAACACGAAACGGAAACGATAAGAAAAACATTAGAGATTGAGGAATCAAATATTTTATTGCACTGCATTTCTGAACTAAAATGTTACAAAAATAACTTTAATATTTAAGATATTTGAATCTTTTTTTATTTTCTCAATGACTGCTTCAATGAACAGATCTGAAAAACTTTACGGATTGAATTAAAATAATAATACGTAAAACGTCAACAGTAAAACAGAGTGGAATACCATTTAAATCAAATGTAAAAACTACTTAAATACCGCTCTATTGCTTGTTAGCTAATATTATTCAACCAAGTTGTGAACACAATATATTAATCAAATTCCATGAGAGAAACTATCAGCTGTTTACATTTATATTTTTACTTATATTAAACACATGTATACATATTTTATTGTACGCTAAGTATGGAATATTATTAGGTAAAGTTATATACTGCAAATTAATTATGTATTAATATTAATATTGTAAGGAAGAATGCAATATAAATGTGAGAAATATTATATTATGCATTTCGTTATGCAGTTCTAGTTAACTTAATTTGCATTTTAAAATTGTAAACCAAAAAGCTATTAACGAAATTTATATTGATTAATCTCTATTTCTTAATCCAAGACAATTTAAAGAAGAAAATCTAAAATGAATTTCATTCCGGATCAATACTAATTTGCAAAGCCGTGGTCCAAATACCATTAAAAATTTCTTTTTTGCATCTTAATCGGAAGAACAAAATCAAATAACCTAATCATCTCGGTCTGCTTGACATTTTTGAAAATTCTACTTGAAGGTGAATATTTAGGTTACCATTATGCATTAACATCAAAATGGCTAACGGAATTCGTTTCTCTTTTGTTCATGATATTTCTAATTCGTTTTTCACTCGAAACAAACGAACCGGTAATTTCGGTTTTGTTTTTGAAACGGTAATTTCCGTTTCGTTTTTAAAACGTTAATTTCCGTCTCGTTTTTGAAACGGTAATTTCCGTTTCGTTTTTGTAACGATACCTTGGTATCACTATTCAGTGGTTAAACACTAATTAGTTCAAGTGTTGGTGGTGATAAAAATCGTTCTTAACTGAGCTAAATAGTGTGACTGAATTGCAAATTTTGAAAAAATATGCAGTATAACGAAAAGTATTCATTGTACTCCAAAGTGTTGTTTGTAGAAACAATTATTGTAGAAACCATATTAATTACATCATTGCATCTATAAATATTTGTGTATCTGTGAATACAACCGAATCAAAACAAATTTGATAGTGAACATACAGACAGACGGACAGACATACACGCTGATTACAAGCCCTTACTAGTATTAGAGTTGTCTCAGAATAGTAATGAATTTGTAACAACTTACGGATTTCCTGGACTCCAACTTTTTGCAGATCTTGTTAACCGAGGCATTTTTATCAAGAAAAACAATAACGAAAACTTTGTAACAAATCTACACCAAACTCTTCAAGTTTGGATTTTTATAATAAGTTTTCACACACAATAAGTAATAACCACTTTGAAAATTTTCATTTTTCTTTTGGTACAACGAGAAAAACTATTAAAATTTTCACTCTTCCGGTAGCAAATCTAGAAAGATGAAAAATAAAAGAAAAATTATAAGTCACATTTGGAAGTATTTGGAAATCTTATGAATGGTTGATGATAATGATTATTGATTTTGTATTTCTTCGGCCTTCATTTTCAAAATATGGCGATTGCGTTAAAACTTTTTACTTGGAAAAGTATAGTCTTTCTGGAAACAATTTTTGTCTACTATAGAAAATATTGGATATTTATTTATTGAGAAAAAGCCTTGGAAAATTCGCAACTACATAATTAAATTGGGGTTCTCTCTAAACTCTCTGGTAGAAATAATTGCTTCACCTACCAATAAAATTCATAGAATTGACCGATTTTGAAAATTTCATTTAATTTTGATAACTACGTCTTTTGAATTACTCAGAATTAAATAAAACTATCATCTTATTTCCTGTCTGATAAACCTATCAGTGAGGGATGTAAACTAGCCGAAAAAAAAGGGAAATTGATGAATATTTGGCAAATGCCATAATCTTGAGGTTAGTGATTTTCTTATAAGTGGTTGACCCCAATCTTGAAATTATTACGTTACAGCGGTGGACATCTTAATTTATAACGAAACTATGAGAAAAAATTTAGAGAGTGAGAACGTTGCACTTTTACACTTTACTCACTCTCCATCTCATGCGTCCGGTTATATAACAATAACCTTTTCTAGCACTTTTCCTCATACTCTTATACAATCAACACATCTACGTATAATTACATATAAATATAAAATAAAATATATAAATAATCAATTCAAAAAAACTGAAATATGACTAAAATTTATAAAAAGTAACAAAAATTTACTAGATACCTTATCTAAATTGATTAATTACGATGAAAACAAGCGAAATCACAAAAACAAACTCAACTGAAATGGGAGTAAATTTGATCAACTTTGTGAAGCGATAGTGCGGAAATTGAAATGTAGTAGTCCAGAAGAAATTACCGACTAATGACTAATACAAAAATGAAGGAAATAATTATTTAAAAAAAAATCCACAAGTATTAATTGTTATACTTTTGCTTGAAGCTTTAAGAGAACACAAGGAGAACTGGTCAAGATTTTAATGGACGCTTTGTGACTAAGAAGAACTTCAATTCGCAAAATTATAAAGTGTGGAAATGATATAAGAATATTAGAATCCTATTTCATTGTTGCAAAAAACAGGTTTGTTGCTTATGGTATACCTTATGAGTATGACTGTAAAGGAATAAACCTTTTGCTCCACCTCAGCAACTACACTCTAATCATATTTTAACACTGACCATTGCAAATTATACATTTTCATGATTTTTATCTGCAAAAGTAAAACATCCACTCCTGGATTTCCGCATAATCAATAAATTATTTGACTACAAAGTGATTTTGAAACAGCAAAATGTTAAAACTTATATGCTTACATGCGATTCGAATTTCCTGGAGTTGGTACTTTGGTAGAAATGAACGTCTTTTAGTCAAAAATATATAACGACGAAAACTAAAATGTATTTTTGTAGCAAATATGGATATGTGTGATTGATGATTATTGATTTTCTATTGAACTAGATCATATTGTTATTAAGGTTAAATAAAGTGAAGCAACAGTAAGATCACCCGTAGACTAAACCATATTATAAAAGCTTAAGAAACTTGTAATGTATAAATCTGAAACACAAATTTTCAGTCATTTATATGTAAGGTATCCACCGTTTATAGCAGGAAGATCAACCGTTGGCGGTTGACATATCAATAGTTGATAGCTGAATTATCAACCAAACTTTTAGCTGAGGTACCAAGTAACAGCAGCTGTGGCATCGACCTTTTTTTGTTTTTTTTTTGTTTTTTGTTTGATAATTTATTCAAGTGTCAGAGAGCATCATTTTTATAAAAATGTTAATTTGCTAAGACACCCCCGCATACGCAGGACTAATTAAGTAAAATAAAAATAAGTAAGTCTTAATTTTTAGAGTGATTTACACTTTGAATTGGCATGAGTTGGTTATAGCCCATAGTTAATTTACATACTGGTAAATTCTACAGTTCTCGATTCCTTTACCCACTCTTTAGCTTCTTTTTTCAACTTTCCCAATGTGACTATTTCGTCCAAGTTATGAGTTTGGATGAATTTATTCCATATCAGTATTGCTCTATCACTGAAAGACTTTTTAGAAAACTCAGTATTTTTTCTAATTATTTCAAAAGTACCCTTTAGTTTTGAGTCATGTGACCTTTGATGTCTGAGGTGCAAACCATTGTTGCATGTGGTACAAATAGTTGTTGGCTTAGGTACGAACAGTTGTTTGTTGAGGCATCGTCTGTTTGTAGCAAAGATGTCAATCGCTAATGTGTATGGTATAAACCTTAGATATTTAAAGTGTAACCGTTTGTAGCTTTGGCACAAAAAGGAAATAGCTGTTGTATTTTGATTTGAAAACTGGGGGTATCAAATGTAAGTTGCAGCAGTATCAATTGAAATAGTCGTATTATGATGAACATCGACCGTTCATGGCTTAAATGCTATTTGGAGTATCAATATTATATAAATCGAACTAAGGGAGGNGCAAAGATGTCAATCGCTAATGTGTATGGTATAAACCTTAGATATTTAAAGTGTAACCGTTTGTAGCTTTGGCATAAAAAGGAAATAGCTGTTGTATTTTGATTTGAAAACTGGGGGTATCAAATGTAAGTTGCTGCAGTATCAATTGAAATAGTCGTATTATGATGAACATCGACCGTTCATGGCTTAAATGCTATTTGGAGTATCAATATTATATAAATCGAACTAAGGGAGGTGCAACCATACCGTACGGAGTGATGCTAATAGCAACCGAATGTTGCGCCGTGTATTTGTAATCATCGACTAATATTCCTATTATAGTAATTCATTGTATAAACCGGACGAACGTGGTTCCATGTTCATAGACACAAAAATACTTATAAGCAAAACTGACGTCTTGCGTGCAGTTTGTAGATGGATTATATAACCTGAACTGATGGAGATGTAACCAGTCCCATACGAACAATCCGTAGTGCTGACTGTAGAAGACATTGTAAGTCGAATGCTTCATTGTGTTTAAGACTATATGAATACTGCCTCTGTGCCGTTTGTAGAAATACGTTTTTGGAAACATCACAAATGCATATCGATACTTATAGGAATCAAAATAGCTACCGATCCCTTCAGAAGTACTTAGAGCTTTTTGATTTTTTTTTTGCAGTCGCGCCTTCAGTTGCCTCGCATATTTTATTTATTGATTTTGGATTGTCATTTTTATTGAGTAAGACTCATTTCTCCCCAACCGCTTCCCAATCCTTTCAGCACATATGGTCTCCCACCTTTTCCCTCTCTAACGGTAAGCTACGGAGCTTCAGTTTAACTTCAATTTCTGAAGAGGTGAGGTGTATAATTTTGGTTTGTTTTGATTTTGATGATTTTAAAAGTTTTTTGAATTTATTTTAAATAGAATTAACCTGTCGAAGTTTAATCCAAAGAAAGTGAAGTTAAAAATACGGTTTGGGTATACACTTGGGGAGTATCGGTCTAATTGTTTGTTTTTTGTTTTTTTTTTGTTTTTTAGAAAAAATTTTCTCTTCTGGATTTTTGCATTCTCCACGAATCATAACAATTGAAGATTTTTGGAGAATTTTTAAAACAAAAAAGTTATATTTCTCGAAATAATTTTTGCAAAATGCCCAAAAGTATCATTATTTATGCTATTTTGTTAGTTTGAAAACAACTTAACAACCTAACAAACATCCTCAAATGTCAAGATTCTTGTATAAAAATGCAAACATCCGGAAAAAAAATTTTCAAAAAAAAACTTGATTTTTTTTTTCAAATACTGTCCCTTTAAATTGAAAGAAAACACCCCCTAAAATCTATACTCCAACCAAAAATATTGATATTGAATTGTTATTTATTAATCTTGAAGAATTGCTGAATTTTCTATCAGGAAATTATTCTAAAAGTATTTTTCCATAAGGCTATGTAAAGAATAAAATGATTACGGCCGATTCCAACTGCTTCCCTAACCAGAATTTTATTCCCAATTTTCAATTCTTTTGTATTGGTCTGCTTCTCAGAATAAAATAACTTTTCGCATACCATGGGAATCTTGAGCAATTTTTACAGTGCCCGACTCTGCATAGTGGTATGCTTACACCACGAGAAAGTTTTAGTATTTAGGTTGATTATATTTATGTGAGGTTTGCGAACCAGGGATTGGGAAAAAATTCAAAAAGCTCTAACTACTTCTGAAGGGATCGGTATAAACAAAACCGTCATACAAATGTTTAGAAAACAAACAGACAAACGGACAGACAGATTGTGTAGGATCCATCGTTACTTGTCTTATGACCTAAAAAGGTCAAAAGGAACGATGGATCCTAGTAAATAATTCCAATCCCAAAACTTCGGTTAGAGAGTGATCTTTATTATAGATCCTCTCAGAGTCAAAGGTAAAGACAGACTGACCAAGGAGTAATCTCTTTGGTCAGATAATAATATTCATTTAAATTGTAAATTTAATTATAAAGCGACTCCAGTCGCTACACCATCCTCCCTCTCCTCTGTGGTGGGTGGTGTTCCTCTTCTTAGCCGTTGCCCGCATTCTTCTAATTGAAGCTCACGCTCCTGCGACGACGACTCTGCTTCTTAAATGTCCAAATTCCTCATCTGGAACATAAATCTCCAAGGTGTACTCATTATTGCTCGTTCCAATAGTTTAACTCCTCCTCCTAGAGCTCCTCCTCCATGATTTCCCAATTCAGAATTTGTTCCATAATCTTGGAACATAATTCTTCAAAACGCTGGAAAGCCATGCTCTTTGGCTTTAGTAGGTTCGATATTTAATGAATGTCAACTTCATCAATAACCCAGTTAAGAATGACTCTAATTCTTACTTCAAAGACTGTCGAAGTCTTTCATTGACCTACACAAGTCATTCTCAATTCTATGACTTGGTCAATGTTAATACTTATTCAATTGTAAGTTTTTAGTTTTTTTCAAAACCTTTTTCGGAAGAATGGTCTACTTCCGCTTCTATAATTTTTAGACTGAATCTCAATTCATGACAAATCATAAATTACAATTATCTTTGNTTCATGACAAATCATAAATTACAATTGTCTTTGCAATTCTCCATCACCCCTCTTCACAAAATCAGATTCTTGGACTTCTGTGATGATTTGTCCATTATACAATGATTTCATTGTATCATCTCAATTACTAATTTGTCCATTTTGGACTAAACTCATATCGATGAATCTAAGACTGTTACTAAGTCTCTTCATATTTTCTAGTTTCCAAAGAGTTAAGACTCTCAACGTCTTCCCTATTTACGCATGTCATTCCATTTAAAATGACTTCTCATCAATTATATCAATTTTCCCTNCTCAACGTCTTCCCTATTTACGCATATCATTCCATTTAAAATAACTTCTCATCAATTATATCAATTTTCCCTTACTGATCCACCCAACTTTTTGAAGGTTAGGTTGACCCTGCAGGATAACGTATTTAGCCTAATTAACCGTTACCATAAGTCTCTATAGCTATCCAATACATTAATCCAATTTCCCTGACTTCCATTAATTTCAAAAATTAACAAAAAATTTTCACTATAGTAACCGTAATTACTCTGCTTAACTCTTGTAGGATTTAGTCTAAATCCTTAGAGTTTCTCAATTATTCTATTTCTCATACAAAAAGTGTATGTTCCAATTGCGTGATCGTGAAATCACCACAATTGTCTTTTTGCCTTCTGCAATTATCTAACACGATTTCAAATCCACAGACTCTGGATTTAGGATTTAGACGTAATCCTCGAATTCTTCTAAACTCTATTTCGTCCATCTACGATGTTTCCCAATTATGTTTCATTACCATGCATTAGCATTACATATAGAATTACAATCGTAATTCTATATACTCATTTCTTCTTTTCTAAACTACTTCTTTAATTCTGTCAATGGATTGCATCTTAATCCGACAGGTTTGGTTATAATTCTCAAAAATTCTCACTTTACAATTGCTCAATTTAACCGAAATTTCTAATTCTCTTATACCCATGACTTTTCGAAGGTCACTTGTATCTGCAGGATTATGCATGTCAACTACTAGACTACTAGACTATTTCTGAGTCTCTGTAGCTCTATCATGCATAATGCTTATTTATGGACATGTCTACTAATCGACCGTTACGATAAGTCGACAGAACTACATGGGTACTTAAATAATTTACCTCAGACTTTGAGAAATCCTTTCAAACCTAATCTCAGCGATTTCAGCGAATATCGGTGTGATCAGTACCGGTTTCGTACGTTGATATTAACAATGAAAGTAGTTACTCTAAATCTAAACTTTTCCCGAATATAAACTCTGTTCTTTTTGATATCTTATGCTCAACTTAGCTAGATCAACGCTGAACCAAAATGCTTGTATACCATTATAAGACTATGTCTAAGTCATATAAAATCTCTGCTTAACACTTTTTAGTTTTAAACTAATTAATTTGCATCCTTTACTTTTCCTACTTTTGATCAACCGAACTTTTCGAAGAATAGTTGACCACTGCATATTCATGTATTTAGGTTAATTGACTGTTACCATAAGTCAACTTTCCACCTACATGAACCAAAACAAGTTCATTGACCGTTACCATAAGTCAATAACTTTCCAACGACATAAACCTAAACAAATTTTCAAGGACTAAGGGACTGTTTTCCCTAAACTTAGTAACCGCAGCTACTTTACTTATTATAATAAGTCCAATGCTTGACTTACTTTTCTTCTAATTCTCAAATTCTAAATTATTCAACATAAGACTATGCAATTTTACATTTCACTCTATGACCACTGTCATTTTCTATTTTCCGCATAAAACTTCATGGGAAATTTAAACTAAATTATGCATACTGCAATGGGAATGACTATTCCTTCAGTATCATCTGCATTCTTTGACTAATTTGCCCTTTCTACCATATTACCATGAGGATGGTAAAGACTGGTGAAAATGTAACTTATTTTTACATTCCTTACACATTTATTTCATTAAATTAGCCAAAATTTCACTTCCGTTATCGAACAATATAGTCTTTACAGTCCCATAACGACAAAAAATCTCATTTTCGAGAACACGAACAACTTGTTTTGTTGTTGTTGATCTCATAGCAAATGATTCAACTCATTTAGACAATTCTTCTATTACTAATAAAAACCTATTTCCCATCTTATTATGTAAAAATGGTTCCATTGAAATCTATGTTTGTTCTTTCAAATAAAACGCTAAATTAACACTTTGTAAAAAACAACCATAAGGCATATAATTCTCTTCCTTAACTTTTTAGCAAATTTTTACAAAAANTTTAACACTTTGTAAAAAACAACCATAAGGCATATAATTCTCTTCCTTAACTTTTTAGCAAATTTTTACAAAAATGAATATAATTTCCGATGTCATGATTCAAATTATCCCAATAAAATCTAGACTTAATTCTCAATTTTGTGGATTTGACACTTGGATGTCCAGCTTCGGGTACATCGTGAAAAATCTCAATAATTTCCGCGACCAAACTCCTTGATACCACCGGAACCAAAATTGTTTCCTCAGGTTTATGAACTAAAACCTGTTCTTTTACATTCTGTTTAGGACTGAATCTTAGTCCTACAGGACTGACATTCCTATACATAGTGTTATCTACTAACTCATATCTCACTTATTCTTTAAATTTTCTTTAATTTTAAGAATTTCTTCATCTTTTGCTTGTTCTACTCTAATAATCTGTAGAGTTGGAACATTGTATGCTAGTAATGCTAAAAGTCTAGGCGTATAGTGGTATTCGGGATTGTCATCTTCCATTTCTGATCATTCACGTCAACCTGGACTGGAGCACGCGAAAGCGCGTCCGCTTCTACGTTTTCCCTTCCTGGTCTATGAATAAACTTAGTTTTTCATGACATTATTTCTAAAGCCCATGTCTTAAGCTTTAACTTTCCTTCGGATTTGCCATTCAACAAAGACAATGCACTGTTGTCTGAACAGTAAATTCTTGTTCTTCCTAAAATTCTCTGAGCTTATGACAAGCCCAAATTATAGCACACAATTTTCTTTCTTAAATATGCTTTTTCTCTTGTTGCTAAAGAATTTTACTTATAAATACTATAGATCTCTATTTCCATCGAAATTTTGAAATACTGCTGCACCTAACCCAATATCTGGAGCATCGCACTTTAAAAGTATAGGTTTTGCATAATCAAGTGAGTGTAATAAAACATCATTACAAATACTTTCTTTCAAAACCTGAAATGACTTTTCCTGATCATTTTTTATTAAACCATATCTAGTCGCTATGTCGTAAATATGCGACTTCTCTGTTACAAAACTGCCATTCTTTTTTGTTGATTGTTAACTTGGTTAAAGTTAATTTCT